>CM046297.1:11284514-11669910 GCA_025267735.1 Mactra quadrangularis | reverse complement strand
AAGGTGACGCGACTTTGGGGCACTGTAGCCCACGCGCATCTCACTGCGCAGGTATGATTTTTGTGCAAATGGGTTGCTAACTACGTAGGGCATCGGGAAATATGTTTAAACAAGCAACTAACTACATTTAGGTAGCAAAAAACCCGTGCAAACCTCTCGACACCAGGAGGCGACGCCTATTTTTGCTGTTCTAAAGCCCTATATAGCCATATTGCACGGTATCATTTGCGGCGCTGTTGCCATGGCACAACTCGGTGTGCGAATGTGATTTTTTGCAGTTTGGTTGCTAACCATCTAGGGCACCTAAAAAACGTGTTTCAACACCAAACCCACCAGGTTCAGGTACCGAGAAACCCCGTGCAAATTTTGCGACACCAGGATGAGGGGCGACTTTGGGGCACTGTACCCACTGCGCATCTCACTGCGCAGGTATGATTTTTTTGCAAATAGGTTGCTAACTACGTGGGGCAACGAGAAAATGTGTTTAAACAAGTAACTAACTACATTAAGGTACCAAAAAACGCGTGCAAACCTTGCGACACCAGGATGAGGCGGCCATTTTTCCTGTTCTTAAGCCCTATACAGCCATATTGCACGGTAAAATTTGCGGCGCTGTTGCCATGGCGCACCTCGGTGTGCGAATGTGATTTTTTGCAGTTAGGTTGCTAACCATCTAGGGCACCTGAAAAACGTGTTTAAACACCAAACCCACCAGGTTCAGGTACCGAGAAACCCCGTGCAATTCTCCCGACACTACAAGGTGACGCGACTTTGGGGCACTGTAGCCCACGCGCATCTCATTGCGCAGGTATGATTTTTGTGCAAATGGGTTGCTAACTACGTAGGGCATCGGGAAAATGTGTTTAAACAAGCAACTAACTACATTTAGGTAGCAAAAAACCCGTGCAAACCTCCCGACACCAGAAGGCGACGCCTATTTTTGCTGTTCTAAAGCCCTATACAGCCATATTGCACGGTATACTTTGCGGCTCTGTTGCCATGGCGCAACTCGGTGTGCGAATGTGATTTTTTGCAGTTAGGTTGCTGACCATCTAGGGCACCTTAGAAACGTGTTTAAACACCAAACCCACCACGTCCAGGTACCGAGAAACAACGTGCAAATCTCGGGACACCAGGGTGAGGGGCGACTTTGGGGCTCTGTAGCCACTGCGCATCTCACTGCGCAGGTATGATTTTTTTGCAAATAGGTTGCTAACTACGTAGGGCATCAAAAAATGTGTTCAAACAAGTAAGTAACTACATTAAGGTAGCAAAAAACGCGTGCAAACCTCGGGACACCAGGATGAGGCGGCCATTTTTGCTGTTCTATAGCCAAACATAGCCATATCGCACGGTATACTTTGCCGCTCTGTTGCCATGCAGTGACAAGTTCTTCTTGTTTTATTCTGCTGAAAAAGTGGACAATAACGATTTTCAATTTAGATATAACTACAACCGATAGTTCACAGACAATGATTTATTATGGCATTTGTTACGACAAACTTTTCTAATTAAGTTAGTTATCACGAGATGCATGCTCAATGATTTTACGTTATTTTGATATTTTATCCAATTAATTCACAAACATAAATTATTATAAAGGCATGGTATCATGTATAACGGTAGTATGTGAAGGTTTGTGGTGGTATGTGGTAGTGTGTGTTAACTTGTCAATTCTGGCCTGGCTCCTAAGAATTTACATTCGATATTCCTCGGGCAATATGCTTGGAATGAGTTTAACGTCATAATTCAAATGCAACATCAAGTTTATCATCATAGTGTAAACTGTAACATAAATAATATTTATAGACTGGTTTAAAAGAGGCAAAGAATAGTGAATCTGGAACTCAGAATGTGTTTTGTGTGCATTAACTTCAAATAAGATCTTTATTGTTTAACCCTTAACCGCTCAATCCCGCATTTTTACGTGTCTAGACCCCCCCCCTCAAAATGGCCGCCACAGCCTTGAAAATGGTGTTTTTTAACTGGATTAAGCGAATTTCACTAAAGGATAGTTGTCCCAAAACATGAGCTCGTTTTCGCGCGCCGCCCCCATCAATTGATGTCTCAGGGGGGTTCCGAAGGGGGGATGTGCCCCCCATTGTTGCTGGGGTTTGAAGGGGGCGCAGCGCCCCTCATCGCCAGAAAAAAAATCGGGGTCATTGAGTGCAGAGAAATGGCGCCAAATGCTGATAAGGAATCATGTTTTCAGTATCTGAAAAGACCTGGCACTTTAGACCTCAATTTCGGAAAATATTACTGTTTGAAGTGCAAACGTGGGGCGGAAAAGAGCGAAAATTGCATTTTTTGCCGTTTTTGCTCCGCCCCAGCGTTGCCATGGTAACGGGGATCGGTGCTTGGTTTTTCTGAAAGACATTTACCAATGGAATAACTTGGCCAAGTTGCATAACTGTATGATAATTAGTAATGAAATTAGAGCATCTTGAAATAGCCATAGCACGTAATGGTGAAAAAATGGCGACTTTTCACACATGTCGCAACCAGCAAAGGGTTAACCCTAAACTGGTCAATCCCGCATTTTTATGCGACTGGGTCCCCCTACAAAATGGCTGCCAAAGCCTTGACATTGATGTTTTCAACTGGATCTAGAAAATAGAAAATTTCCAAAATGACCTTTTTTTCGTTCGCCTCCCCCATTAAAAGATGTCTCAGAGGGGGTACAAAGGGAGGCTGTCTCCCCCCTTTGTTGCTGGGGTTTGAAGGGGGCACAGCGCCCTTCATCACAAGAAAAAATCGGGGTCGTTGAGTACAGAGAATTGGCACAAAATGCTGATAAAAAACATGCTTTCAGTGATAACAGTGCTATAAGACACCTCGTCTCAGTGGATACAGTTCTATAAGACACCTCGTCTCAGTGGTTACAGTATTATAAGACATCTCGTCTCAGTGGTTACAGTTCTATAAGACACCTCGTTTCAGTGGTAACAGTACTATACGACATCTCGTCTTAGGGGTTACAGTATTATAAGACACCTCGTCTAAGGGGTTACAGTATTGTAAGACACTTCGTCTCAGTGGTTACAGTATTATAAGACACCTCGTCTCAGTGGTTACAGTTCTATAAGACACCTCGTCTTAGGGGTTGCAGTATTATAAGACACCTCGTCTCAGTAGATACAGAACTATAAGACAGCTCGTCTAAGTGGATACAGTTCTATAAGACACCTAGCCTAAGGGGTTACAGTACTATAAGGCACCTCGTCTCAGTGGTTACAATATTATAAGACACCTCGTTTCAGTGGATACAGTTCTATAAGACACCTCGTCTCAGTGGATACAGTTCTATATGACACCTCGTCTCAGTGGTAACAGTATTGTTCGACACCTAGTCTCAGTGGTTACAGTACTATAAGACACCTCGTCTCAGTGGTTACAGTACTATAAGGCACCTCGTCTCAGTGGATACAGTATTATAAGGCAGCTCGTCTCAGTGGTTACAGTATTATAAGATACCTCGTCTGGGTGGTTACAGTATTATAAGGCATCACGTCTCAGTGGATATCGTATTATAAGATACCTCGTCTCAGTGGTTACAGTATTATAAGACACCTCGTCTCAGTGGTTACAGTATTATAAGGCAGCTCGTCTCAGTGGTTACAGTATTATAAGATACCTCGTCTTAGTGGTTACAGTATTATAAGATACCTCGTCTCAGTGGTTACAGTACTATAAGGCACCTCGTCTCAGTGGATACAGTATTATAAGGCACCTCGTCTCAGTGGTTACAGTATTAAAAGATACCTCGTCTTAGTGGTTACAGTATTATAAGGCACCTCGTCTCAGTGGATACAGTATTATAAGATACCTCGTCTTAGTGGTTACAGTATTATAAGATACCACGTCTCAGTGGTTACAGTATTATAAGATACCTCGTCTCAGTGGTTACAGTATTATAAGGCACCTCGTCTCAGTGGTTACAGTATTAAAAGATATCTCGTCTTAGTGGTTACAGTATTATAAGGCACCTCGTCTCAGTGGATACAGTATTATAAGATACCTCGTCTTAGTGGATACAGTATTATAAGATACCTCGTATCAGTGGTAAGAGTATTATAAGATACCTCATCTCAGTGGATACAGTATTAAAAGATACCTCGTATCAGTGGTAAGAGTATTAAAAGATACCTCGTCTCAGTGGTTACAGTATTATAAGATACCTCGTCATAGTGGATACAGTATTATAAGATACCTCGTATCATTGGTAAGAGTATTATAAGATACCTCGTCTCAGTGGATACAGTATTATAAGATACCTCGTCTCAGTTAACAAGTATTATAAGATACCACATCTCAGTGGTTACAGTATTATAAGATACCTCGTCTCAGTGGTTACAGTATTATAAGATACCTCGTCTTAGTGGATAGTGTATTATAAGATACCTCGTCTCTGTGGTTACAGTACTATAAGGCACCTCGTCTCAGTGGTCACAGTATTATAAGATACCTCGTCTTAGTGGTTATAGTACTATAAGGCACCTCGTCTCAGTGGTTACAGTATTATAAGATACCTCGTCTTAGTGGTTATAGTACTATAAGGCACCTCGTCTCTGTGGTTACAGTATTATAAGATACCTCGTCTTAGTGGTTACAGTATTATAAGATACCTCGTCTCAGTGGATATAGTATTATAAGATACCTCGTCTCAGTGGTTACAGTATTATAAGATACCTCGTCTCAGTGGATACAGTATTATAAGATACCTCGTCTCAGTGGTTACAGTATTATAAGATACCTGGTCTCAGTGGTTACAGTATTACAAGATACCTCGTCTCAGTGGTTATAGTACTATAAGGCACCTCGTCTCAGTGGTTACAGTTTTATAAGATACCTCGTCTTAGTGGTTACAGTATTATAAGATACCTCGTCTTAGTGGTTAGTGTATTATAAGATACGTCGTTCAGTGGTTACAGTATTTTAAGACACCTCGTCTCAGTGGATACAGTACTATAAGGCACCTCGTCTCAGTGGATACAGTATTATAAGATACCTCGTCTGAGTGGTTACAGTACTATAAGGCACCTGGTCTCAGTGGATATAGTAGTATAAGACACCTCGTCTCTGTGGTTACAGTATTATAAGACACCTCGTCTCAGTGGATATAGTATTATAAGATACCTCGTCTCAGTGGTTACAGTATTATAAGATACCTCGTCTCAGTGGTTACAGTATTATAAGATACCTTGTCTCAGTGGTTACAGTATTACAAGATACCTCGTCTCAGTGGTTACAGTATTATAAGATACCTCGTCTCTTTGGTTACAGTATTATAAGACACCTCGTCTCAGTGGATACAGTATTATAAGATACCTCGTCTCAGTGGTTACAATATTATAAGATACCTCGTCTCAGTGGTTACAGTATTATAAGATACCTCGTCTCAGTGGTTACAGTATAATAAGATACCTCGTCTCAGTGGTTATAGTACTATAAGACACCTCGTCTCAGTGGATATAGTATTATAAGATACCTCGTCTCAGTGGTAACAGTACTATAAGGCACCTCGTCTCAGTGGTTACAGTATTATAAGGCACCTCGTCTCTGTGGTTACAGTATTATAAGGCACCTCGTCTCTGTGGTTACAGTATTATAAGACACCTCGTCTCAGTGGATATAGTATTATAAGACACCTCGTCTCAGTGGATATAGTACTATAAGACACCATGTCTCATTGGATATAGTATTATAAGATACCTCGTCTTAGTGCTTACAGTATTTTAAGATACCTCGTCTTAGTGGTTAGAGTATTATAAGACACCTCGTCTCAGTGGATACAGTATTATAAGATACCTCGTCTTAGTGGTTAGAGTATTATAAGACACCTCCTCTCAGTGGATACAGTATTATAAGATACCTCGTCTTAGTGGTTACAGTATTATAAGATACCTCGTCTCAGTGGATATAGTATTATAAGACACCTCGTCTCAGTGGATATAGTACTATAAGACACCATGTCTCAGTGGATATAGTATTATAAGACACCTCGTCTCAGTGGATATAGTATTATAAGATACCTCGTCTTAGTGGTTACAGTATTATAAGACACCTCGTCTCAGTGGTTACAGTATTATAAGGCACCTCGTCTCAGTGGTTACAGTATTATAAGATACCTCGTCTTAGTGGTTACAGTATTATAAGATACCTTGTCTTAGTGGTTACAGTATTATAAGATACCTCGTCTCAGTGGTTACAGTATTATAAGATACCTCGTCTTAGTGGTTACAGTATTATAAGATACCTCGTCTCAGTGGTTACAGTATTATAAGATACCTCGTCTCAGTGGTTACAGTATTATAAGATACCTCGTCTCAGTGGATACAGTATTATAAGATACCTCGTCTTAGTGGTTACAGTATTATAAGATACCTCGTCTCAGTGGTTACAGTATTATAAGATACCTCGTCTCAGTGTTTACAGTATTATAAGACACCTCGTCTCAGTTGATACAATACTATGACACATATACTTATGGATATTTCGAATTTGTATGTTTATTTGCAAATATTTTACTGCAAAATAAGATAAAACGTACGATAGCGTTAATGCAGTAGAATCAGTACTTTGAAAATATTTGACGTAGCTCATTTATTAATATTTTTTATCCAATAATAAACAGTAGCAAGTTTTAATACAGTTTCATTTGAGGGACTTAGTTATCTATTTTTTGTTTTCAATTCTATTCAAATAATAATACTTCTTTATTATGACATTGTAGTCAATCTTGAATACTTCATGCACAATTAATACTCAAGGACAGTGTGAAATATCATTTTTAAAGAAAATCATATTAGCATAAATATTCAGTACGGCGTTCCTACTGGTGATCGTTAAAGTTAATAGCGATATTCATGAGGGGCGTGACTAAAACTCGTCTCAGTGGATATTATTCAAAATTTATTTAAAATGTATTATAATACACTTATTAATGATAATAAAACATAAAAAGTGTCTATGTGGAAATATTCACTGTCTTTGTGTGTCTTTTGATGCAAGCGTACGATATTCACTTAGACTGGTCTGACTCCTAATATTTGACCTTCGAATAAAAGCATAAAAATATGAAAATATTATTCAAAATTAATTTAAATTGGTATAAAAAACATTATTTTAAGATAATATATCATAAAAAGTGTCTTTGTGCATATATCCACTGTCTTTGTGTGTCTTTTGATGTCTTTTGATGTCTGTGGCAGTATTTAGGATGTCTTTTGATGTCTGTGGCAGTATTTAGTATCACCGGTGGATACTGGTAACGCCCCTCGCCTGATTGGATACAGATAATCTATACCCCTCAATCTAGTGTCGAGATGTTTAAACAGGGTTATCGGTACCTAAATGTAATGTGTTAGGTGTTTAAACAAACTTTTTAGGTGCTCACCGTGGTGTGTAAGGGGTTAGCACACTAATGAAAAAGTAAATGAAATGTATAAATCGTAAAAATCACTTAAATGATCTTATATTAAGTATTTACAGGATAATTAAACGATTATTTCTGGCAAAAATATGAGTCTTCATAGTTAAACTGCCGACCTTGTTTACTAAATAACTAATTTTCTTAGAGACATTGATACCTTTAATTCATCTATGTTTTAATTTATTTGTGTTATTTGCCTTGTAAAGTGGCAAATTCACTGCACACTATATAGTTTTATTTTCCCTCGTAACGGTCGTATTTAACCTCGAACTTCGACCTCGGGCCAATAGAGGAATGCCCTTAAATATAACAGGGCCTAAAATATCAGATTAATTATTCTATATTGAACAACAGATAATATTAGATAGCTAACTTAAGCTATGTCGATGCCAAGCATCATTATACACTTAACAACTTTTTTAAGTATACACCTACATATATATACATTTGTATTTGGTTATACATGTAACTGGATTGATACGTAAGCTATTAATATAAAATTTGTAGAAAATGCACATCAAATAGTATTTTATTTATTAATAAAAACGAAGATTAATTGGAAACTAACTGACTTCTTATAAGCAGTAACAGTATTGGCACCAACAAAGTACAAATTCACATCAATAACGCGTATGGCCACCTTCAGCTCGTATAACTGCAAGACACCATGCTCGTATTGAGATAATTTAGCTCTGAATGATATCCTGGGGTATCATAGCCTATTATTGTCGTCAAACGACGTTTTCTCTGCCTTGGCAGGTCTTAAACACTACCGGTTTGCACAAACGTACTAAAAAGTTTCATCACAGTCAACAGGTAACGCTTGAAAGTACGGGCAACCTGAAAAATGGTTTCACTTTGTCACGATTGTTGGAGGTTTCTGCATTGCAACTATGCTTAGAGTGTCTCATTGATGAATATGATGCGAGCAAGACATAAGTTAGAAATTCAATTCAATTTATCTCTCTTACTGATGAGCCAGCATGTATCATTCTGATAGACCGGCCTCTAACTGTTGAAATTATCTGCAGGGGAAATGTGTATACTTAGAAAAGTTGTTAAGGTGTATATTATATAGTTTAATAGTTATGTTAGACGCTTGGTGAAAAAAAGATAAGAAGAGCGAGAGAAAATTTTATTCTGTTATTTATGGATACATGTTGTATTCATGGAAAACTCGTCTAGTTTCCACATGTATGTGAACGTATGAGGTATCCAGTAAATGTAGAATATGTCTCATTTTGTCTACCGTATAGATCGATATCAATATTACCATTAAGTCGACTGTCCCTAGCTCTCACATATACCTGCAATGAGATACAAATGTGGTACTCTATTCAGACACTCCGAAAAGTGTTTTGACATTACTGGTCTTGGAAGAATCACTGGACCGAATCAGGTTTCATTGGATCGAAGAAATCATCAAAATAACAGATTTTTACATCTTTATCAACAACAGTTTTTATTACTAATAAGATTAAAAAGGGAAAGTCAATACGTCATGACATATTACTTTTTTAGTCGCTATACTCAGTCATTATAATTTATTTTAACTTTTATCTGAAGACAAACGCAAAATAGGTTCCATACTTATCCAGAAATTTAATAAATAGCCGATAGTTGTCCTGACTTTAATCTAAAGAAATGAAATTGGACCGGACATCGGACCATCTATGACAGACTTTTTACTGGACCGATTGGGAATTTACCGGTCAGGTCCCTCGGACTGGCTCTTTTCGGAATGTCTGACTCTATTACTGTTTCGGTGATTGGATATAACATGATGTACAAAAGACACCCGACTTGATCAGAGGATAGCGCGCTGATCAGCTGATCGAGGGAACGAAGGATGGGTTCCCGGGCGGTGTATACTTTCGTGGAGCCTGGTCATGAAAAAAATGTCCACGACCTTTCTCCTCTAATACTGATTTTAAATCATAAATTTTAAGGCAGTTTTAAGGCACTGACGGATGTAACAGGTTTACAGCTAAATCCCGAGATTTAGCCTTACCAGGAACGGTGAGTAGGTTGACTGATCGCCGTAATATGGCATATACAGTGTGTTTCTACGGCGTTAAATCCAATCCAAAAAAAGATATACAACTTCTACAGCCTGTAGTTGTTCAGTAGTAGGACGCGATCCTAGGGATAGAGGGACCTCGGGTTTGAACCCAGTAAAGGGGAACTCCTAATTTCCCACGAGCAAGAAATTTACATGCAGCCGTTCCACTCCACCCAGGTGTAAATCGGTACTGTGAATGTCACCTCCTTGAAAGAGTTTCAATGATCAGGCGTTATTACACAAACATTGTAAAGTCGGCTTAAAATGTACAAATGTGGAAGCAAACTTAAAACCGCAATATCTTAAATTTAACTTTAGCTTAGTACTTAAGACAGCAGCTAGTTAGATGAGCTGGTCGCTATATAAAGCAGAAATAAATCTGATAGCCAGTTCAAAGAAAAAAATAAAATACCTGGTCCCCGGCATTGACATCTAAAATTATAGCATTGGATCCGGAACCATAGTCACAGTCATTTTTATGCCCATATAAGGAGATTATGTAATTTGTATTGTGAAATAGATCCAAAAACGCATACTTGCTTTGCTCAGCTAATGAAGTAACCTGTATTACAAAAAATCATGTTCAGTTATGCATAAACGGATATCTTGCAGTTATAACCAAGCATTGCTCTTAGCGTGTTGAAAAGTAGTCATGCAGACACAAGCCCGGTTAAGAAATTTTGAAGTCGATCAACACTTACGCAGCAGACGAACCAAGGGTAAAACTAAACTCAGAAAACCAGACTGAATTTGCAAATCTAAACGCATGGCGCATCAAGACAGCATATCAGACAGTTAACAATTATAAATAATACACTACAAAATACAATGTAGAAGGATTGACAAGTAAATAGGTCGTAAGATATTTTAGGTCACGAAAATTGCCGAGTAGTAACGTCAGGGATGTTACCGATTATTCGGAACAACTCGGCCAATCCTGCGCCACATATTTACGTAATCACCCGATTGTTTACTGCTGTCAGACGTTTAATAAAGCCAATGAAAAATATGGTGGAGTTTGGTCGTTTGTTGTTGGCTGTAGTTGGTGCTATATTGTGGAATGATCTTCCAAGTTCTCTAAAAAACATTCAATGTGAAGCCTTATTTTGAGTTCAAATCAAAACACATCTGTTCCGCCAGTTTCTTAATTGATCTGTTTATTGTGACATTTCCAGTTTTACTGTGTTTAGAAACTGTATTTTTTCCCTATGTACATACCGCTGTGTTTTAATACTATTTGACATTGGAAGGACTTTTGTAGAGCGCAATAGAATATGTCTACATAATTTTTGCGCTATATAAATGCATTATTCATTCATTTGGTTCCATTCTCGTACCCAGAGTCTTTCAAGATTCTATATCTAGATTGAGAATCTTGATAACCTCTAGGTACGAGAATGGGACATTTCTGACTGCTATGCCATTTTAGTCAACGGGTACGATGAGTATCTGTAAATGTTAAAATTATGTTGAAGTACAGTAGCGTGTTCAATTACACAAAACGTTACAGAACGTTACATAACGATACATTCGGAACTCCTCGGCCATTCGCTGCGAATAACCTAATCTAATACACAAATATGAGATTGTTAAGGCAATGAGTGATGTTTCAAAATTTACGGACTAAAAACGAAACATCACTCAATGCCTAAACAATCATTTATAATTATGTTTACTTTAACACCGGTAGTTTCAAAATATTGTCTAAATATGTCCGAGATTATTCGCAGCGAATGGCCGAGGAGTTCCGAATGTATCTTACGGAACGTTTTGTAACGTTCGCGGTAACTGAACGCAGGACAGCTTACCTCAAATACAAACAATCCTGATACGGGACTTGTAAACACACCAGTTGTAGAATCATAACCACCTCCAATTTCTGCATACTTACGACCAAACACAACTTTTTCACCATGTAATAGTATACTTTGATTGTTTGCTACTCCGGCGGAGAAAGCTACCCCTGGACAAACTGTAAAATAAAACAAAACTAGTTCCAGACATAAGTTTAGTAAATATTGTAATGTGTTTTATTTGTTTAATTTGTATTATATGATTGTATATATGTTTTGTGTCAAAGACATGTAAATGTCGATATTACACAATAAACTGAAACAAACTGAAACAAAACTGTATATTATGTAATATGAGGATGTGCTTACGCACAAATCAAATAAATAAAGTATCTATCTATCATAAGTGATGCTAAAATAAACAGTCATTATATATATGATAATTCTTATATTTAATTCTAATAATTATATTTTTACATACTGGTATAGTCCATATTTTCTCAACTGACAAAGTTTGAATAATTTCACGTTGACTGATTACACACTACCACAACTGGCAAGTGTCATAAGCAAATCGCTAGCTAGCGCTTTGTCTCCTGGTACCCTCGATTTGATAACTCATACTTAGAACTTTTGTAGTAAGAAGGGTATCAGAGGACAAAGCGATAGCTAGCGATTTGCTTAGGAAACTGGCTAATATCACTAGTTTTAGAAAAAGAACAGGAAATCACTGTGAAATTATTCATGTTTTGACCGTTAAGAAAAAAAGAACTATAGTCAATACATGTATCTATGTACTACAGTTGATAGGTCACATATACATACATGTACAGCTGGTGCAATTTGACCTGAGACGGATTAAAACATCACACGCTCCTATAACTAAACTACGTGTGGATGATTTAATGTTTGCTAATGATACTTAAATGAGGGACTTTAGTCAGTTATTTCCCCTTGTATACTCTTCAAATAGGTAGGTCCAATTAATTGGATTACTCGGACTTTACCCTTACTTTTCAATGTCAATTTGCCAAAATTTATCTTAAATAACCTTTTTGTAAATTATTTAATTTGCATGAAATTCAAGCTAAGTATTTTTAGGACAAAGAACTATTAAAATTTCTCCACTTCTGTTCATATCTTCATTAACAAGAAACTTATTAGATTAATTATTTTGTTATCCTTGCATAGGACTTCAATGATAAAATCCGAAAATTCCAACTGATAGGACCTACTTACCATTTGGAATGTTTCAGATTTTATCAGGGAAAGATAACTGTCAAAAGTCCCTCATTGTAGTTTAACTTTGTTTCAAGTCAATGTTTACATGGTATATACATTTTGTAAAACGTAACGAATGCTCTAGAATTCATGAATGTATTTATGATAACTCTAAAATCTGTTTGGTTTAAATCTTTATTATAACAGTTATTTTACAATTTGCATGACGTCATATACAATATATATATACTTATTAACAATAATATGTATACATGTACATGTATTGTAAAAGTTTTGATACGATGTCACTAATGCTCCACCATACCCATAGTGCTAGTCACAACACGATGTTGGTGTCATGAAATTAATTATGTTGGAAGAAGCATAGCAGCTATGTTATGTCCCGGTTCCTTCATAGCTTCATCTGAAATGCAATGAACATTACTCAGAAATTCTAAGAATAAGTACATTTTGTATTTTCAATATTTTTTAGGCCTCCAGTGAGTCACCCCGTTTATTTTATTTTCAAGTATATACAAGTATATCCTAATTATTCTTTCAATTATTTTAACATACATGTTATTCACGACTAGAAAACGTTTCTTCTAATGGAATTTCTTGCTTAATCTGTACCATTATAATAAAAAAATAAATGATAAATAGTCATACAAACATCTTAGAATGTTTATTTATTACTGTTTTAACCATTCTCGTTCCCAGAGTATAGTAGGATTATCAAGCTAGTATTGAGAATCCTACTAGACTCTGGGAACGAGAATATGTTTTAACCTGCAAATACATGTATTTGAAATGGGAACTTCAGTTTGGGAACAAACATTTAAAGTGAACAATTTAACTATCTATACATATATTATGTAGATACTGCAAGTTATGCCTCTGGACGCTGGAATTCTCTTCTTCCCACAAACACGGGCTATACCAATCGAGTCATTCTAGAACCCAGAAGTTATTAAGATCCTCGACCCAAGTGTTAGGTAGAGAATTTTGATATAACATCCGTAAACAGATATCCTGTAGAACATTGTCGTACAGGATCTCTACTGTCTCCGTGGAAGGTCACGTCGAGATGAACTTTGTGTCGACCAATCAATGCTAGCTTTCATCTAGACGAAAACACTATTAATCACATTTTGATTTCGTAGTTTCTATTTTTAGACCAAGGTTTGCATGCTAATTTAACAGCGGTATTATTCACAGTCTGCGATTGGGCGGCTCATTTCAAATTGCGTGACGTAGACGATGTAAACAAGTTACGTATCGTAACAATGTCGTCATGAATATTATGATGAGAAAAGGTCACCCGAACGTGACCTTCGTTTGAAAAAGGCCAGATCTAAATTAGCGAGTAGGCGAGCGGAAATGTTAGATCGGGTTTTAATCAGATTGCTTTTGATATAACCTCTAACTACGAGAATGTGTCTAAGACTAACAATCGAGGGTTATCCGCAAGACTGTAGTAAGTGCAAAGTGTTAAAGAGTGAGTTACTACAGTATTGCAGGCAAATCTCAAAATGTAGCAACATAATAACAAAACAATTGTTTTTCCGTCAGAAAATGAACTCAATAAACGCACGACTAATTTAATGTGAAACAGGCTTTAAACAATAGACTACTTGCGGTAATGGAACAACACTTGATCTGATCCAATGGTCCTGTATCTATAACATTACAAAATATCTTAATGAAGATTTAGAATCACTCTATGTGGAACGTATATAACCTATCGTCTACTTACATATGGTTGAGTGTACATGAATATTATCTCAAACACTGTGTCCTACATAACTTTTGTTTTACGGCAAGACCTACATGTATAAGATTTTTTCTAAAGTTAAGAATGACAGGACAATAAGCAACAATCGACGTCCAGATACTGTGACCTTATACTGCTCTTTATAACTAAGTGTGGCAAACTTTCGTGGAGTATGGTCATAAGGTCATTTTACGACCATTCTCCCTCCTACCACTGATTTTAAACCCAAACAAAACAGATATAGTAAATCGTTACAGATTTGATAATGGTCACTTAAAACAAAATCATTTTCCATTATCCATTACCGTATCGTGATACATATCGGGCCGTAGCTACCGTATCGTGATACATATCGGGCCGTAGCTACCGTATCGTGATACATATCGGGCCGCAACTACCGTATCGTGATACATATCTGGCCGCAACTACCGTATTGTGATACATATCGGGCCGTAGCTACCGTATCGTGATACACATTGGGCCGTAGCTACCGTATCGTGATACATTTCGGGCCGCAACTACTGTATCGTGACCTGCATCGTATCGCATCGTGACTGGAGATATACAGCCTAGTAACAGTTATGATTCACCTATTCAAGAAACTTTATAATGTCAACATTGATTAAGATCGTAAAATTTACATCTACATGTATATAGATAAGAAAAGTTTAAAGCTGTCCGTTCACAGATTTCAGCTAAAAATTATATAGTACTAGTCTATAATTCTCAATATTTTAAAGAAATATTTTGGAAGCAGTTAACAGGTTAAGCAGTGTTCTGATAATGACAATTTTAGTGCAAATTGACATGAAACGATAGGAGCTTGACATTCTGTACCGCAGTTTGAAACATTCCCTCTTTCTTATGATTAAATTAGTTTATCATACAAAGGAGGGAATTTTTCAAACTACGATACAGAATTTCAAGCTCCTGTGATGGAATTAAGTAATATGATAATCGTATGAAACATACACCGTAACATTCGGAACTCCTCGGCCATTCGCTACATGAAAAGTCGAGGGTGTTCCGAATGACACCGTAACAGTATAGATGCTATAATTAGGGCGTTTTGAAACCTTTATTCTATATTTCTAACAATCCGTAGGTCTGTTTGCTTGAAAAACAATAAGAAATGATTAAGAAAGAAAAAAAGTAATAACACAATTACATACACTGACAACATTCTCGTACCCCGAGGTTATCAAGATTCTCGATCGAACTATCGAGAATCCTACCAGACTCATGGTACGAGAATGACTGCCAGTTAATTATAAAATATCAAACAAATTGTCACGTAAGTTTATACTCAGTAGGGTAATCTCGACTGTGAAGCAAGTTCTCACTTAGTCTGCATTACCTGCCCCTTATCACCATCGTTATCGGGTCAGGCAAACCGTCATCATGGTGGCCTCCTCAGCTATTATACAGGTATTACGTTTTCTTAATCTTGCATAATCATTTGCTGACGATAGTTACTTTAGGAGGAGTTCGCTACTTCATAGGACATTCGATTTCGATTTTTCAGATTACTAACATGTCTCAAGTGAACACAATTCGGACGTGGATTAGTCTCGTAAGAATTCGGATACTTTATTTTGCATAAATTTATGTAACCGAACAACTAAAAAAGGTATCCACTGCAATTCTTGTACAATGATTCTTTGATTTAAGTCTGTGTAGTGAGAAATGCTCATTTGAAAACATAATTATCCAATATCTAATTCATTACATAGGGCGCGGCTATTGATCATGGTTTGCCTGGCGTACTTTTACCTGCCAAAGTACGACTGGGAACCAGACAAGTTCTCACTATCTTGATTTATTATCCATAAGTCCGCTTCCTAGGCCCCCAGTACTGAGCAAGAAAAATGAATTTCCTAGCTGAGTGAAACAACGAGGCAGGCTTTTGAATGACATTTGGATCAAACGCGGAGCTGGCTATCTAATGATTACCAGTCCAATATCGAAACCATTCGGCAACGTCGACTTGCTCCGTCAAAGAAATAACCTAATCTGCGAGCCTGTAGCTTTTAGATAACATCGACTTATTATGGAATCGTGACCTTTAAAATCTTTTGTTGAACTATAAACACAATATAATGATTAATTACGAAAATAACTGAATAGTTTGACAGAGTAAGGATGATTTTGGTGTCGCTATTTAGTAAGTACGATATTTCTTACGAAACAGAAAATTTATAACTTTTAATCACCTTTTTAAACTGTATGCACAAAATGTACTTCATTATTGGAGAGCAGTCAGTGAAAGGGTTGATAGAGGCAGCTTTTTTGTAGTTCTTACTTTTAAAATAAAAGGCTCCATCGAGATTGTAACAATGTAGTGGTTTTACATTAAACCCGACGATACGATACTGAGATGATGTCAAATCTTACCAAGACAAATATAAAGACTTCCACAATAGGGGTGTAACGGATAGCCGACATACCGGTTAATATTGCAATACGACTTCTGACGGTTTTTAACCGGTTCGTTTCTCTCTTAACCGGTTTTTCTAGTAGTGTTCCATACTGATTGTTTTTATCAGAGTCTGAAATGTAAATGTTTGAATGAATGTTACAATGTATTCGAAAACTTGAAATATTGTTTGTAAAGTGAGAGAATAATTATCTTTGAAAGTCCATTCAATACTTTTTTTCTGAACTTATTCAAACATTTGCATAATATGTGTAGATCATTTGAAAATTCAAATATCTATGTGCAATGTTGATCAATTTAAGACGATGCACATGCATTAATTCATCCTATGCATGTATGCGCAAAAAACAATATGTATTGCAATATATTGCAATACGGTTTTTACCGTATTGTTACACCCCTATTCCACAATAATGTAGTTTTTTTATTTGAATAAAGAGAATTAGTCTCTTTGTGGCGCCAAGTAATTATAAAATATCTTACACAGTAGTATAAAAGCAGATGGTTAGGTGAGCTGGTCGCCGTGAATTATCATACACAGTGTCTTTCATATGGCCTTGGACACTAGAAATATTGAAAAAAATTGATCTTGCATACCCCAATTAAATTTACTTTAATTGAAGTTTATTCATGCAACATAAATTAAATCATGTATGTACAAATTAATATTGATTTTTAATCTTAACCAGTTTACTAGTGTTTCATTTATTTATTTATTTATTGGAGTTAACGCCGTGTCAACACAATTTAGGTCATTTTACGGCATCCAGCGGTCCTAACCTAGCTTTCCTGGGCCATTGTCTATAACCAGTACTCACCTACCCTTCCACAAGGCCGGAAACTTCTCCATATTATCTAATCAATGGAGTAAAATCGACATTATTGTCAAATTTTCATGGAAGGGTATAACCTCCCCGGGTGGGATTCGAACCCGCACCCCCTCGGGCACGAGATTCCAAATCCCGGCGCGCTACCAACTGCGCTATCGACCCGGGTTACAGTTGTTTTATGTTTTCATGATTAAATGTGAATATTAAAATGTTGATTTTGTCCAACGGCTTTGGATGTCACTGTTGGGCCTTTATGGTAAGGGCGTTTGACTGAGAGTTATTAGTTAGTCTGCTCCTCGTTGGTTTTAATAACATTCAAAACAAACCACGTTTCCTTAAGCAAGAAACATTATCCCTTAACCTTATTTTGTCTGACCAGTCAAATATTCTGATCTATTATTTTAACAGTTTTAGCGAACTTAGTGCCACAAAATGTTATTGCTGTTACCATAGCAACTTGTGAGGACGCTGATCCTGTGGCCTGTGAAGACATGGCACAAAGGAATCCCAACATGTGCCAAGACACGATTCTATCAACACAAGTTTGTCCAAAACATTGCAATAAATGTCGTAAGTATTTAATGCCTTACTTTACTCAACTGTACTTTACTTCAGTTAACTGTCCTTCACTTTACTTTACACTATTTTTTACCGCCTTTTATAGTTCTATTACATTAACCTGTCACAACTTAAATAATTACACGGTCACTGAATCTATTATTTTTAACCCCTTTTCGAACTGGTTATTTCCCCGATATTCAAAATCCTCGCATATATAGTTAGATTATCAATAATTAATATGGATTGGTGGCTCAATGGTTAAAAAGAGGTTAAATAATAACACATTCAGTGACCGTGTAATTATTCAAGTTGTGACAGGTTAATGTAATAGAACTATACTTTCTATTCTGTCCTTAACTTAAGTATACCGTCCATCACTTTACGTTCATTTATTTAATGGTCCTTTACTGTACAACACTTAAAGCCCCTATATCAAAAGTAACACTGTAGATTGACTGCAAAGGAAATAGACATTTATCTATTTCAAACACCTCTAATGAACAAGATTTTTTTAATAAATGCAAATATTGCTCAGATATGTTCATGTTATGTATTGTATTTCAAAGAGTAAGTAGATTGAAACCGAAAGTAGAATTCGGTTGTCAATACTCGAAACAATTGTTTTGATCACAGCATGTTAAAGATGAAGTCTTATTAGAGAAAAAACTTACTCCAAATTACATAATTAAGCTTTTAAACTATTTTGGATCCGATATATTAAACATCAGCGTATAAATGAATATAGTGTGCTCTTATAAAAGTACCCCACTTTTTTAAGAATTGGGCACTTTGTCAAACTCAAATTTAGAAAGCAGAATGGTTTGGACTGTTTATTGTGTCTTTAATGCATGTTATATTTTGATAACTTTATGGTTGTAAAACAGTTTTCAAGTCTATACTGTTGAAGAATATATCTTCATATAGTGGCTTTAATCATATTCCTTACGTAACATTAATGTAGATTTTTTATTAACATTATTTGACTATCCAATACTTCACTTCCGACAATTTTGATTTACTGTTCATTACCATCCGTTCATGACTAAAACGTATAATTTAGTACTTATTGAATAAATTTTTTTTGCTCGTTTGGTGCGCATTTGAAAGCGCTGAATATTTAATCCCTACATGATTTTGCTTGTACTTTATTTTTCGATAAAACATAGACAACTTTTATTTATTTGCTAAGTGCTAATAATGTATTCCGAAAATCTATTATTTATATATACATAATTATACTATGTCTCTTAATTTGTTTTAGCTCTGGTCTGCTACAGTGGTGAAACTTCCATCGATCCTACGACGAACAAAATAGATTTTCGTCAATCTAATACAGTTTCATGTAACGCTGGCCAGGTGGGTTAAATTTCATTGCGTTTTATGAGATATTTTTACTCTATGTTTTAAGTGCTGCCGCGGTCAACATTTAATACACAAAAGGTTCTGATTTTGCTATATACAATGTATGAGGGGCGGCTATTAGTTTGTATTGCGTGCGTTCTTGATATCATACAAAGCGTCAGAGTGTCATATTTGTATGGGATAACATGTATATTTGTACATGTATATAATATATTTTTTTTAATTTGGGAAGATTTTACTAAACGTTTTCAAACAGAACCAAAGCGGTCAAAAATCAGAATAATAACTTCTCCCCCAGAGGGCCAGACTAAAACACGTACCAACTTCTCTTGATCATACAGACAGACAACACTCTATAAGTAAGTGAATTATGTATGACTTGTATTTGTTATGTTTTAGATATGTAAGCTATCACCACATGGTACAGTTCTTGGATCATATATGGCTGAATGTGGGGATCAACAGGTATGTTTATCTTTGTTTTATCTGACTTCACAAGTTCATTTAAGATAGACAGTGTCCTACGGTTCTAGGACAAAATCATGATATTATGGCAAATAGCTTCTCGGTTTTTAGACACGAGATCTTCAGAAGATAAAAAGTAGAGGTGTAACGGTTAACCGATATACCGGTAAATATTGCAATACGAATTCTGGCGGTTTTTAACCGGTTCGTTTTTCTCTGAACCGGTTATTAGAGTCTGAAATTCACATGTTTGAATAAATGTTAAAAATGTGTTCGGAAACTTGAAATATTTTTCTTAAAGTGAGAGAATAATAATCTTTGAAAGTCCATTCAAAACCTTTTTTCTAATTTAATCAAACATTTGCGTAATACGTGTAGATCATTTGAAAATACAAATATCTATACACGTACGATGTTGATCAAATTAAGACAATGCAGGTGCATTAATTCATGCTATGCATGTATGTGCAAAGAACAATATGTTTTGCAATATATTGCAATATATTGCAATACGGGTTTAGTGTATTGCAATATACAAAAATGTATTGCAATACGGTTTTTACCGTATTGTTACACCCCTAATAAAAAGACAAGCCATAGCTTTTCGTCGATGTTGCTGTAATTTTGTTCTTGGGGTAACAAAAAAATCAAAATTGTGACCTCTTACTCTTAGTTACAAAACATGCTCGACATTCAAGGTACACGTGACCATATTGCCCTCGACGGTCAATATTTGGTTTCGGGGAAGTAAAATATGTAGCTAGCTAGTTGTCCATTGGGACAACCTCTTTAAAGCATCAACGTCGAACCCTGATCCCAAATGCTTAATTGAAAAGTAAAATGTCCCGATATTAAGACCATAAATTGCTATTTATTTCACCCATTTGTATCATTCAAATAGTGGAATTTCACTGTGTTTTACACATTCCATTTCAGCAATGTACAAATGCCGATATCTGTTGCAATAGTAACCTATGTAATACACCAAAAGCTTTGACAACTCTTCCCCCACCCACCACTACACCCAAACCAACAACAACAACTGTTAAACAAGGTAATGTATGCCAAACAAAACTAATAAACTATTAGAACTAGCTATAGTGAAGACCAGTTATTCAAACCAGGCGAAAATAAGCGGCCGCTCCACAAGGCGAGCGCTTCGTATCGCTACCTAGCGATTACCTACGAAACGGTCTGCTTCGAACTAGCAAACTGAATCGCTACCTAGCGATACGAAGCAAATGTTGTTTTTTTTCTTGCTAGCCGTATCATTAGGCACTCTTTCGCTTTTTTCAAACTAGTTGATACGTTTTGACAAACAGTGCTGAGGACAACCAAATGTAGAATAATAATAAAAGAGTGGACTCTTCCAAATAGAAACATTAAACTCTTAAAATTGATCAAAATAGTGAAATATTACAAAAGTTTCGTAAGATTTTGAAGAAAAAACCCACAGTTTGTCTGTTATTTAGATACTATGTTTTACTCCGATCACAAAAAGCCATGAGGTACAGGCAATGTGACTGCATGGCATATACACTGTCATCCGAAAGTTCCTACACACACACATTCACAATTAACATTGTACTTAATAAAAGTTGTAAATGCATTTTATTGTTAAAATATTTCTAATTTTACTTTTTGAAATTAGTACATTTTTTCTTATGGATATGACATTACAAAAATACCTAAAACTTAATATTGGTTCATTGTGATACGCGTACATTGCCATAGTTTCGAAGGCTTCAAAATGTACAAATAGAAATTATATTTCCATTGCATGAATAATGAACAAAAACAATGATATTATAATTCTTCAAACTTGACCATGGTACAATTTACCAATTTAATGAATTGAATTACTTGCACTGTGAAGGAACGTTTTAAGGGCAATGTATTATTTTCCAATTTCAAGCTATATTGTTTCGTTGTAGACAAATGGATTAAGTCTAACGGTACTGTCGTTTAGTTGTGCCCCTTCTTAATGCACTTGGTCTGAATGATTGGTCTTGAGTGTAAATATATTAACCATATATATAAGTGATATTGATAAATTGTATTCAACTGTCAGTGGCGCATACATTAACCCCGCTGATTTAAATACTCAATATTTGTTAAAAACTTACCGTACATTGATTCAAACAACTAGTTTTACCGATTCTGAGTAAAGAAATACTCTAGTGAGTATTTAAATCAATGGGGTTAATGTATGCACTACTGACAGTTGAATAACAGTAGTAGCCCTTAGAAGTAGTTGAAATAGTGATATAACATGACCCTAATAGTAAAGTCTGTCCATAGTCCATTTATTCTCAACTGTCTAAGTTATAATAATTTTTACACTGATGTCATAATACTTTCTCTAATATAAGCGAAAGCGACGTTGACTCAGTCATTCTCGTACCCCGAGGTAGTAACATTCAAAGTTCCTTTGCACCGCTGATCAGTGCAAGGGGATTGTTTTCGCGCCAAAGAAGCAGGGTTTATAGCCGGTACTACCCAGGATTATTACTAGCATTTTACCAGGGACTTCTGGGCTCAACTCAAAATCCCCGCTATTCCTCGGGATTTGGTTCAAATTACTGATGACAGATTCATAAATACTCAATGAAAACAGCCTATGTCAGTGTTGAGTATTTTTTGTGAAGATGGATTTGGATCAAATGGTTTGTTCAGTGGATCGCTACGATGCCGAAGCATTATAAGAAGTATATCAAAGACAAAGTTATTTGTCAATTTGCATCTTTTGAATGCACAGAAATTTGTTTTGTTCAACTTGTTTAGTAATTGCTTTAAATATTTGTTAAGATTATATACATCAAAGTTCAGAAAACATTTGCGATTCCGAAATGCGCGCAAACTTACTGTTTTATTCGAAATTTCTATCAAATTTTAAACAAATGTAGGTTTACACACTGGCATCATACCAATAAATTTTCAATCAGATATCTTTACTAAAAATATGTTTAATTTTAAGTCAAATGTAAGATTATCTCCCACGAAATGATTCTTCCATTTATTTAGTTGGACTTTTTAAAATATTTTGTTCCAAAATATTGCTTTGAACATAATTATGATGCCAGAATCCTGCATTTATACCATGCTATTTATTCTACTTCTGAAATTAGAAATGGTAGAAAACTCCAACAGTAGAAATTTTAAGTAACTTAGCAAGATTTTCGAATTCGCAAACGTTTTCTGGACTGTGATAATATATTATTAATATAGCTATAGATTAGTATAGTTACGTAGATTCCATACAAACGTATTTTAGAAACATACGGGTATATATAGATGCATTCTTATATCCAGAAGTTATTGTACCTATCTAGATGAGAAGTGAAGATAACATCTAAATACGAGAATGGTATAAACAAATCTCATTCAATGGTCAGTAGTGCAAACACTTACCCCGCTGACTTAAATATTCACTGCATTACTTTTGTATACTTTTAAATGATGAAACATATCTGCATTTATTTACGAGTATTATCGAACAATAAACGAGTACATGACATTGTATTCAAATTCTCGATTGTCAATAGTGTGTACAGAAATACTGAAGTGAGTATTTAAAACAGCGGGGTCAATGTTTGGCCACTGACATTTGTATGAAATTGATCATAGAACGTTTAGTTAGAGTCTAGACACATTTAAGGGTGGTGCATTGAATTCCATATAAACACTGTCCATCAATACGTCGTCCGTCACCCATTTCCGTTAAAAACTCCGGATGATGTGTACATAGAAAAACACTTTCGGAACTCCTTGGTCATTGACTATGCAAATATAGACCGTAGAAGATCACCAAAGTGCTCCGAAAGGGTTGAATACAATATTTACCTATCGAAAACTCATAATTTCACGGTCTGTTTGCATTAAAATGCACAATTTGATTAATTTTTAGTCTTATGCTAGTAAAATTGTGGTAGTGTTTTGACCCATTCTCGTACCCCGTGGTTATCAAGATATCGAGAATCCTACTAAACTCTGGGTACGAGAATGTGTTTTGACCACGAGACTATAGTTTTCTTTCGACAGGTAACAATTCATTTGAGTACACTGGGGCTCGTATTATCAAGCATCTTACGATCGAATTGAGTCGTAAATCTATTTCTTCTATATTGTATTGTTAAATTATCGTAAGAATTTTGATAATATGTTGCCCCGGAGTATTACAAGGTCTATAGTCATGTGATCTACTACAACAACTAATGATATTTACACAAAACTTGTTTTTAGTCGATTTCTGTTTCCAAACAACTATTTGAATGACATCAAACATAGCTTACCAAAGCTAATGTTTTTGTTAACTTGTACTTTTTCGACTTGAAATAAACTTTTGTAACTTGACATCAAATAGCGCATACAATTATAACGATCATCTTTTTCCCCCGAAAAATACAAATTGATCCTGTTAGTTTTGATTGTTGGCTCCAATTCCTCCGCACAAAAATTGAATCAAAGTGGTAAAATAGGTCATGTGCAAAACTGATTTATGTGAAGGGTTCATAACAATTAATAACAATTCTCATGTAAAATGGGTATTTACGGACATAGAAATGTTAAAGTTATTTTATGCACTGTTAAATCTTATTTGTTTTTGTTTGTTTTTGTTGTTGTAGTTTTTTGATAATGCAATACTAAAGCCTGTTCAATTACACAAAACGTTACAGAACGTTCCGTAACGATACAATCGGAACTCCTCGGTCATTCACTGCAAATAATCTCATCTAATACACAAATATGCGATCGTTAAGGCAATGACTGATGTCTCAAAATTTACGGACTAAATACGAAACATCACCAATTCCCTAAACGATCATATATTTGTTTACTTCAACACCTGTAGTTTCAAAATAGCGTCTAAATATGTCCGAGATTAATCGCAGTGAATGGCCGAGGAGTTCCGAATGTATCGTTACGGAACGTTCTGTAACGTTTTGTGTAATTGAACAGGCTACAATCTGAAGATCACGTGACTATATACCCCAATTACAGCGCCCTCTATGATCGATATTTTGCCAAGCACGGTTATATTTTTGATGCCAGAAGATCGTTTGTTTTTTCGACAACTTTACACAGTTCATAAACGGATGAAACAGGACGTTCATTTTAAGTGACACTAAAAGAGAAGTCGTGACTCGTTTTTTTCCGGTTTTTTCCCCGAGAAGCAGACGAGACCTCGTTTATCTCAAATGATGACGTAAAGTATATTTTTAATTACTTTCTTTTATGTTTTGGTTTAACGCTGTGTCAAAATCAGAACATTTAGGTTATTTTACGGCGTCCTGCGCACATTACCTAGCTTTCCTGGACCCTTGTCTATAACCAGTACTCACCTACCCTTCAACAAGGCCGGAAACATCTCCACGTACCTTATAAATGGTGGAAAATTGACATAATTGTCGAATTTTCATAGAAGGGTTTAATATGGGCATAATAAAGGGTAACGCTCGAACACGTACCCCATTCAAGACACTAGATTTCAAATTCCGGTGCCCAACCAGCTGGGCTACCAACCCGGGTTTTTATGTTTTGTATCAGTGTGATTAGTAATTTTGATATTTTGACGCAGTGTCAACACAAATTATGGTCTTTTTAGGGATACCAGTTCACCTATCCTAACTTCACCTGGATTTTGTTTGTAATCAGTTAACCTACCCTTCTACTAGGCCGGCAAGTTTTCTGTATACCCTAACTAATGCAAGAAAATTGACACCATTGCAAAGTTGTGATGGAACGGTATAACCCCCCCCCCCCCATGTGAAACTCGAACAAGGAACCCCTTCGGGACTCTATATTCGAAATCCTGATATAGCCTACTTCCTATTGGACCCAGGTAAATAGTCACTCGAACCTTCAATCCCATAGAAAATTAATAAGACCTAGCGCTGTACATTCAGATGGTAGGTATTGCATTCACTTTCTAGTCAGCTCAAAATTTACACAATCCAATCAGTGAGTCGAATGTATGCGGCAATGTTTGTGTTTCTGATATTCTTACTTGTTTGTCGTTTAGCTCGACCGAATGGTTCTTCACGATAGAAATTAAATTATAAAAATTGATTCACAGTCATTCCAAAATATTTTTTCGCAAAAGAAAAGAATCATATTCTGATAGATGATATTCCTTCACATTCGAAACAACATCGTCGATCATCTACGAAGATATACCTCGGAAATCAGTAGTAGGAATACAACCAGGTTATGAGGTCCGGCGACAGTCATCTTCATGTCAACATTTGATAATAACATTGTTACACGCTTCATCACATCATTTTCTCAGTTCAATGTCTCACATGCCGTATTTCTGTGTAGTTCCGACTATATTACCACAGAAACCAAATTCCAAGATCTACTTTTCACCTTATGATATTCGAGGTTTATCTGCGTGGAAGATCGCCGAGGTAGTTCCGAATGATTCCTTCAAAGAATTTTGTATTTCATTTCAGGTCATGTGATGTGATTAAAGGAAATGAATTCTCCTGGTGATGGAATGTCCGATTTAAGTTCCAGACAAAACAATAGACACAGGACCTCCTAAATGTTTTTGTCCTCCAAACGTATACGTCGACTTTTTCTTAGTTTTAATATTGATATGCCCTGGAACTATGTATGCTCGTGGACATAAGAAAATAGAAAATTCCGAATAAAGTGCTTAAATGATATTCATTTAAATCATACCCGTGCTCCTGTGCCAATTACTTATTTTTCTTTTGTTTCGTATCAAAACATTCGCTGATGGTTGAGTGTAACGACAAATTATTCAAATGAGTCGGGAATGACACTAATAATGTACATGTACTGATCAATGCATTATGCTTATAGTTAGGCCCCTCTACATGAAATGGAACTATAAAATAGTTTCAACTATAATATTTAAACTTTTTCAATTGGGTCTTACACCGAGTCAACACAAAATAATGTCATATTACGGTCACTAAAATCACCAAAAGCGGAGACATAGACAACAGCAGTGTGTTCAAGTAACGACTGTTAGCTAACGTGACGGATACCGGACAACTCAACCCATAGACAACTCAACCCATAAACAACTCAACCCATGGATAACTCAACCCATAGACAACTCAACCCATGGATAACTCAACCCATAGTTGGGACAACTCAATCTGTTAGTGAAGTACCAATGTTTCTGCATAAATTTGGTAAATCTTATTTTTTATAACCTTTTTTTTCTTCTTTTTTTCGTCGCATTTAACAAATACAATGTATGTAGGTAATATACACGATATACACATAGGCCAGCTCTTCCTACTATAGATTTCCTGGACACTTTTTCTATCCCCAGTACTAACTTACCCTACCACGAGGCCGACAACTTATGTATAGGATATGACCTGCCGCGACCGTGTTTCGAACCCGCGATCTCCGGATTCGAAGTCAGAAATCAGATCAACATATTAAGCATTACGCTCTCGTCTGGGACTCGAACCCACAATCCCCCGGTAAGCAGTTAGACGCTGTAGCGACTGAGCTGATTAAGGTTTGACGAAGCTATAATTAAACAGGGATTAAATAATAACACACAAAAAATAAAAGTTTAACAAATATATTTTATTTACGATGATACAAAATGGCATTTATAACATTAACAACTTTAAAACAACATCAAAACAATGATAAAAATTATAATTTATTTTATCAAAATAAAACAGATAAGAAATATGTTTACACAAATTTTACAAAAATAATTAGCGTAATTAAAAATAAGAATGAGACGAATTTATCTATATAAAAGACCCACAGCCGTTGTATAATGACCACTATACAACGACTGACACTTTAAAGTTTGTACGTCACGACAAATAGTTGATACTGTGCGTGGTTAAATCATATGTATTGGAAAAATATAATATAGGTAATTGTGTATGTTCTATCGTGGTAAACTATCGATTATACAACGGTAGTTGTCTAAGTGCATGTAATATTCCAATCAGCTCTACAAACTTCGTTAAAAATTTCCGACACACAAAGCTGCCGAACCTCATATAATGCTCAGTGTACCACGAAAAAACTTATCATTTATAACACTATATGTGACGTAACTCGAGTCAGGAGTTTCTCATATTGTAATTCAAAGTAGAGAGAAACATTCGTAGAATTTTCAATTATATTCTTAAATTGTTAAAAGAAATTACAAACGCGTTTCAAATTGTTGCATACCCCTTCTCAAAATTGTTCCCATCAATTAAAAAATATAATATAAATAATCAAATGTCGAGAAAACATAATGATAAGAATGCATGGATGAACCGCTACAAGGAACAAACCGATGGGTCAGCGCAAAGCTGAGGTGCGTTCAACAATGCGAGCGCTCGGGGCGACATCGAGCGCTCTCGTTCTGAACGCAGGCGCCCGCGCGAGTGATCGCGAGCGCTCGCGATTCAGCTCAAGGGGTGTTTCGCCTTGATATCAAAGATGGCGGCTGGATAAATTGAAATTTTTATCTCAAAGAATTATCTATGAAAAGTGGGACGCAAACTTGTGTGTTACTTGTTCCACACAGCATATCCACGCAATGCATATAATATAACATTTTTGGTACAGTAAATTGTATTGTGATGATTCATATATGATAAAAAAATGTAAAAGTTCTCATGCATCAGCAGACAAAGATGTTCCCCCACCCGCTATTTTCAATTATGTGCTGTTTGACGCCATCTTGGATTTTACAGCGAGCGCTTGCAGTCGTTCAATAGCCTAACAATTCGCGAAGCAGGCGCTCGCTCGAGCGTTAGCATTGTTGAACGCGCCTCTGGTTTATCTACATGTTAAATACCAGGATGATGGTTTCCCAGGGTTAAATTGTACCAAACAGAAAACTGATATGTCATGAAATAATATTTTTTAATTGCATTACATGTCCCAGGTCAGTTTGAACACGCTTCAGCAACGTCGAATAGAAAAAATATTGTCAATGATTTGTTTTATGAGCAATAAACACTGGATTATATAATATCATACATCGAGATTGTCATATTTGTTAGTACGTCATGTCTTCTCCAAGTATTTACATATATAGTACTCACCAAAAGTTTGGAGACAAAAGAAATTTACTATAATTCTTGAGTTTGATGATTATTTTTGCTAAATCATTATTTTTACTATATTTAAGTATGCTTTTTGATAAAATGAAAACAAATTTTATGTTTTCAACGCATTTATAAGATTCGGCTTCTGACACCCTTTAACCTCCAAAACCATGTTTATTGTAATTAATTTCGATAACATAGCTTTTATGCTATTTTTGTAGTACCAGTTAAAATTAAGATGATAACGAAAAAGTAATGCAAAACTACAAAGCATTTCATAATAAACAGTCATCAAATTTTAGATAAAAGCTATTCAGTAGGCCTACATTCTGAAAATGTCTCCAAACTTTTGGTGGGTACTATATATGTAGGCCAATCTCTCCTCTAGGTTGTTGTCCCAGCTTGTACTAATATTTACCACTTTCACTATAGGGTGGTGGGTTCCCTGCAGGCATGGTACCATTACCTTCAAGAAAAAGAACAACAGTAATTTGTATTATTATTATAAATGATATTTATCTGATTGATTATTGATAAAGTATGATAAAGTAAAGCTCGTTTAGGATAACTTGAGACAAAATACAACGATACCATTTTAATACATAGGTGTATTTAAGTTTAGTGCACGTAATTATCGACTATTATCAGTGTGTTTTTTGATGTATTTAATTTAGTACGAGAACACACGTTCCACGCATTATGACATGTTTAATACTTTCGTTACACAAATTAGCTGACCTCCTTGTTTTATGTAATACCCGAGTCCCAAATATGTAAACAGACAGAGTCGTTTGTCTCAAGTTATCCTAAACGAGCTATATTACATATATAATATTTGAGCTGTGTTTAGTATCATATTACAAGGGAGGTAAATCTATTTCATCTTGTCGCTACCAAAGTAAGTGAAGCGTTATATTATTTACTATTTTTACTTGCGTGTATAAAGCGAAATCCATGTTTCCTTAGTTTAGAAACATTTTTTGCATATGATTTAAATACATTTGTATATCGAATATTTAAGTCGGCGGGGCTAATGTAAGTGTCACAGACAGTTGATAGAATATTGCAAACACTGTATAGTTACATACCTTCAAATCCAATAGGAGCAGGCTTGTAATCATTTGTTTGGTCACCAGTCACTGAGTATGGCGTAGAATAAACATTAGAATAACCTACAATATGATAAAAAGTCTTAAAAGATTAGTTTTTTATTGGGGTTTACGCCATTGTAACACATTGTATAGGTCATATTACGGCGGTCAGTAAAAAAAATCTGTTCCTGGAAAAGCCAACTCTATGAACGTAGCTGTTGACCAGTTACTAGAAGCACAGTTTCGTTAGTGACTGACAACTGCTCTTGATGATTTAAAACCAGTGGTAGGTGGTAAATAGATTACTATAGGTCATATAATTTCTGTATTTTCTAGTTGCAAGGTGTAGTATGATGTTTTGCTTTACGCTCTTCTAACAGATATACCGCGAAATTATAATTAATGCGAAAATACAAGCAGATAAGATACCATTCGGAATTCCTCGGCCATTCACTATGAACAACCTCTGACATATTTAGACGTCATTTTGGAACTACATTTGCGTCACATTCCCAAACAATATTTTTAACCGGTGTTGAAGTAAACAAAAGCACGATTGTTTAGGAGGTGGTAAATGTCTCGTTTGTTGTCCATAAATATGAGATGCACGATTCGATGACGTCATTAACAATGTATAGTCACATATATAGCATAAAGAATGTATTTACAAAGCCTCATGTGTTAACATCGAGAACTATTTTGCATGCGCGTATGAAGTAAAACCCCAAAATTATTGGCGGACCCCCACGACTCCTTCCGAGATTATCGTTTGAATAGTCGAGGTATTCCGAATGACACGATACGTGTATCCCATTTGAAACAGCTCGGAGATAATCTACGAAAATAAATATGGCCGAGGAGTTCCTAAGGGGCGCAAGGGTGAACTTACCATTTAGGCCAGATGGTTCTGGTGCATTTGGTGTCGTATAGGTATTTGAAGCCGTTGTTGATGTTGTATTCATTGACCAAGATTGAGCTGGAACAGCTGAATAAAAACAAAGAAATAAACGTTCAGTACTCAATGCTTGATGTTACATGTAAGTGTTTTTTGTACGCACTGTTGTCAAATGAAGGATATACATATACATGTAGTTCGTACAAAATAACATTGCGTGTTTGTGTAAACATTAAAATAGACCAATCCATTCCAAAGGCAGGAAATTTAATAAATCTAAACAATCGAAAATCTGCATTTGTACCACGTGCCCGTCCAATATAGGCCTATTCCCGTATTGGATCCAAAAATATATACATTGGGTACATGTGCACTAAATGTTATTTGACGCCATATAATACTTATAACGTCAAATTTCGATGAGTCTTATTATGGATATACATTGTATGTATGAATAATTATACGAAAGATATATAATAAAAAGGTTATTATACATTTTACTGTACAATACGTAATATATTTGGACTCGTACGCAGCTTATCGGCTCGTCCAATATGACTTTTCAAGCTGTGTTCTCCAAACATATTTCCGTATTGTACAGTAAAATGAATAATAACCGATAAATTATACTTTATTGTCATCGTGAGCATCTCCTGTCCTGGATTAGTACATTACATATTGTTTACATAAACAGGGTTTTGTTTTTGTACGAATTGCACATTGACGTTTTGTTTACAAAACACTTTGTTATTGTATGTTCTTGAACCTTTTAGGTCAAATATGAGGCCGATGCACTCAGAAACCTGGTTCAAACCTCAGTGGCATTTATTTTACCAATGTCCGCTCAAAGGAAGAAACCCCTTAGGCTCTTGTTTACGTAATTTATCTGTAGCATCCGTTTTAAAACATAAGTTAAAATATCTAATAACCACCTCACTATTTTCTTTTTGGCTTTCTTGTAAATTTGGTTTTTAACTATAATTGCTATTCCTGATATGTTTACTTATGTTATATGTTAATGTTAGTTTAGCATAAATATACTGCTTCATAAATAAAGGCCATATTTTAATTCTATATCAGCAATTGGGTAACAACCTACTGGCATAGTCTGTCATGTGTAAAATAATCAAAGCGCTAATAGCGATGTCAGACACGGGCTTTTGATGGAATATATGGCTTATACAACAAACGGAAACGATACAAGGAGCATTTATCTTACATAAGCCAGATTAGATATATATGTATAGTGTACTTCTTATCGTCTGCTTGTTAACGTGTAATGGGGACTACATTATTTGAAGAAGTAATTATCCCTTTAGTTGCGCGCGCGCACCCTAATGTAATCATCCGCGTCAAATTATAGTGAGGATTTGCAACAGTTCGCTACTCAACGTGGGGAAGCCCCATGTAAATATACTTTATACTTACTCGAGCCTTTGTTTGCATATCGTCTTTTATTTCTTATTACACAAACTATGATGACAATAACAGTTACAATAATTAGAAAACCAAAAATACCTCCGACTATGGCACCAATTACAGCCCTGTAAAATAACATGTTAAATTCTACATTATATATACTGAGGTCAAAACTTTCGTTTCTTTACATTTTTTCTTTTCATTTTACAAAAATAAACTCTGATTTTACTATTTTTCAAGGTATGTATGATTAGTTTTTTCATTAATTTTCATTTTTCGGCGCAGCTGTTTAAGCCAACTTTTGACTTATATTTCAACCAATACAATTTTCTCTACCATAGCTGTTTGTCCAATGAAAGTCCTTTAAGGTATAAAGAAATGGATAAAACACATGACACCATTGGCTATTTGTGATAAACTGGTGCGTAGAAAGTACAGTAGCTGCTGACTATTTTCTCTGTGTATAATGAGTGACTCACCATGCTAATTGATCACACATTCTTCGTGGTACGCCCCTTGCGGTATAACTAAACTGCGAATATGACTCAGCGCACGCTCGGAATCGGTTTTCATTATGTCATATGTAGGCCGCCATTGAGCATTTCTATCAAATTGTTTTATGTTCGCCAGAAAATTAACATAAATCGTTTGGTCATTCTGGAAAGAAGTGATATTTAATCGAAAACCCATGGCATTGTTATTAAAGATGTTTTTAATTTAAGAATCGGACAGATTTTCCAAATTGACAAATAAGCGAAGTGGCAATATATTCGGACAAAAATTGTCAGTTGAGGCTGAATAGCAATTTCGGACAAACTACATTTGACCTATAGTTAATACATGTACGCCGTGCATGACCAATATTTATACTTCAAACCGTTGAAAATTAACCCAGCAGAGCGCCGAATATCTTTTTTAAAGATATTTCTTGTTCCAAGATATTTACGAGGGCATTGTATGTGTATAAATATATATATGTATAACATCAACGTGTAACCAAATACTGTACATGGTGTCAGTTTACCCTGGAGATATATTGATCTAGACACTGTCAGAGTGTAGTATTTCTAGTTTCACATTATTTACAATGTCTAATTTATTTCTGTTGTTGTTTATTAATTATTTTGTTGAATTTAACGCCATAGCAACAGATATATAAGATGTATAAGTCATATAACGGCCTCCAGAGCACCTAACCTAGCTTTCTTGGACCCTTGTCTACAACCAGTACTCTTATACCCTGCCACAAGGTTTTACTAGTGAAAAAAACGTGTTTACTTGTTAGTTAGTGGTTGGTGAATAAGGCCGTGCCAAATTGGAATTCTTTTAAGCGTCAACTCAAATATGACAAACCTATATAAGTACTGTTCACAAAAACACACAAACCGAAAACAAAAACAAAAATATTTTTACTACAAAAACAATGCGTTATATATATTTCTTTCAATGGAATAATCTCATAATATGATTAAATGGTCTGTATTTAATATAAAATGACTTGAATATATTGTATTCATGATGCGGTTATGATAAATTGCTTACAATGAATAACGTCGTTGCCAAACACAATTTTCCCTGAATTAAATTGTCATATCGAATCCCGGAACATCGGAATTATTATTTAAGAAAATTTTGTTTTTTTATTTTGATTGAGGACTCTAAAACCTACGTGCACGTGGACGCTTAACAAAATTCTGATATGGTATGGCCTAACCAATCTAATTAAAACCCGATCTAAAATGCTCCGCTCGCCGACTCGTTAATTAAAGAACTTGCTATGAGAATCACGTTTCTAAAAGGTGTGAACTTTTTCTCAATATGTTAAGTAACTTAATTACATCGTCTACGTCACGTAATTTGAATGACCTGTCCAATCACAGGTAGAAAAACACCACCATCAAATAGCTCGCGAACGTCGGCCTAAAAAAGAAATTACGATATCAAGATGTATTTCGTCTAGATGAAAGCTACGCATTGATTGGTCGATACATAGGTCATCTTGACGTTTCCCTCGGAGCGACAAAAGTATATCCTAGCTATAAAACAGCGGTTTTCAGGATATCTGTTTACGGAGATTGGTGAAAAACTAATTACGTAACTAGTTAACTAGACCATTCAAGCGTTTGTTAAGTGTAGTTATCTGGTGGTAGAAATATGTCACCAAATACACGGTGGCAATCTCACGAGATTATGACGTCACGAACTCTACAATGTCAAGATGAAAATAATAAAGTACCCGCTTCGACTCAGAGTTTTAAAGAGCTGTAAGTATTTCAATTCTTGTCATATTTCCATGATGCCTACACGAGACTAAGCAGAATAGTGTAAGCGCTTTTGAAGTTGAACATATATTCAATTTGAAAAGAGCTTTATAGAAATGCATTATATAATTATAATAATTATAATTATAACAATAGTGTATACTTTTAGCTGCGCATCACATTTCTAACACCAGTTTTGCACTTTTTACCAAAACCCTAGAAAACCTACCAATGATATTTCCTTATAAGGACTGGACGAGAACTTGTCATTGTAGCGTGCTAGTTTTCCAGAATGTTTGCAAAATGCATGTGGTAGCATGGTATACTGCATAATTTTCTTCAGAAAATACCCAGCATGATGAGAAAAGTACGGTGGCATAGAGGTGACATGGAGAAATATTCAAAATACCGCTACTATCACGTGGCCACGCAGTAGTTTTTACGTGCGCACGCAATAACGTTCACGTGGCCAGAAAAGAAGGCGGAAAGGGACGCGCAAGTTTAATGGCATTCACAATGCAGTAACATGTAGCCAATCACAAGTACAAACTTCCCGACGCGGTTATTTTACGTTATTAATTCAATAACCACTGCCACCACAAGTAAGTTCGTCCCTCAGAGAGCCGAATATTTTTTTCATCCTTTCTTTTACATTTCAATATTTTCTATAAATTGAGTCTTCCTGTTGTAAAGTATGATAAAAAATAATAGTTTTAATTAATAATTTGTAAAAATAACGAAATTTCTGCGATATTTTATGATGGTCGCCATTTCATGTCACATGGTATTACTAGCGTCACGTGATTCATGTGTTGTCACAAATATAGTAATATATTACGTACGCAGACATTCCTTCACAACAATGTTGAGCATCATCCTCACCACAGCAACTAGCCATCTTGTCTTCCTGACCTTCTTCTGGACATATAAAATATCCAAATGTACCATTCCTTAAGTTCTTTTCATTAAAACAGATAGTTGGTTCTGTAATATAAGATGCAACAAAATGTAAATAGTAGATCTCAGGTATTGTTTTTTGTTCGAACACAACGGTCTTTCACGACCGCGTTTATATTTGACTCTTATATTAGGCTACTTTTTTTCCAACACTGTATCAAGCAACATACTACATCTGGATTTCAAATAAAACAGGCATCTTTTCGATGGAAAGTATGTGTACATATCATCTTTTTATTCCTAATTTTCATCAGGAATAAGTGCAAATTGTTTTGTGTTCTTCGGCAATACATGTGAAAAACTTAATTCTGGCATTTCGTAAAGTATTACATGTAGCACATTGTTTAGACCAAAGCTACGGTGCTGTAATGAGCCAAAATAGCATGGTTGATCAAAATGGCTATTTGAGCCAGCCGACATTTTAACATAAAATGTTATAGCAATGTAGGACTCGTATAAACTTTACGGTAAACTATTAACGATAAACAACCAGCCCTGTGTTCAGTAACTACTGTTAGCTAACGTTACGGGTACGAGAGAACTCAACCCGAAGACAACTTAACCCGTGCAATGCTCAACTTAAAGTTGGGACCACTCAATCCGTTAGTAGGATATTGAGTTGTCTCGGGATGAGTTGTCTATGGGTTGAGTTGTTCCGACACTTCCGTTACGGAACGTTCAAGGTATCTGAACACGCTGCTAATCTCTCAGATTAAGATAAACAATCGGCATACCTCGGTCAGGATTGTCTCTATACAGTCTACGACGTTGATAACTTGTCACACCATACAATGTTCCTACAGCAGCTGCTGTCTTCCATGATCCTGATGAATATCTAGGTCCACTATAACTACTTCTACTTGTATATAATCTACAATAATAATATGTATTAGTTTTTATTCTCTTTTTCAAACTCGGTTTAAAGACGCATTAATACATTCAGGTTATTTTAAGGCGCCCAACCATCTAATCTAGCTTTCCTGGATCCTTGTCTATAATCAGTACTCACCTACCCTTCCACAAGGCGTTTCGAAACCTAGCATAGTGTGCTACCAACCGCGCTACCGACGCGGGTTGAATATAAATGTATTTCGAAATATTTTGTTATTATGAATATTAATTAAAAGAAGTGATGGCTGTCTATATTCTTATCTCGCGAGCGAGAGTTAATGGACGAATAGTTTTGTTTTCGTAAGAATTATTCTCTGAAACTGTGCCACGATAGCACGTGCTTCCGCAAACTAAAAAGTACAATAAAATGCAATGTTAACAAACTTGATTTATACTTAAAAAAGTAAAAAAAAGTACAACTATTAAAGTTGGTACTAACCTTGAACCAGTACTTGATCTAGAGCCACCTCTTACACGTGCGCCACCGCCACGTGAACCACCGGCTCGTGCACCACGTGCGTCAATACTGTAGATGGCTAAAAATAGAAACCTGTGAATTATGTAATGCTGTTCTATGTAATACTTTAATACTTATAGAGTGCCGTGACTGTCTCGATCCTTCAATTAAGGGCTATATACATGTATACATTGTACATGTATATATTATTAGTATGACATGAGTCCAAAATATAACAGAACAACTGATGTAAATTTATAAAGAACATTTTATAAACAAAATATATGCGTGTGTGTATACAATTTTTTGTGGGGACTGTTTTATGCCGGCAGCCTGTGCTTTTCATCACATGTACTTCAAATACCAGAGCGCTTGAGTTTGCTAAATACCGAGACCCGAGTTTTTGCCATTCAATTTGAATAATCTCCCTTGCACAGACGCTGAAAATGTTTTCCAAGTTCAGAATAAAATAAAACGATAAAATTAAACGTTTAGTAAACAAATGCTGTTTTTTGTTGTTCAGTATTATATAAATATCACATCCTACAGAGGGTGATAGAACGGAATGTTCACCCGAGACAAGTAATGAAAACAAAGGCTTTAGCCAGTCCAACGTCGTAACCGCTCAGCCACGCCCGCTAGGCCTGTATAGGGACATTCTCATACCAAGAGGCTATCAAGATTCTCGATACTAGCTTCGATTTAAGCTTGATAACCTCTGGGTACGAGAATGGTATAGAAACAATGAGTATGATGACTGATCGCCGTGACCAATCTGATTAAAACCCGATCTAAAATTTCCGCTCGCATACTCGCTATAATTCAAAAGTGACGCACTTTTGAATACAATTTAAAATATTTAAGGAATTCGATAATATTGATTTGTGTAATATTGCTCTAGTTAGTTCTTAGAGACAGATATGTAGACAATAAACCGATAAAACAAATAGATTAAACACGGAATGTATTATATGTTATTAAATATGTCCGATATTATTCGCAGCGAATGGCCGAGTAGTTCCGAATGTCTCGTTACGGAACGTTTTGTAACGTTCGCGGTAACTGAACGCAGGGCTGGTTAACATTATAAAACATTGAAGTAAACGTAGGTAAAACGTCCAGGGTCAATAATAATACGTGATAAACTGATAATACATATCATGAATGTTTATTATATGTATAAAGTAAACTTAGGGTTTGTAATTTCATATTACAAAAATGTATTTCAAAATAGACAAAAATATTTTAGCTTAGGTTATTGTAAAATTTCATTCAACTGAGAGTGGCGCATACATTAACCTTACTGATTTAAATATTCGATAGAGTATGTCTGAACTCATTATCGATTAAAATCAGCGGGGTTAATGATTGAGCAATTTAACAATAAGACAATGCAAGTCATAGTGTGCTTAAGATAAACCAATCTGATTAAAACTCGATCTAAAATTTTCCGCTCGCCTACACGCTAATTTAGATCTGGCCTTTTCAAACGAATGTCACGTTTACGTGACCTTTTCTCATCATAATATTCATGACGAGATTGTTATGATACGTAACTTGTTTACATCGTCTACGTCACGCAATTTGAAATTAGCCACCCAATCGCAGACTGTGAATAATACCGCTGTTAAATTAGCTTGCAAAACTTGGTCTAAAATAGAAATTACGAAATCAAAATGTTATTAATAGTGTTTTGTCTAGATGAAAGCTACGCATTGATTGGTCGACACAAAGTTCATCTCGACGTGACCTTCAACGGAGACAGTAGAGATCCTGTACGACAATGCTCTACATGATATCTGTTTACGGAGATTGAAGATAAACTTGCATATACGTGCCTGTAGCTTTTTCCAAAGTACTCTTACGATGCACACCCTTTCTTAATCCTTGATAAGAAATCCTTAAATTGGTCCGGATTTTTTGGTTCAGAATATATATATGAAAGAAATTCGTTTTAATCAATTTATATGGCGTGTCGGTGAAATGGGACCATGTCGACTACCTTTAGTATGCTCGCACCTACTTCAGCCACGTGATAACTTGGTTGTGTAACATCAAATACAGTTATCATCACTCATCAGTGAATCGTTTTTATATTTTTTACATTCTAGCAAGAGTCTATTGAGGAAAAGAACCAAACTTAAAGATCTTAGTTTGTACCAAATGAATATAAGACATTTTATTTCCCAAAATGAATATGGAAACTAGTTTCGAGAAATAAAATTTCTTATTCCTTTGGTTTTTACATACACAGCTTAAGATATTCGAAGCGGTTTTTACGGAGACTCTACAGTGACATTTCGAAATATTTTCATTTTATTTTACAATCATTTCGTTTAAACGTAAAGATCGTGAAATAAAAAAAACGTATTTTAAAATGTCACGTTAGAGTCTTCGTATCGAAAGGATAAGAATACGACATGTTATCTGAAAATCGATGATACCCTGTCCAAAACGTCATATAAATTGCAAAGCAACATGAAAGTCATCTTTTTGCGAAATAACCGAGCTTTTTCAGGTAAGATTTAAGGTGCAAAATATCTTTATGTTTGTGGTCGCTCCCATAGATAGTAAAATTTTCCGTCAAGGAAGTTTTATTTTTGAATGGCAGATACGCGAGTTTCTGACCTTCGATAATTATCCAATCGTGAGTTTCATTTTAACTTTAACAAGAATGAATGTTTGTGTATATAAGCACGTATTTACGTATATTTTGAAATATTGTAGGAGGCCAGAAGTCAAATTAAGATTGTCGACTGACGCTCCCCTCGCCTTTGTAAGATGTTCAGACCACTAACCACAATGATTCTCAGTAGCCTCACGTTATCAAAGGGCCATTGGTTCGAGTCACATGACTTGGACAACTTCGTAGTGAAACAATTTTCAGAAATAAAATTTAAATGTATACATCCAACTGTTTGCTCTTTATAGTTTATTAAGAGGAATAATCTTCATTTTAAAGGAAACCTGACTAAATACTGAAAACTGTAGATACATGTACATATACACAACCAATACTCTTAAAATACGAACAGGCAACCCTTGAACACAAATTGATTTAGTTTTATGTTTTTTTTGTGATTTTATATTTAGTATTTTGATTTTTAAAGGAACATTCTTGTGGTGTGTTATGCCCGTAGCTCTAAATTAACATCAATATCTCTAAAATATACAAATACTCATTTTAGTGACAGTATTATAAAATCATACCCCCCCCCCCAAAAAAAACAGATAAAATACAAATCATACAGCGTAATTCCTCGGTAGTTAAAACGACTAAGTACATGTATACCATCTTTAATCTAAAACATAACTTCATTTCGAAGGCTGAATGAAACATTTCTGTTATTCCCTTCATTTTCAAATGGAGTTACAATAGTGTTTCATTCAGACCTCGATCTGATAAGACGATGAAAGTATTTATACGATATTTGTATTTTTACGTCGTATTAAACACATATATTAGGTCATATATACGACTTTTTATACCAGTTTGAAATGTGATACTTATTTTTCTATGGTAAACGTGTGTTTGTCCTATTTCTTGACCTGTTTAAATCGATGTAGAAAATGTTTACATTTTCTGATTACTGGGCGAGAGGTCGTCGTCTTAAAAAATTGTTTAATTGATTTGTTGTAAAGCCAGTTTACACAACAGAAAATTCGATAAAGTAATATAAAATATAATGTTTGTTAGAACATTGAACTGTACGTTTTAATAGAACTATACTTAAAGAAAACATGTAAGTACCCCGATTTCCATATTGTAGGAATTTTTTACATATCAACATTTCTAAAATTGCCGTAGGTGCAGTCAAGAAAAGAAAGGTTAACAAAATATATAGACAATACAAATATATCAATGCTGTGATACAGGCTAACGTCATATAATATCAAATTCAGCTCATTAAATATATAATTTGTGTGTTTGTAATTTTGAAATAAACATCCCTTGATTTTAGATAACTCATTGAACATATATACACAGCTTAAATGATTGTGTAAACTAAACTCCGTGACCCCATCATATAAGTCTTAAATGTGAACTAAACATCAAATTCCCTATATATTGTTCTTAAAATTATGGAGCTGGATTGCATAATATACACATGCTTTTTTTAAATAAGAAGCTCAATACATAATTTGTATGTTTATAAAAACGTATTGTAAATTATTTGACATATAAATATTTAATTACATATAATTCAAATAAGGTAAAAAGCTACTTACCCAATACAGTAAAGAGAAATAACGCGATACATGCTTTTAATTTCATTTCTAACTATTTATTTTATTCCTTTTATAACAAATTAAGCAACTTCTTTCACTGACGTACTTTACTTCAGGTAAAAATCTATATATGACATAGATAAAATAACGTTGCTAAAAATAAACTCATAAGTCATTAAAACACAGTGAACCGTTCAGCTTGAGCAACGGTATGTACTAGTTTTTAACACATACCTTGTATAAAATATGTATAATACCGTACCTACCCGGATATCGGAATTTTACACTTAACTACATGTACCACACCGGTCTTCTTCGTAAAGAGTAGTCAGTTCATGAATAAATTATAGTTTTTCGATCAAAGGAAAAATGAGCAGATTCTTCTATATTTGTTAGATTTCAATCAGTTTGAGTTGTTCTCACAACATTTAATAACTGTTTCTTCTATTATGTATCATTTATTACAATTTTTTATTTGACTGTATTATAATAATATTCAACATTGTATTGTTATTATGTTAGTCATGAATGTACGGCCTTTGCCGAGAATGTTGTAAATTGATTATTTTTTACATGGGGTTTCCCCATGTTTAGTAGCGCCTTGAAGCAAATCCTTATCAAATTTGTCACGGATGATTACATTCTGCTGTGCGCGCGCAACTAAAGCGGTATTTACTACTTAAATTAATATAATCGCAATACGCGTTTACAAGCAGACGATATGCTATGTGTGCAATTAAAGTATAATTTATCTAGTTAATGTAAGGGGAATACCCTTTGTATCTCTTCTGTTTATTATATAATCCCGTCTTTATACATATTCTATCAAACCCTATGTCCGACAGCGCTATTAGCGCTTTGATTTTCTACAGCCAGTTTAATACTATCTCTGTATTAACTGATGCAGTTGCCAGTTATTGGCGAAAATATGCATTGGTTTAAAATTTTGGTTTCAAAAATTGTAGCCTATCCAGGAACAGTGAGTATGACAATTAACCTATGTTGATAGTTTGATGGTCTTACGATGTATTATGTCGTAACATAAGCTTCGACGATCTCAGTAAAGAACTATCTGAACTTATTGCTGACCATTCTTGAATTCAGAAGTTGATAAATCAAGATTCATTTATAATCTCTGGGTACCATTCGGAACACCTCTATCATACATGAAATGAATAATCTAGGACGCATTTGCGGGTTCTTAGGTTCGTTAACTAGAACGCAAGGTAGTTCTAAAATGGCTTCTAAATATGTCCGAGGTCATTTGTAGTTAATGGTCGAGAAGCTTTTAATACTTTGGATACAATTATGATTGCTCACTCAACCTCTATAATGATTAAGAAAAATAGATTTAGAGCAGCATTGTATTCACCAATCGACGTATTGTTACTTGATATACATACTATGTACCTATACAGCGACACAAAATACATTACAGAGCTTATTTATAATAACATACCTGTGGTGCTTTTCACAAAAATTCTTACGAAAAAAATCTTCGTAAGTCAAAAGCAAGAAACATTAATTAAACACTCATTTTTTGGCTTATCAATTTTGAATATTATACAAATTGTGTAGAATTGTGTATACCTTTTAAATATCATATCATAGTTATGCTTATTATCTGTCTGACTTTGAAGTGCTAATTATATGAAACTGACATACGAAGATTTTTTTCGTTAGAATTTTTGTGAAAAGCACAACTGGTACTTATACTAGGTCTATGCAACGTTATGGACACTGCAGTGGATATAGGTCACGCACCACTGTACATAATGTAAACGTAAAAAATGCTACAAAAATTAAACCATCTTTTATAATCAAGCCTATCGCTTAATTTTCATCCATTCATAAAATATTATGGAAAAGTCGTCCGCCTTGTATGAGGGTAAGCGAGTACTGGCTATAGACAAAGGTCAAGGACAGCTGTGAAAGGTGAGCTGGCAACCGTAAAATGACCATAACTTATGGCGACACAATGTTTAACTAAATCAAAAAGGGTTTATTAAAATTCAAGCTTAAGTAAGATATAAACAACAATCTTTTAACAATTTAACACAGTTCATGAACACAAAGTTGCAAGCAAACATATCAGGAGCAGCAACGCTAAAAAAATACAGACCTTCTAAACAGCCAAAATGCAATGACGAAAACATTTTAAGATTTGTAAACTTTTGTTATATAAGGGACACGCAAAACAAAGAAAGAACAAAAACGGTTTCCACCTTGGAAATGACAATGACAAAACAATTGCCACTGATGGTTTAAACTAGGTTCTAGGGGGGACCAATCCCATATACGCACCAGCTGATTCAAAAACAAGCAATTACAAATTGTCTTGGCAAAAAACTTCATCCTACATTCTCTTTGACAATGTTCGTAAACACAAACGCAAAAGCTATTAGCATTGCCAAAGGTAAAAGGCGAGTGCCCAATGTCCTAACAGAGACCAAAGCACTAAAGGTTAAAATAAGATAAGCAAGAACACGTCGACAGGAAATCAATAAAAAATTCGAGCCTATCCTCTCAGACTTAATGTGTTATTCATCACGACTAACTATATTGATTTTCTCGATCACTCCTTTACAGCCAGTTTCAGAAAATCCACCATCAGACGTGTAGTGTAGCTGGTCAGCGATGATGTCAACTTCTTCAGCATCTACTTGGTGATCAAACTTGTATATATCCTTTTTGATCAACTCTTGAGCGATACATTGTTTAACATGTATTCTCTCTAAAGGTAAAAATGGTACAAATGCAGACACAAGGTTACTACTGATCAAGTTGCTCTTGTAAAGACCGTCTGAAAATGTAAATTGAAATTTCCATAAGATGATGATACATATGCATTACGTTACAGGGCGATGTCAACAAATGGAACGATGGAAACTAAGGCCATGCCAAATTGGAATTTTGTTAAGCGTCAACTCAAGTTTGACAAACGTAGGTACCTATTCACAAAAACACACAAACCGAAAACGAAAGCACAAATATTTACGACTAAAACAATACATTATTATATTTGTATAAATAGAAAACATCATCATAGTATGAAACAATAGTCTGAATTACTTATGAAGTGGCTAGTTTAAGCACAGACTTAAAACATGTGGTTTATAATAAAATGACTAGTGTTTTAACGAAATGTTTGTTTTCGGATCCTGGAAAATCGGAATTATTTAAGAAAAAATCCTTTTTTTTTGGATTGAAGACTCTAAAACCTACGCACACGCGGACGCTTAACAAAATTCCGATATGGCATGGACTATTGTAAAAGTTTGTATTCAAATTCTTAAGTAACAATGTCCCTAACCAACTGAAAAAAACAGTTATGAAGGTGATGTATGACAGAGTATATAGACATGTGACCTTTCGAAAATAATTTAACACTTGTTTTACTCAGTATTATTGCTCAAACTAAGCAAGAAAACAATAAAATAACTCACTATATAATTACACTTTTTTATATTTTCTGAAATTAACAAATTTGTCCTCATTCACATCAATGTCCAGTTCTTCCGTCAATATTTGGTTCATTAAACGAAAATGTAAAAGGGTATAACAATGATAATGAAAAAAGGCTTCACTCTACAAATGTCTAACTTAAGTTTTCTGATGCTACACACCACATCTTAGTTAATGAAATAAAATTATGTTGGAGTTATTTAGCAAAACCGATTGGAAAAATCAAAGCCGTATTTTAAATGTGGGCAAATATGGACCGACGCCAAGTTTGAAAACTTAATTGCTGTCATTGGCCTAAAATAATATATTTTTTTTAAATCTTACTTTTGCTTTCGTATGCTACTCTCTTTATCTTTCTTTCAAAATCATTCAATGATAGCTGTCTTCTTTGGCTCCCGTTGTTCTTATTTTGTGTTACACCGTGTGTTATATCTACGTGACCAGTTTTGCTAAAATTAAAACAATTAGAATAATCAAAGTATTCAGCCTATTACGTAATGTAACACTACAATGTTTTCAAATTTTGTATTCTTCATATCTACTGTGGTATTTTTATACTACACCAAAATTTATCTCAAGATTTGTCCAACTTATCTGTTTGAAAACTAAAAGAAACTTAATCACATAAAATATCATTACTAATCCGCGATTATTTCAACAGTGGTTTTGTAATCCTTTTTTAGGAAACCGAACCATTTTATCCAAACAGTCAGTGTAAAATGGCCGTGAATTTGTTCTAACTTGATCGCTAGCGGAAATATCATTCTGCTCAAGTTACAGATATGCAGTTGCGTGTATGGTCATACTTGAAAAAAAAAGCATAACCGATTATTTCAAGCAAAACTATGGTAAAATATTTTATACGTACTCGAACATAATTATATACAACTAATATATGCGATATCCTGGAATTTATCTTGTAATATAAAAACGATTAAAATGGCTGCTTTAAGCGATAACAAAAAGTTCAATTGGTATACATATTAAATGTTGAAGACATGTGTCTTTTTCTCTCTATGTACAAGAAAGATGTGTATCAATAATTACCTCAGGAATATAAACATAGCCTTGTTATAATCTACACTATTAACTTGATGATTAAGATCAAGGGCTGGATGTAAAACATCTAATACACCGGCTGGCATATCTTCTACCATATCAAATACAAACATAGATCTTGGACATTGCTTAACACCTTCTTCTATTTGACTTTTCAATTTACTCTGTAAAATGTTATCATGCATACAAAATTTATATATATACTTGGTCGCATCTAGGCTATGTATATCAATAGCAAACTACATTTATTGTAAATTTCATGCTTATGCACAATATAATACATGAAGACTGTACCATAGATGGTAATCAGGCCAATGGTATCTAAACAAAAAATCAGCCTAGGGAATCTATTGCTCCGCTGATGAGTAGCCTACATTGTACCAACGAGATGAAATCACACTACCAGGTACCCATTAACCTCTGGGTGGAGAAAATTATTCACATGTAAATCTTACGAATAAACAGTTCTTCTGAAGGGATTCGAACTAAGGATATCGAACCCAAAGAGCTTCTGTAAACAGAGATACGTTCTAGTACACAATACTTCGCCTTTTGTGAGACAATCGCAACTACGCGACTAAATTTATGACTTTAGAATGCATTTTGACATATGATATTCAAGAACGATTCTTTTAATGTTCCGTTTAAAAAGATTGAATATGAGTTAAACAGTTAGCATATCATCTTATGGTTCATGGCCAAAACAGTCGACAGATAAAACAAGCTTTCTTACTTTGTACGAATCCATGTCATGTGTATTTGGTATGTCAGTCATTGGTGATAGAAAGTGAACAAACTGGCTATCTTTACCTTGACTGTACATATTCTCAATAATAAATTGGGTCACATAACTCTTTCCAGAGCCAGATGGTCCATGAAGGGACAACACTAAAGGTTTGGTTGATCCTGTCTCCAAATGACCTTTCAGAAGTTTGATTATAGTACTAACAGCTATATGTTGTCCGAACACTTTCTCGTGAAGCAACAATGACAACCCTGAAACATGTATGGTACAACAAGTGAACTACGATACATGCAAAGGTTTCTTGGCATTTAGCGATGAAGAAGATCACAAAAGATCAAAAAAAGATTCAATATCAATCTGAAGATTTGGCCATTCCAGGAAAGGTGCGTAGGATGACTGATTATCACAACAAGTATTTCCAAGACACAAGTTCATAAATACTGAACAAACATTTTTTCCCACTGTGTTGTTATGTTCAAACGTGTGTACCGGGTGTTCAATATTAAGGACGGGTATATTGTTTTTTACACATGTGAAGCTTATTTTTGATAATTAGAAAAACTAGTATTCTCTAATAACTTCATGTCAGAATTTTCTTTTCATTTTTAAAACAAAAAACGACGACGTTTCACAATATTTGCCAAATAGACATAATAGAAGATTTTGATCTTCATAGCAGTATTGTATAATACAACAGAATAGAGAAATTCTCTTAGATTGGGTTACCTATTATCGTAAAATAATTTACAAAAATATGTTTACCTGTTATATTTGGAGTAATCCAGGAGTCAGTACAACATTCTTTAAATGTACATACTGTCGTATTATAACTATACTGTACTCCACCAATTATTATACAACTCAACACACAAACGAAAACTGACAAAGTAGAACAAATTAATCCTCCCCGGACACAGTCCCAGTAATGTGGAGAATGGCAATTATTCTTTATAAGCAACAACAAATAGCCGACAACAAGTATGCAGCCAGTAATAATTCCCATCCAGAATGATACAGTATGATAAAGTATCATCAAACATCCACACAATGTCAAAAAGAAAAGTACTAACGCAGGACATAAAGCAGTCATGATGTGGGATGGTGTATTGTGGCGTCTAATGTTTTTTCCTTTAACTAGTATAGTCTTCATTGAAATAAACCAATTCTGTAAAAGTATAACATTGTTTACACGTGTAATTTAGTAAGTGTAAATATCGCTCAAGGTTTAGTAGACACTATACGTCAAAGTTATGTTAACACATATCATAATACAGTGCCCTCAAAAGTCCCTATACAAAATCCTGTTTTTTAACAAACCCAATTGCACGTATCTCATACAAAAAAAGACAAGGGTCATCTTAACAAATTCCACAATTATCAAGATATCATTCAAACAATGTTACATTCTTAATCATAGTAAAGTTTCTAGTGGGTTGCAATATCAAAATTCACAAAAATATGTCTAAGTACTTTTGGAGAGCACTATATATAAATATCATTCATGGTTTTCAAAAGTGATTTCTAATTTTTTTCCAAAAATATGATATGGCTCTCCTAAATTAATTTAAAGTTGTCAAATCATATGAAATAACATAATTGAAACAAAAATGCTTTAGTTTTAAAGTTATATGCCCGAATTTTCGGAAAATGAATTTAGACATGTCACAAAACGAAAATCAAACTTCTAACATCGATGATAAGGTAGTAATTAAACGTTTCGAAAACTTCACAAATATTTGATAAATGTCTACAAATATGAACATACCTGAAATAATGGTGTTGAAGCTTTTACTTCTGTATGAATGTACTCGGTTTGCTTAGTAAGTCTTGTGACAATTATATCCCTTATCTAATTCAAAGTATACGGAACGTGCACCGACAATAAGTTTTCAAAACATATATGATTGATTTGTAAAACGTTATCGTTTATGACTGCAAAGAAATGTCTTTACATTGCATTTTCTGAAAATCTATTTAGGTCTTAAAGATAACCAAACGAATCGACTCACAATTTATTCATTTATCGATTACCATACAGGTAATATTTGTTATTGTGTAGTTTATAGAAAGTAGATACTACAAAATTTACATAATTTTATAAAATAACAATAAACTAGGTTGAAATTGCCGTCGATGCATATTTGTTTACAGTCGTATGGATCGCTTGGCTAACTCTATAAACCACGATCTTAGTTTGATCCAAATACCGAATCAATATGTATTAAGATTCGTACTTTTGGCGAGTTCATCCGATATTTGACTGGTTTCCAGTCGTACTTTGACAGGTAAAAGTACGTCAGGCAAAGCATGATAATGGCCACGCCTGATGTAATGAATTGGGTATTGGATAATTATGTTTTCAAATGAAACTTTCTCACTACACAGACTTAAATCAAAGGATCATTGTGCAATGATTATAGTGATTTTTTTAGTTGTTCGGTTAAATTTATGCTAAATAAAGTATCCGAAATTCTAACGAGACTAATCCACGTCCGAATTGTGTTCACTTGAGACATGTTTTTGTTATTCGTTCGCTTAATATACGTGTAATCAGAAAAATAGAAATCGAATAACCTATTTAGTACTGAACTCCTACTAAAGTAACTATCGTCAGCAAATGATCATGCAAGATTAAGAAAACGTAATGCTGAATAATAACTGAGGAGGCCGCCATGATGACGGTTTGCCTGACCCGATAACGATAGTGGTAGTGGGCAGGTAATCCAGACTAATCCGTTAACCCATACGAAAATTAATCGAGGGCAAGTTCAATATTGTTCATTTATAGTCATTAACGATAATGTAATATTTGGTGTGACTGGTAGATTAAATAATTGAAGAGAGACTCTCAGATGATTTATTAAAACAGATTTGGAGCAGTTTACCCGTCTATTTTAGTTACTTGATATTAATAAACCTTTATAAGGTCCAAAAGATATTACAAAGCCTAGTAGTTACATACATTATATTTATACAAGATCTACATGTGCAATTATCGTAATGAAACCCTAAATGGCATTTTTTGTGAAAGGTATGCTTAGATGTCTAAGACAAATAATGATGAATGTTGGTATAACATTTTATCATCTTTCATCATTCTTTTCTTTAATCCTAACACACCACAAATTATATCAAAGCTGTCATCAATGCGCGTGTCAATTCAACAAATACGCGTTTCAAACACATTCCATAATATACTTCCTTAAAAGTTTCGTCACTTCGGTGTCATTAGAAAAAATTTGTTTCATTAAGAGACAGATATACATGTGATCCAAATGATCACCAAACCAAATTAAATTTGAGGGGACATGTGTATTATTATAAAAACATAAACTTTTTTACACTGGTCCAATGTCTACAAGTTTACAAAGTACGATTATTGTTACTTATTTTAGAACAGAACCCCGATAGGTTATAAGGTCATACAAGGTGTTTTTATAATTAAGACAGTTGCTGTGGTTGCATTTTGTAACGCCCGATTTGTTTAAAATAAACCATGGTGATCCAAGAGCTAATACGCGGGATCTGTAACTTATAAGCCACTTATTCATTCTGTCTAATTCATTGAAAACCAAGTTTACTTCACTTTCATTTCACCTTATTAGAAATATTAGCATCACTTTATTTTACTTTATAATTATATGACGTTGTCATATCAAATTATGTATGCTGATGTTGGGATCATATTTATATTATTTTCACACCCTATAAGTATTGTGTAATATAGTTCGTTTTTTCTCAACTGTCAAAACATGAATAATTTCACGGTGACTCCTTGCTCTTTGGCACACACTCGTGATATTGAGATAGTGTGTAATCATTCACCGTGAAATTATTCAATCTTTGACAGTTGAGAAAAATTGACAATAACAAAGGTCTATTTATTAATTGATTGATTAATAAAATCTCAGCAGAAATATAGATCTCCATCAAAGGTCTATAGTAATGTAGCTTGGATATCTTCTATGATTTAACGAAGATCATACCCAGGTTTGTAGCTCAGTATGTTACATACAGGATTTCGAATTAAGCGAAGCGAAGTGGTTGCTGGATGAATTTCCGTCCATGATGGTAATAAGCTCACGTGTAAAGTCTACAATAATGTCAATTTCCTCCATTAATAAGGAAAAGCTGTCGATCTAGCATAAAAGTATCCGAGTACTGGCAATAGACAAAGGTCCAACAAAGCTAGCTTAGGTGAGCTGTCCACCGTAAAATGACCAGATCCAGTGCTGACACTAAATTAAATTGTTTTATGACATTTCAAGCTGAAGTAAGATACTCAAAAAATTATACTTTTAGAATATACATGTATTTCAATACAGTTTAGGAGTACAAATGTATACATGCAAACATATCAAGAACATAAAGAAACACAGACCTTCCACACATCCGAGATATTTTCATTTTTTTAAATGTAATATAAGAGTTACACAAACAAAAAAACAAAAGGGGTTTCCGCCTTGGTACTGATATTTACACTTGATAGCCACCTCACACTTGCACCCAACAGTTTCAAAAAATAACAAAAACATGGTATCTAGGTGAAACAACTACCTTTGACTTGACAATGTGTCAGAAACACACACAAACACACACCAACACACACAAAAAAACCCAAATAATAACAATGCCAAGATAGACGGCATGTGCTCAATGATATTACCAATGCACACGAAGTCAAATAAGCAAGAACTCGACGTCAGGCATAAAAAATGGTCCAGCCTATCTTTCCAGACCAAATGTGTTATTCATCACGACTAACTATATTTATTTTCTCAATCACTCCTTTACATCCAGATTCAGAAAATCCACCATCAGACGTGTAGTGTAGCTGATCAGCGATGATGTCAACTTCCTCTGCATCAACTTGGTGATCAAACTTGTATATATCATTTTTGATCAACTCTTGAGCGATACATTGCTTAACATGTATTCTCTCCAAAGGTAAAAATGGTACGAATGCAGACACAAGGTTACTACTGATCAAGTTGCTCTTGTAAAGACCGTCTAGAAATGAAAATTGAAAATGCCATTAGATCATGATACATATGCATTACGTTACAGGTCGATATGAACAATTTTATATACAAATGGAAAGATGGAAACTAATGTTAAAGTTTGTATTCAAATTCTTATGTTACAATGTCCTTAACCAACTAAAAAACAGTTATGAAGGTGATGCATGACAGTGTATAGAGTCATGTGACCTTTCGAAAATAATTAAACACTTGTTTTACTCAGTATTATTGCACAAACTAAGGAAGAAAACAATAAAATAACTCACTATATAATTACACTTTTTACATTTTCTGAAATTAACAAATTTGTCCTCATTCACATCAATGTCCAGTTCTTCCATAAATATTTGGTTCATTAAACGAAAATGTAAAAGGGTATCACAATGATAATGAAAAAAAGCTTCACTCAACAACTGTCTTACTTAAGTTTTCTGATGCTACACACCTAATCTTTGTTAATGAAATAAAATTGTGTTGGAGTTATTTAGCAAAACCGATTGGAAAAAAACAAAGCCGTAATTTAAATGTGGGCAAATATGGACCGACGCCAAGTGTGAAAACTTGATTGCTGTCATTGGCCTAAAATATTTTTTTTTAATCTTACTTTTGCTTTCGTATGCTACTCTCTTTATATTTCTTTCAAAATCATTCAATGATAACTGTCTTCTTTGGCTCCGATTGTTCTTATTCTGTGTTACACCGTGTGTTATATCTACGTGACCAGTTTTGCTAAAATTAAAACAATTAGAATAATCAAAGTATTTAGCCTATTATGTTATGTAACACTACAATGTTTTCCAATTTTTTATTCTTCATATCTACTGTGGTATTTTTATACTACACCAAAATTTATCTCAAGATTTGCCCCAACTTAAACTCTTGAACTTATATTTTCTGGTTGAAAACTAAAAGAAACTTTATCACATAAAATAGCTTTACTAATCCGCATTTTTTACAGTGGTTTCATACTCCATTTGAAGGAAACCGAACCTTTTTATCCAATCAGAAATTGTAAAATGGCCGTGAATTGTTTTCAACTTGATCGCAAGCGGCAATATCACTCTGCTCAAGTTACAGATATGCAGTAGCATTTATGGTCATACTTGAAAAAGCATAACTGATTATTTCAAGCAAATATATGGTTAAATATTGTATACATTCTCGAACATAATTATATGCAACCAATATACTTGTATGCGATATCCTGGAATTTATCTTCTAAATCAAAACGATTAAAATGTCTACTTAAAGCGCTAACGAAAAGATTAATTAGTATACATATTAATGTTGAAGACACGTGTGTCTTTTTCTCTCTATGTACAAGAAAGATGTGTATCAATAATTACCTCAGGAATATAAACATAGCCTTGTTATAATCTACACCATTAACTTGATGATTATGATCAAGGGCTGGATGTAAAACATCTAATACACCGGCTGGCATATCTTCTACCATATCAAATACAAACATAGATCTTGGACATTGCTTAACACCTTCTTCTATTTGACTTTTTAATATACCCTGTAAAATGTTATCATGCATACAAAATTTATATATATACTTTGTCGCATCTAGGCTATGTATATCAATAGCAAACTACATTTATTGTAAATTTCATGCTTATGCACAATATAATACATGTAGACTTTACCAAAGATGGTAATCAGGCCAATGGTATCTATAAAAAAATCAGCCTAGGGAATCTATTGCTCCGCTGATGAGTAGCCTACATTGTACCAACGAGATGAAATCACACTACCAGGTACCCATTAACCTCTGGGTGGAGCAAATTATTCACATGTAAATCTTACGAATAAACAGTGCTTCTGACGGGATTCGAACTAAGGATATAGAACCCAAAGAGCTTCTGTAAACAGAGATACGTTCGAGTACACAATACTCCGCCTTTTGTGAGACAATCGCAACTACGCGACTAAATTTATGACTTTAGAATGCATTTTGACATATGATATTCAAGAACGATTCTTTAAATGTGCCGTTTAAAAAGATTGAATATGTGTTAAACAATTAGCATATCATCTTATGGTTCATGGCCAAAACTGTCGACAGATAAAACAAGCTTTCTTACTTTGTACGAATCCATGTCATGTGCATTTGGTATGTCAGTCATTGGTGATATGAAGTGAACAAACTGGCTATCTTTACCTTGACTGTACATATTCTCAATAATAAATTGGGTCACATAACTCTTCCCAGAGCCAGATGGTCCATGAAGGGACAACACTAAAGGTTTGGTTGATCCTGTCTCCAAATGACCTTTCAGAAGTTTGACTATAGTACTAACAGCTATATGTTGTCCGAATACTTTCTCGTGAAGCAACAATGACAACCCTGAAACATGTATGGTACAACAAGTGAACTACGATACATGCAAAGGTTTCTTGGCATTTAGCGATGAAGAAGTTCACAAGAGATCAAAAAAAGATTCAATATCAATCTGAAGATTTGGCCATTCCAGGAACGGTGCGTAGGATGACTGATTATCACGACAAGTATTTCCAAGACACAAGTTCCTAAATTCTTTTTTTCCCACTGTGTTGATATGTTCAAACGTGTGTACCGTGTGTTCAATATTAAGGACGGGTATGTTGTTTTTTACACATGTGAAGCTTATTTTTGATAATTAGAAAAACTAGTATTCTCTAATAACTTCATGTCAGAATTCCCTTTTCATTTTTAAAACAAAAAACGACGACGTTTCACAATATTTGCCAAATAGACATAATAGAAGATTTTGATCTTCATAGCAGTATTGTATAATACAACAGAATAGAGAAATTCTCTTAGATTGGGTTACCTATTATCGTAAAATAATTTACAAAAATATGTTTACCTGTTATATTTGGAGTAATCCACGAGTCAGTACAACATTCTTTAAATGTACATACTGTCGTATTATAACTATACTGTACTCCACCAATTATTATACAACTCAACACACAAACGAAAACTGACAAAGTAGAACAAATTAATCCTCCCCGGACACAGTCCCAGTCATGTGGAGAATGGCAATCATTCTTTATAAGCAACAACAAATAGCCGACAACAAGTATGCAGCCAGTAATAATTCCCATCCAGAATGATACAGTATGATAAAGTATCATCAAACATCCACACAATGTCAAAAAGAAAAGTACTAACACAGGACATAAAGCATCCATGATGATGTGGGGCAGTGTATTGTGATGTCTGATCAATGTATCTTTCCTTTAACTTGTTTATTCCTCACTGAATTGAACTAACTCTGTAAAAGTATTAAAAATGTCTCATATACAATTGCAGTTGAATAATGCCAAATATCGCTCGACATTTAGTAAAAACTATTTTTCAAATATATTTTAACATATATCATTAATGGTTGAAACAAATTCGTAATCATTGTAAAGCCGGGTTATTTCGGATGATTAAATCAAACACTATCTCATTAGCGTTATATATTACATTATTTTCAAAAGCGATTTCTAAATTTTCTTCCAGAAATATGATATGAATCTCCTGAATAAATATTTAAAGTTGTCAGACCATATGAAATAACATAATTGAAACAAAAATAATTTAGTTTTAAAGTTATATACCCGAATTTTCGGAAAATGAAATTAGACATGTCACAAAACGAAAATTAAACTTCTAACAACGATGATAAGGTATTAATGAAACTTTTCGAAAAATTCACCAATATTTGATAAATGTCTACTAATATAAACATACCTGAAATAATGGTGTTGAAGCTTTTACTTCTGTATGAATGTACTCGGTTTGCTTAGTAAGTCTTGTGACAAACATATCCCTTATCCAATTCAAAGTATACGAAACGTGCACCGACAATGAGTTTTCAAAAATATATATGATCGATTTGTAAAACGTAATCGTTTATGACTGCAAAATAAATGTCTATACATTGCATTTTCAGAAAATCTATTTTAGGTATTAAAACAAACAAACGAATCGACTCACAATTCATTCATTTATTGATTACCATACAGGTAATATTTGTTATTGTGTAGTTTATAGAAATTAGACAATACAAAATGTACATAATTTTCTATTATAGTTACGTCTATTTTAGTTACTTGATATTACTACTTTGTACCTATTTAAGGTCCAAAAGACATTACACAGCCTAGAAGTTACATAAATGATATTTATACAAGACCTACATGTGCAACTATCGTAATGAAACCCAATCACAATCTTTTTAAAGCTATGCTTCATTTGATGTCATTTAATATTTTAGACAAAAATGATAAATGGTGTTATATCATTTTATCATCTCTTATCATCATTTTCTTCAATCTTAACATACCACAAATTATATCAAAGCTGTCATAAATGAGCATGTCAATTCAACAAAGACACGTTTTACACCACATTACATATACTTCCTCGAAAGTTGCGTCACATAGGTTTTATCAGAAACATTTTGTTTTCATTAAGAGACAGATATACATGTGGAGATCCAAATGATCACCAAACCAAATATAATTTGTCAAGACACGTGTATATCTCTGCATCAAACTAACAAAAACGTAAACTATTATTACACTGTACCAATGTACACAAGTTTACGAAATACGATTATTGTTACTAACTTTAGAACAGAAACCCGGTAGGTTTTATAAGGTTATACAAAGTGTATCTAAAATTAAGACCAGAATTCATCGACATTCTCAAACTGTTGCGGTGGTTGTCATTTGTAACGCCCAATTTGTTTAAAATAGACCATGGTGATCCAAGCGTTCATACACTGGATCTTTAACTTATAAGCCGCTTATTCATTCTGCCTAATTCATTGAAAACCAAGTTTATCTCAATTTCACCTTATTGAAATATAAGCATAACTTTATTTCTCTCTATTATATGAGTTATTATATGACGTTTTCATATCAACCCATGTGTGATGAAGCTGGGGTCATATTTATATTATTATCACACCCTATTAGTATATTGTAATATAATAACAAAGGTCTATTTACTAATTGATTGATCAGTAAAATCTCAGCAGAAATATAGATCTACATCAAAGGTTTATAGTAATGTAGCTTCTGACACTAAATCCAAAAGTTTTATCACATTTCAAGCTGAAGTAAGATGCTACAATAATAATACTTTTAGAATATATTTAACACAGTTCATGAGTACAAATGTATAAGCAAACATATTAGAGACATCAAAACACAAAAACCTTCCACACAAACCAAAGGCAATAGACATACAAACAAATAACACATACAAGAACTTAAGGACTTTCCGCCATGGAACGGACAGTTACACATTGATTGCCACAGGATGTTTAAAAAGTTTCTAGGGTGCAATCACCTCACATTTGCACCAAACAGATTCAAGAACAAACTAACTAACTATCTACATTGATTGACGCTAGAGATTTAAACTAGGTTCTAGGTTGCACCAACCTTACAATTGCGCCCAACATGTTCAAGAACCAACACTAAAACACAAGCTAGGTGAAACAAATTAAAAACTACATTTTATATTATTAGATCTATGTGCGCGTATACAAACATACAAACACATCAAACAAAAAGCTAATAGCATTAGTGAAAGGCACCTCAATGACCATACAGACGCAAAATCACTTAAAGTTAAATATTGAGCAAGATACTGTCAATAGAAAGTATATATACTCAGCAAAATAAAAAACTTTACATGGTGTTTAAGTGGGCATAATTTGAGTTTCCGACGGAATATCTAAAACAATTAATGCATTTTATTCCTTGAAGACATTGCATCACTGTAGTTACATTTTTGTTGATATGACGAACCATGAATACGACGTAAGATTTTAACCTAGGGGTCAGAATGAAAAATACAGGAATTAAATGTGATGGTGAACAAAAGTTTGGATGCGTTGATTTTTTTTAGTTGAGTCCTTAATGTTGTTTAGAACACCTCAGTAACGTGTGTGCCCCCCATATCTGGCAATACACGCTCTAACTCTCCGCCTCATGGAGCGTACGTAACGTCTAATTTGGACGTTATGCAACGCCTGCCATTCCACCTGCAGTGCATTAGTGAGGTCGTTCACGCTGTTTATATGGTGGTTAGCCGTTACTCTTCGTCCAAGTTCATCCCAGATATGTTCAATGGAATTCATATCTGGGGAAAGAGCGGGCCATGGCAAGACGTTGACGTTGTTACGCGCCAGAAAATTGGTTGTCAAGCGGGCAGTATGTGGCCTTGCATTGTCATGCTGGAAGGGTAGTCCGGGACCATGAGCCTGCATGAAAGGTACTAGAGTATTCGTGAGAATATTCACGTAACCTTGTGCATTCAGATTACCGGGGACTACCACAAGTTTCTATTTTTGCTGAGTATATATTAAAAAAAAAACATTTCGAGCCTATCCTCCCAAACTTAGGCCTAACGTGTTTTATTCATCACGACTAACTATATTAATTTTCTCAATCACTCCTTTACAGCCAGATTCAGAAAATCCCCCATCAGACGTGAAGTGTAGCTGATCAGCGATGATGTCAACTTCATCTGCATCAACTTGGTGATCAAACTTGTATATATCCTTTTTGATCAACTCTTGAGCGATACATTGTTTAACATGTATTCTCTCCAAAGGTAAATATGGTACAAATGCAGACACAAGGTTACTACTGATCAAGTTGCTCTTGTAAAGACCGTCTAGAAATGAAAATTGAAAATGCCATTAGATCATGATACATATGCATTACGTTACAGGTCGATATGAACAATTTTATATACAAATGGAAAGATGGAAACTAATGTTAAAGTTTGTATTCAAATTCTTATGTTACAATGTCCTTAACCAACTAAAAAAAAGTTATGAAGGTGATGCATGACAGTGTATAGAGTCATGTGACCTTTCGAAAATAATTAAACACTTGTTTTACTCAGTATTATTGCACAAACTAAGGAAGAAAACAATAAAATAACTCACTATATTAATAATTACACTTTTTATATTTTCCGAAATTAACAAATTTGTCCTCATTTACATCAATGTCCAGTTCTTCCGTCAATATTTGGTTCATTAAACGAAAATGTAAAAGGGTATCACAATGATAATGAAAAAAAGCTTCACTCTACAACTGTCTTACTTAAGTTTTCTAATGCTACACACCACATCTTAGTTAATGAAATAAAATTATGTTGGAGTTATTTAGCAAAACAGATTGGAAAAAAACAAAGCCGTAATTTAAATGTGGACAAGTATGGACTGTCGCCAAGTTTGAAAACTTTATTGCTGTCATTGGCCTAAATATTCAATTTTTTAAAAATCATACTTTTGCTGTCGTATGCTACTCTCTTTATCTTTCTTTCAAAATCATTCAATGATAGCTGTCTTCTTTGGCTCCCGTTGATCTTATTTTGTGTTACACCGTGTGTTATATCTACGTGACCAGTTTTGCTAAAATTAAAACAATTAGAATAATCAAAGTATTCAGCCTATTACGTAATGTAACACTACAATGTTTTCAAATTTTGTATTCTTCATATCTACTGTGGTATTTTTATACCACACCAAAATTTATCTCTCAAGATTTGCCCCAACTTATACTCTTGATCTTATGTTATCTGTTTGAAAACTAAAAGAAACTTAATCACATAAAATATCATTACTAATCCGCAATTATTTCAACAGTGGTTTTGTAATCTTTTTTCAGGAAATCGAACCTTTTTATCCAAACAGTCACTGTAAAAAGGCCGTGAATTTGTTCCAACTTGATCACTAGCGGAAATTTCATTCTGCTCAAGTTAGAGATATGCAGTAGCGTGTATGGTCATACTTGAAAAAAAAGCATAACCGATTATTTCAATCAAAACTATTAGGGGTGTAACAATAGGTCGACTTATCGCTGTATCGCGATAGTTTACCTTGCAATAGCAATAGGTCGATAGAACTTTTTCAAGTCGATAAATATCGCGATAGTTTTTCTGACTATCGACTTTTATCGATAGTTTTCTTGAAAACGAGAGTTGAGCCCCATAAACGCTTTACTTTCATCTTTTTTTAATGAGAGAACTCCACATTGATACGGATCAAATTAAATCTATTTAGAGGCCGACAGAGAAACAGATAAGCTGCGTATCTGCGTAAATACGCAATTAAAAATCTCAAAAACCCTATAAGAATAAACAATTTGCGTATCATAACCCAATTAAAAACTCCTTTACTCATAAAGTCTCGAAATCGCCGCGTATCGAACGTAAATAAAAAATCGAAACTGGTCAGATAAGAGATGCAAAAAATGAAACTTCACGCGACAATTACATGCCAATTACATCTCATTAAAACCCAATTGTCGTTCACACGTTGGGAGTTTAACTCGCCGACATATAAATGCACAAGGATGTCACAAAATCATAATAAAGTCGCCGACTTATGATTACACGCTCGATAACATCTGTATATACCTTTACCTATACACGTCAGAGTACATTGGAAATAGCGCATATATATTTTTTTATTGTTTGCAGCAATTAAATCAATATTAATCCTTTGTTTGAGGACAAATATGTGTTGCAGTTTGAGCAGAAATTGAGGTAAACAATTTAAGATATGTGTCGGCATTTTTTCACACTTACTTTGTCGATGTTTGATAGCATAACAATGACATAATTGCAATGTCTCATTATGTAATCATGGAGTCTAATATAAATTAATCGTCATGAAAAATGTATTCTTAAACTAGCGTGACCTAATTTGTTAAATTGTATTATATATAAAACTTTATAATATAAAAACGATATCGGCGATCCCAGGAAGTCATTTTTTCTTTGTTAAAATTACTGACGATAATTGTCATGACACCGTCTTGTGAAATTAAATTTTATAAATAGTGTTTTGTATTATTTTACAACAAAAATATTTTATAATATGTAATTTAGTATTGTATTTCGTAAAAATAAAATCCCTTCAACGATGACTTATTGTCATATATTTTCGCGACCCACGCTATCGCAAATTAAGTAAAACATTCTTAAATCTTCACAATTAATGTAATAAGCTTATTATTTTTCATTTGTTTTTCTTAATTTAGCAAACAGTGCCCCAGGAACCGACAAATTCGAACTTACGTTCCCGTTTTCTGGTGTTCGTTGATAAAACATATGTCAAAATGCCAGACATTTTTTTTACTTGCCAACATTTGTTGCGGTGTAATTTTAAAAATGAAGCATAATTATATGTTTTTTAAATTCAATTAAAATACTGAAGATGCTATCATAACTATACTGTGTTTATCATTATCATTATGTAATTATGGTAATCGATGACAAAGAGTTAGAATAACCAAAAAGTTAGTTGAATAAAACAGTTTGTTGATTAATCAGCATTTCAAATAACCAAATAACTGACAAGTTGTTATTTGATACAGAAAAGTTTTTTTTCAAATTAAGTCATTATTTTGTAGATTTCTCCACTCCTGTGAACTAAATTCTGGCCAAATCTTTGAAACATTTTCCTGCAATGTTCTGTCTGAGATCTGTCTTTGACCAAGAACATTAATTGTTTAATGTAAAAGACTTGAGACTGTTTACCGTTGTTTTTATAATAAAAAAACTATCGTGATAGTATCGCAATAGTTTTTTGACTATTGCAATACTATTGCAATAGTACTTTTATTATCGCAATACTATCGCGATAGTGTTTTTGGCCGCAATAGTCACCCCTAAAAACTATGGTAAAATATTTTATACATACTCGAACATAATTATATACAACTAATATATGCGATATCCTGGAATATAGAATTTATCTTGTAATATAAACACGTTTTAATGGCTGCTTTAAACGCTAACAAAAAGTTCAATTGGTATTCATATAAAATGTTGAAGACACGTGTCTTTTTTTCTCGATGTACAAGAACGATGTTTACCTCAGGAGTATAAATATAGCCTTTCTATAATCTACTCCATTAACTTGATGATTATGATCAAGAAATGATTGTAAAACATCTAATACACCGGATGGCATATCTTCTACCATATCAAATACAAACATAGATCTTGGACATTGCTTAACACCTTCTTCTATTTGACTTTTCAATAAACCCTGTAAAATGTTATTACGCATCCAAAATTGATATAAATACTTTGTCGCATCTAGGCAATGTATATTAATACCAAACTACAATAATAAAAAGTTTCATGCTTATGCACGATATAAAAACAAACTGGTTATCAGGTCAATGGTATCTATAAAAATCAACCTAGGGAATATATTGCTCCGCTTATGTGAAACCGAAGAATAGTCGCAACGAGATGAAATCACGCTTGAAAGGTACCCATTAACCCTCGGGTGGAGAAAATTATTCACATGTTCTGAGGGGATTTGAACTTAGGATATCCACCCCTAAAGAGCTTCTGTAATCAGAGATACATTCGCCTACACAATACTTCGCCTTTTTGAGAAAATGGCAATTACGCAACTAAATTTAAGATTTTGAAATGCATTAAAAAATGATAATCAAGAACAATTATTTAAATGTTCTGTTTTTAAAGGTTTAATATATCTTAAACGATTAGCATATCATCTTGTGGTTCTAGTCAAAACAATCGACAGATAAAACAAGGATGCTTACTTTGTACGAATCCATGTCTTGTGTATTTGGTATGTCAGTCATTGGTGATATGAAGTGGACAAACTGGCTATCTTTACCTTGACTGTACATATTCTCTATAATAAATTGGGTCACATAACTCTTCCCAGTGCCAGATTGTCCATGGAGGGACAACACTAAAGGTTTGGTTGATCCAGTCTCCAAATGACCCTTTAGAAGTTTGACTATAGTACTAACAGCTATATGTTGTCCGAATACTTTCTCGTGAAGCAACAATGACAACCCTGAAACATGCACAACATAACAAGTGAACTACGATACATGCAAAGGTTTCTTGTAATCTATCGTAGAACAATATCACAAGAGATCTAATAAAACGCTTCAAGATCAATCTGAAGAAATGGCCATTCCATTTACGGTAAGTAGTTTGACTGACTATCACGACATATTTCTTCAAGTTCATACTTTCTGTACAAACATTTTCCCACTCTGTTGATATGTTCAAACGCGTATACCGGGTGTTTAATACTAAGGACGGGTATATTGTTTTTACACAAGTGAAGTTTTTTTTGCTATTTAGAAATACTAATATTCTCTAATAACTTCATATCAGAATTCCCTTTTCATTATAAAAACAAAAAAGGACAATGTTTCACAATATTTGCAAATTGACGTAATACATTATTTTGATTTCATAGCAGTATTGTTTAGTAAGACAAAATAGAAAATTCTCTTAGATTGGGTTTCCTAATATCGTTAAATAATTTACATTTTTACCTGTTATATTCGGAGTAATCGACGAGTCAGTACAACATTCTTTAAATGTACATACTGTCGTATTATAACGATACTGTATTCCACCAATAAGTAAACAACTCAACACGCAAACGAAAACTGTTGCAGCAGAGAATACAAATCCAAACACTACACAGCCCCAGTCATGTGAGGAATGGTCATTAATAACTTCAATTACTAACACAAACAAACAGACAACAAGAATGCCGCCAGTAATAACTCCCATCCAGAAATATACAGTATGATAAAGTACAATCAAACATACACATGTTGTCAACAATGCAAGTATCAACGAAGAACATATAGCAGCCATGATGCCGAGATGTGTATTGTGATATCTGATGTACTCGTATTTGTTCTTTCCTTTGACTAGTTTAGTCTTTATTGAATTGAACCAACTCTGTAAAAGTATAAAATTGTCTCATATACAAGTGCAATTTAGTGATGCCAAATATCGCTCGATATTTAGTAGGAACTATTTTTCATATACAGTGGATCTTATGTTAAGCGACCATCCAAGGGAGAGACTAAAAGTGGTCGTTTAAGACAATGGTCTCTTAAGACAAATGTTGATTACCGACCTTGAAGCCGTCCTGACATTCTAAACTTCGTCATTTTCGTAGAAAATTAATCTGTCAACGGGACGATTTTAACTGATTGACTTTTGATCAAAGGTCGTCAAATGCAATGATGCCCATGTTAGCAAATAGATTTTCTTTCTTGTTAACATCCTAAATTCAGCTTCAAATTGCAATGATTTAATTTAATTCAGTAAAACTGCGAAACAGTCGTTTTTGTTTACGTACATGTTAAAATCCAGGAATTTTTACCAAAAAAAAACAACCAATATATTTAGGTCATCAGAGTAAAGGCTGTTACAGTTAAAACTGTGAAATTTAAACAATTAATGAGAATTATTTGTGATAATTGTCAACACACAAGCTAATTCTTTGTTCTAACAAGCGCTGCAAACTTCGTGCGTAAAAATGTTGACCTTGCTCGAAATGGAAAGTAGAACGTGGCGCTATTTCCGGAAAACGTGTTTATAATCTCCTCAATATTGACCTTTCTTTGTTTAAATAAACAAATTGTTTCTGCGTTCGTATTTTGTTTTTAAATAAATATTACTTTACACGTTCTATGCACGTATAAAAAGTCAAATTTGCAGTCTTTAGAAATGTTTTGGAAAACGATAACTCACTACGGTTATAGAACGGTAAAAACGGATGTTTTAATCGACCCCGATATGGGACTAATTGTTCAATGTGTATTATGTAATTACATTATAATTGGATCATATTAGTGTATATTTTAACATATATCATAAATGGTTGAAACAAATTCTGAATCATTGTTAAGCCGATTATATATTATTATCAAATCAATCACTATCTCATTAGCGTTATATATTTCATTATTTTCAAAAGCGATTTCTATTTTTTTCCCCAGAAATACGATATGGCTCTCCTGAATTAATTTATAGTTGTCAGACCATATGAAATAATATAATTGAAACAAAAATGCTTTAGTTTTGAAGTTATATGCCCGAATTTTCGGAAAATGAATTTAGACATGTCACAAAACGAAAATCAAACTTATAACAACGATATTAGTCCGGCCAACACCAAGGATGACCTTGCACGAAAGGATGTAGAAAATGTTATTCAATTAATTGGTAGATATGGTCTTACTGATTACAAATTCGATTGATGCCACTTTGTCATCCTTGGGCAACTCCCAAAATCCAAGATGGCGGCCAAGATGGCGGCTAGAAGCTAAAATATATATGTAAAATGTATTTTTACACATAATGTTCCTAAAATGAATTACAAAAGTGATTTCAACACCTGCAGATCCAGTTGGTTGAATTTTGTTATTCATACATAAATCTTTAAATTCAAAATGGCGGTCAAATTGGCGTCAGAATTGCGGATAAAGGCTATTAGCCCAGTATATAAACAACAAACTGGCAGAAAGAGACTGAGTGGTGTAGAAATTTATTTACTCTTAGAATAGTTCATGAAATTAAAAAAAAACCCGATTGATATCACTAAGTTATAAGTTATTATAAACAATTATAAATCCAAAATGGCGGCTAACATGGCGGATATGATCTACTAGTTTAGTATATAATATTACATACATGGACGAAAACAGACACGTGTGGGTTTAAGATTCAATGTTTTTTTCTGAACCTTTTTGAAACTCTAAAGTTTGTAGAACTAGTTAATCCCACCAGATTATCTATTAGCAACCCAAGATTCAAGGTGGAGTCCAAGGTGACTGTTACGAAAGAAATTCAACCAATTCTAATTTTTTAGCATGAATGTAATGTAAATAATGCAATGTTTTCATAATGGCCTAGTTATTTGGCTGAAGACAGTCACATTAGCCTTCAACCTGCGGCCGCAGGCTATAATGACTGTCTTCAGCCAAATAACAGGCCATTATGAAAACACATAATTCACCATCGTCGCAGACAGGGTCCCTGTCAGAAACACTCAGATTGTACCAACATTAAAAATGGCGGCTTTTTGTGGAAGAAAAAATACAGCCTTCATAAGAAAACTCGGCCATTATGAGTTTCGAAACCAATCAAAATATCTGAATCTCATAATATCCGAGGTATTCATTAAAGGCAGTGTGTTTCCATAATGGCCGAGTATTTGGTTATCATGCCGTAGTGAACGCCATATCAGCCTTGAAATTGAAGTCCAATATCATGCAGTTAATTAATAATGTTACTTATTTACTGAAATGAAAATTTGACTAATAATTGGAATGGACAAACTAATTTAATTTCCAAAATGTAAGCCATGTTTAAATAAAGAAAACGGGAAAACAAAATGGGGTTAATATACAGTTTACAGTAGACAATTTATTATAGCATCATTGGGAAGTGCTATCATTTGGTTAAAGATTGCAATATGTGTGGATATTTGAAAAGCCTATAATCCGTTTAGATGAAATTCTTCGATGCAGTAAAAAATAAAGTGAAACATTTAAATAGCAAAATAATCATGTGCCAAAAACTGAGGGATAAACTAATTGACTGAGCTCTATAATTATCATTACACAAGCAATGATACAGTCTGACTTTACTAAACTAGACTAAATTAGAATATGTACTTAAATGTTTATGTTTGTTTCAGTCTAATATAACATAACAATAGCACAATTTCTCTGGTCGTTTTTGTATGGTGATAGCAACATGTTCAAGTGACGACACAAATTACTGTTTACAGAGTATTTTTACTCAACATCCGAACCACATCACATGCAATAGCTAGTAAACTTAACCTAATAATGATTATAATCTTTAGAAAGTATCCAAGTGGGTACTAGCTTATGGCCAAAAGTTATAAGAGATTAATTTTGGCAAATTGACATTGAAAAGTAAGGATAAAATCCGAGTAATCCAACTAATTGGACCTATCCATTTGAAGAGTATACAAGGGAAATAATTGACTAGGTCCCTTATTGATGAATCCCTTAAAACCACCTACTTGCACAGGGTAACACTATTTGCTAAATCATGAGCTAGACACTTGGTTCAAACAGCAGTGTATACGCATATAGAATTTGCATCTTCGCGACGTAATTTCTCTCTATCCTTGTAAATAAAAAGTTATACTACAAACTTTTGATGGAAATGTGCTTTTGATATTTCTCCTTTTTGATCGATGGATGGAGTCGTTGAAAGAAAGAACACTCATTATTCAGTTGCGATATCTGATGTCATGCAAGATCATACTTGAAATCCTATTGCAATGTCTCTTATTTACTATCAAAATGTGTTACAATGTCAACAGAATTTCTATCGATTGCTTTGGCATCAATATACTCTTAGAATACCTTGACAGATAATAGAACATGCACACAATACTTTCAATAACATTTGTCTTTTTCTTTGTTTATAACCTCTTTTTAGTACATATTGATTATTATTGAAGTGGCAAACATACATGGAAAAGTAGTCGTTATTCTAAGGATATGAAAATATCGTATCACAACCTATGTTGTTCAATGAATAAAAGATTTTCAGAAAAGTGTCTCTAAATTGCTATCTTAGAAACAATTTGCTTCTAGCTCTCGAGTCAACTGACAAGCTAGTATCAATGATTCAATATCACCATCACCAAGAGATGTAAAAAACCTAAACCTGATCCTGTATACCCATTAGAGAGGAGATATGTCAATTTATGTGACTTGAATTAAATTTCCAGCTCTTATCATTCATTTTGACCACCATCTTGGTTTCTTGAATTTATCGAAGAATACCAGTATAGCATTGCCCAATGATGCCAGTGTGGCATCAACTAGTTTTATAAACAAAACTAAAGAGTTATAACTACAAAATGCATTAATCTTTTTTTGATATGCCACAGTGTACGATTCTGCTCATTGTAGTTGACGTACCCGACAAATGTAGCTTTAATCCGCCATTTTGTCCGCCGTCTTAGATTGGAGAATAAACGAAGGTTACCAAAATTGCATGAAATAAAATTGCAGATAATGTAAGACTAATTTTACTTTTCAAATAATCAGACTTTGATAAAGATGGATTTATTATTACATTAATCAGCTCTCATCCGCCATTTTGTCCGCCATCTTGAATTTTTGGAGTTGCCCAAGAGTGCCGAAGTGGCATCATCCAGTTTCGTAAACTACAGTGTCTCAGCTTTAAGAAAATGCAAAAACATTTTCTACATCCTTCCATGCACGGTTCAGTCGATTTTTGTAGTTTATATACCGGACTATATAAAGTGTAAATAAACTTTCGAAAACTTCACTAATATTTGATAAATGCCTACAAATGGGCCAGGCTCTGTGAAAACCGGGCTTAATGACAAAATTTTTGATTTTAACTTTTTTACATTTTCGGAAAGTGCAACATCTCCGATGCATGAAACTGAAAACATTTTCAGAATCTGACCAATATGAACGATTTTACAGCTAAATGAATGTCACGCATAAAATTATGTTTCTTGCAACAACGACGTTGCGATTTATCCAAAATGACGTCTGACGCATTGTCATCAACGGGAAGAGTTGCATACGTCAACGTCATAATTATGCTTATAATAAAGGGTACAGCAAACTAAATTTGATATTAAACTCATTTTCACACATTTTTTAGTTTGTTATACATGCTTATGAACCAATTTGTACTAAAGCATTTTTTATCGTCAAAAAAATACCGCACGCAACGTATACGTCTGTAAATATTTTTGAAAAATTTATAATTATGAGTCTAATAATTTTTAACTTACAATCATGTGAACTGCGTTTAATGACAACGAAGTCAACTATCAATTCAATATTCTCTGAACATATTTTTATGTCGGCATATTCGTACTTTACACGCGAAGTGTAATCATGCAATAACATTAACACACATTAAGTCCAGAATGAAAGTGAAAAATATTTAGTTCGACATAAAAGGAGAAAATTACGTAATACGGAACTTGCTACTATTTTCTTTGAAGGATCACAGAATGCCGACACAACAACGCTTTCGGAAGCCAATATTATCAAAGAAACGAGGAATATTGAAGTTTGGAAATGATAGTCGGCGATCCTTTAATAGTTCAATTAAAGGTGCCCGTCGCATCCAAAAGCCAAAAATTTGTTAAATAAAAATCTAAGGTATCCAACTCAATGAAATCCTTCAGAATTTTACTAGAAAGAGATGTGACAGGTCTACTTTTCAAGACTAAACACTCATTCCCGAACGGGTTAGCGCAAAGTTCTAATAAGGACGTGTTAGAAAAATAAAAAATGGATTACTAGCGTCAATATCAAACTTCTCGCTATGTTTCGCAAGACTGTATTTCGATTAGTTTACTCGAATCGCTATTGTTAATCTGCCGTCTCAACCATTTTGTGAATGGTGATGCGCGCATCACGTTTGTAACGAGACATTTCATTGGACGTCGTCTTTATTCTGTCCAATAAAATGACTCGTAATCAATTTATGGTTCAACGTGAAGCGCGCGCATCCTCATTCACTAAAATGGTCGACTCGGGAGATAAACAAAACCGATTTAAGTGAAATGATCGGTACAATCGTAGGAAGGGAGCGAGAAGTTTGATATTAATAATTGAAGTCCATTTTTGAATTATCTAACATGTCAGAATTCGATTTTAGCGCTTAACTATTAGAAAAGGGTTGTTTAGTCTTGGAAAGGTGACCTGTCTCATCTCTTCCGAGTAAAATTTAGAACTATTTCATCGAGTTGGATACCTTATAATTTTTTACAAAACAAAATGTTGGCTTTTGGCTGGAACTTTTGTATTTGGTATTTTTACAATAATTGGAGCATGTTTAAGTAAAAATTAACAATTATTTGGAGTTTTTTTAATGCGATGGGCACCTGTGAGTTCAATTGGCCCAAGAAATGCGCGAGCAGTTATAGTTGTGGTACAATTGTGGAAACGGAGCATAGATATGGAAATCCGTCTCTCAATCACAGAAGCTGTATATTATTTCAAGTTACATCAAAGTTTGTCGTAATTACAGTGGTTCGACGATGACCTGTGTATAATTTGCATGCTCCATGAAAAAAAATCAGATATGATAACGCTTTGATACACGCTAATGTGATAAACAGAAAACAACAGACACAAAACTCCATTTACTTCTAAGGCCCATGCCTACTTGCGTATAGATCAGGTTTAAACACGAAGTACGATAAAACATCACTAGAACAAAAATGTACTCTCACATAACACTAAATATTGCTACTATTTTGTTTTCAATAAACTGTTGGTAATTATTCTTAACGACATTGAAAGTATTTACAGTTTTGCATGACGAAAATGATGCGTTCTAACGAACTCGTAGTTGGTTATAATTGGTAATTAAGAAAGAAACACATCTTTGTCTTATACAAATTTAGTGTTTATTAACGACGATATATAGGTAGATGGTAACATTATGTTTCTAATACTCTTTTAAAAAATTAAGATGTTATGCCCTTGGAAAACTTATACAGGCAGTCTTATTTGCAACGTGTTTACATTGAGTCACGAGTGTTATCTTGCTCGGTAATTGAAATAGATTTCTAAGATCCAACATATACATGTGGTAATAAGATAGTGGTATAATTTGCTAAAATTATGATATTTTATCAATGATGTTAAGTCTAGTTATTTAAATCTAATAATGGAAAAATAACGAATATCTAGCTGGATCAAACCTGACATACGTCACGGCTGGAGCTGCTGTAGAAAGCCTACACACAAATTACCATATTTCAATTTTAATTAATTTTAATCATATGATTATAAAGCAAAGTCATGTCACGGTGTATATTTTTTTGTCTTTGCTTAAGTGATTTTTTTAAAGGTCTAACTCAAAATATGCTAGCAATTTTTAAAATGTTTAAAAATCTCAAGGACATTTCAGATCAGAAAGGGGACGACATTCCTCTTATTTTGTGTTACCAATTTTCCCGATCAAACTTAGATTTGTAAATGGACTAAATCAAATTCAAAATGCATTGCACGAGTCCGCATATATGATTATAGCGTGTACTGTATTCACAGGTGTGAACGTGTACTCGTAGTAACCAGTAAACGATTTATGGCAACGCGTGAAGAAATTGTTATGCGTCGAATTTTTAAACCTATGATACCTAAATTATGCCTGTGATTATCTGGAAAAAAACTTATAGCTTATATACTTAGCAATCCGATTTTTAAGCACAAAACTACAAAATATTTTATGTGGAAAATAACAAGTTAGTCTACTTTATAAAAGAATCCACACCACACAATGGCTCGGCAAATTAACGAAAATCAGATGGAAAACAACTCAATACTGTCAATTATCCTTATTTTTACGCTATTTGTTGATGATTTTTTGAAACATTGATACTTATAGTCAGTCATCATATAAAAACATAATTTATATTCACTTTAATTAATGAAAGAGAGCCTATAGTAGTAGTATAAACAATGCAATAATCACACAACTTCAAACAACTTTCGGTTTCTACGTTGCTTAAATGTGTGTACTTTATGACGTCGTTTCGCGACGTCATAATCGATGTCATTAAGCCCGGTTTTCACAGAGCCTGGCTAATTTAATATAAACATACCTGTGTTGAAGCTTTTATTTATGTATGAATGTACTCTGTTCGATAAGCAAGTCTTGTGACGTATATATCCCTTATCTAATTCAAAGTATACGGAACGCGCACCGACAATGAGTTTTCAAAAATATATGATCGATTTGTAAAACGTAATCGTTTATGAATAAAAAAGCCTTTATATTGCATTTTATAAAATCTATTTAGGTCTTCAAAAGGAATGATTCACAATTCATTCATTTATTGATTACCATACAGGTTATATATGTAATTTTGTAGTTTATAGAAAGTAGATAATACAAAATGTACATAACTTTATAAAATAAAAATAAACTAGGTTGATATTGCTGTCGATGCATATTCGTTTAGAGTCGTATGCATCGCTTGGATAACTCCGTAAACCACGATCTTAGTTTGATCTTAACACCGAATAAATATGTACTTAGATTCGTACTTTTGGTGTGTTTATCCGATAATTGACTGGTTCCCAGTCGTACTTTGACAGGTAAAAGTACGTCAGGCAAAGCATGAAAATGACCACGCCCGACGTTATGAATTGGGTATTGGATAATTATGTTTTAAAATGAAAATTTCTCACTACACAGACTTAAATCAAAGGATCATTGTACAAGAATAATAGTGAATTTTTAGTTGTTCGGTTACATTTATGTTAAATAAAGTATCCGATTTTCTAACGAGACTAATCCAAGTCCAAATGTGTTCACTTGAGACATGTTTTTGTTATTCGTTCGCTTAATATACATGTAATCAGAAAAATAGAAATCGAATGACCAATTTAGTACCGAAATCCTACTTAAGTAACTATCGTCAGCAAATGATCATGCAAGATTAAGAAAACGTAATGCTGAATAATAACTGAGGAGGCCGCCATGATGACGGTTTGCCTGACCCGATAACGATAGTGGTAAGGGGCAGGTAATCCAGACTAATCCGATAACCCATACGAAAATTAATCGCGGGCAAGTTCAATATTGTTCATTTATAGTCATTAACGATAATGTAATATTTGCTGTGACTGGTAGATTAAATAATTGTATAAAGACTCTCAGATGATTTATTAAAACAGATTTGGAGCAGTTTACCCGTCTATTTTAGTTACTTGATATTAATATACCTTTATAAGGTCCAAAAGATATTACAAAGCCTAGTAGTTACATACATTATATTTATACAAGACCTACATGTGCAATTATCGTAATGAAACCCTAAATGGCATTTTTTGTGAAAGGTATACTTAGATTTCTAAGACAAATAATGATGAATGTTGGTATAACATTTTATTACTTTCATCAATCTTTCCTTTAATCCTAACACACCACAAATTATATCAAAGCTGTCATAAATGAGCGTGTAAATTCAACAAATACGCGTTTCAAACACATTCCATAATATACTTCCTTAAAAGTTTCGTCACTTCGGTGTCATCAGAAAAATTTTGTTTCATTAAGAGACAGATATACATGTGAAGATCCAAATGATCACCAAACCAAATAAAATTTGAGAGGACATGTGTATTATTATAAAAACATAAACTTTTTTACACTGGTCCAATGTCTACAAGTTTACAAAGTACGATTATTGTTACTTATTTTAGAACCCGATAGGTTATAAGGTGATTCAAGGTGTTTTAATAATTAAGACTGTTGCTGTGTTTGTATTTTGTAACGCCCGATTTGTTTAAAATAAACCATGGTGATCCAAGAGCTAATACGCGGGATCTGTAACTTATAAGCCACTTATTCATTCTGTCTAATTCATTGAAAACCAAGTTTACTTCACTTTCACCTTATTAGAAATATTAGCATTACTTTATTTTACTTTATAATTATATGACGTTGTCATATCAAATTATGTATGCTGATGTTGGGATCATATTTATATTATTTTCACACCCTATAAGTATTGTGTAATAAAGTTCGTTTTTTCTCAACTGTCAAAACATGAATAATTTCACGGTGACTTCTTGCTCTTTGTCACACACTCGTGATATTGAGATAGTGTGTAATCATTCACCGTGAAATTATTCAATCTTTGACAGTTGAGAAACAATGGACTATAACAAAGGTCTATATACTGATTGATTGATCAATAAAATCTCAGCAGAAATATAGATCTCTATCAAAGGTCTATAGTAATGTAGCTTCGATATCAACGCAGTTCATACCCAGGTCTGTAGCTCAGTATGTTACATACATTATTTCAAATTAAGTAACATAAAGTTGTTGCTGAATCGATCTTCATCCATAATGGTTATACCCTCACATGAAAAGTCTACAATAATGTCAATTTCTTCCATTAATAAGGAAAGGTTGTCGACCTAGCATAAAGGTATCCGAGTACTGGCAATAGGCAAAGGTACAGGAAAGCTAGATAAGGTGAGCTGTCCACCGTAAAATGACCATACCTAGTGCTGGCACTAAATCAAATTGTTTTGTCACATTTCAAGCTGAAGAAAGATACTCAAATAATTATACTTTTAGAATATATTTTAACACAGTTGTTGAGTACAAAGGTATAAGCAAACATATTAGAAACATCAAAACACAAATACCTTCCATACAATCCAAAGGCAATAGACATACAAACAAATAACACATACAAGAACTTAAGGGGTTTCCGCCTTGGAACGGACGGTTACACATTAATAGCCACTAGAGGTTTAAACTAGGTTTTAGGGTCCACCAATCTCACAATGGCATTCAACAGGTTTAAGAACCAACACTTACACACAATCTAGGTGAAATAAATTAAAACTACATTTTATATGATTTGATCTATGTGCGCGCAATAACATACAAACACATCAAACAAAAAGCTAATAGCATTAGTGGAAGGCACCTCAATGACCATACAAACACAAAAGCACTTAAAGTTAGATATGAGCAAGATACTGTCAATAGAAAGTATATATATAAAAATATTTCGAGCCTATCCTCCCAAACTTAATGTGTTTTATTCATCACGACTAACTATATTGATTTTCTCAATCACTCCTTTACAGCCAGATTCAGAAAATCCACCATAAGACAAGTACTCTAGCTGATCAGCGATGATGTCAACTTCTTCAGCATCGACTTGGTGACCAAACTTATATTTATCCTTTTTGATCAACTCTTGAGCGATACATTGCTTAACATGTGATCTCTCTAAAGGTAAAAATGGTACAAATGCAGACACAAGGTTACTACTGATCAAGTTGCTCTTGTAAAGACCGTCTGAAAATGTAAATTGAAATTGCCATTCGATGATGATACATATGCATTACGTTACAGACCGATATGAACAATTTTATATACAAATGGAAAGATGGAAACTAATGTTAAAGTTTGTATTCAAATTCCTAAGTAACAATGTCCTTAACCAATTGAAAAAAAAAACATTTATAAAGGTGATGCATGACAGTGTATAGAGTCATGTGACCTTTCGAAAATAATTAAACACTTGTTTGACTCAGTACTATTGCACAGACTAAGCAAGAAAACAATGAATTAACTCACTATATAATTACACTTTTTATATTTTCCGAAATTAACAAATTTGTCCTCATTCACATCAATGTGTTAATGTCCAGTTATTCCGTCAATATTTGGTTCATTAAACGAAAATGTAAAAGGGTATAACAATGATAATGAAAAAAGGCTTCACTCTACAAATGTCTAACTTAAGTTTTCTGATGCTACACACCACATCTTAGTTAATGAAATAAAATTATGTGGGAGTTATTTAGCAAAACAGATTGGAAAACTCAAAGCCGTATTTTAAATGTGGACAAATTTGGACCGACGCCAAGTTGGAAAACTTGATTGCTGTCATTGGCCTAAAATAATCATGTTTTTTTTTATTTTACTTTTGCTTCCGTATGCTACTCTCTTTATCTTTCTTTCAAAATCATTCAATGATAGCTGTCTTCTTTGGCTCCCATTGTTCTTATTCTGTGTTACACCGTGTGTTATATCTACGTGACCAGTTTTGCTAAAATTAAAACAATTAGAATAATCAAACTATTCAGCCTATTACGTAATGTAACACTTCACTGTTTTCAAATTTTGTATTCTTCATATCTACTGTGGTATTTTTATACCACATCAATATTTATCTCAAGATTTGCCCCAACTTAAACTCTTGATCTTATGTTATCTGTTTGAAAACTAAAAGAAACTTAATCACATAAAATATCATTACTAATCCGCAATTTTTTAAACAGTGGTTTCATAATCCATTTGAAGGAACCCGGACCTTTTTATCCAATCAGAAATTGTAAAATGACCGTGAATTTGTTCCAACTTGATCGCTAGCGGCAATATCATCCTGCTCAAGTTACAGATATGCAGTAGCGTGTATGGTCATACTTGAAAAAGCATAACCGATTATTTCAATCAAATACATGTATATGGTAAAATATTTTATACGTACTCGAACACAATTATATACAACCAATATATGCGATATCCTGGAATTTATCTTGTAATATAAAAACGATTAAAATGGCTGCTTTAAGCGATAACAAAAAGTTCAATTGGTATACATATTAATTGTTGAAGACACGTTTCTTTTTCTCTCTATGTATATTATATCAATAATTACCTCAGGAATATAAACATAGCCTTGTTATAATCTACACCATTAACTTGATGATTATGATCAAGGGCCGGATGTAAAACATCTAATACACCGGCTGGCATATCTTCTACCATATCAAATACAAACATAGATCTTGGACATTGCTTAACACCTTCTTCTATTTGACTTTTCAATTTACCCTGTAAAATGTTATCATACATACAAAATTGATATATATATATACTTTGTCGCATCCAGGCTATATATATAAATACCAAACTACATTTATTGTATTATGAGTTTAATGCTTATGCACGATATAATAGACTTTATTAAAGATAGTATACCTGGCAAATGGAATCTATCACAAAACCAGCATAGGGAATCTATTGTTCCGCTTATGTGTAGCCTACAACGTAGCAACGAGATGAAATCACACTTGCAGGTGGTTCACATTAACCCTGTGGGAGGAAATTAATGATAGGTAAATCTCATGCACAAGCAGTGCTTCTGAAGGGATTCGAACTCAGGATATCGACCCCAAAGAGCTTCTGTAAACAGAGATACGTTCGTGTACACAATACTTCGCCTTTTTGATAAAATGGCAATTACGAAACTAAATTTAAAATTTTGAAATGCATTTAAAACAATTGATAATCAAGAACAATTATCTAAAAGATTTTAAAAGATTATATATAAGTTAAACGATTAGCATATCATCTTATGGTTCTAGTCAAAACAATCGACAGATAAAACAAGGATGCTTACTTTGTACGAATCCATGTCTTGTGTATTTGGTATGTCAGTCATTGGTGATATGAAGTGGACAAACTGGCTATCTTTACCTTTAACGTACATATTCTCAATAATAAATTGGGTCACATAACTCTTCCCAGTTCCAGATGGTCCATGAAGGGACAACACTAAAGGTTTGGTAGCACCTGTCTCCAAATGACCTTTCAGAATTTTGACTATAGTACTAACAGCTATATGTTGTCCGAATACTTTCTCGTGAAGCAACATTGACAACCCTGAAACATGTATGACATAACATGTGAACCTCGATGCATGCAACAGTTTCTTGGAATTTAGCGCTTAAGAAAATCACAAAAGCTCAAATAAAGAGGTTTTGCCATTCCAGGAACGGTACGTAGGTTGACTGACTATCACAACAAATATCTCCAAGACACTAGTTCATATATTCTGAAGTACAAATATGTTTTCCCACTGTGTTGATATGTTCAAACGTGTGTACCGGGTGTTCAATATTAAGGACGGGTAAATTGTTTCTTACAGATGTGAAGCTTATTTCAGATATTTAGAAATATTAGTATTCTCTAGTAACTTCATATCAGAATTCCCTTTTTTATTATAAAAACAAAAAAGACAATGTTTCACAATATTTGCAAATTGACATAATACATTATTTTGATTTTCATAGCAGTATTGTATAATAAGACAGAATAGAGAATTTCTCTTATATTTTGTTACCTATTATCGTAAAATAATTTACAAAAATATGTTTACCTGTTATATTTGGAGTAATCCAGGAGTCAGTACAACATTCTTTAAATGTACATACTGTCGTATTATAACTGTACTGAATTCCACCAATAATTAAACAACTCAACACACAAACGAAAACTGTAACAGCAGACCAAATTAATCCTCCCCGGACACAGTCCCAGTCATGTGAGGAATGGGGACGATCTATAAGCAACAACAAAACGCCGACAACAAGTATGCAGCCAGTAATAATGCCCATCCAGAATGATACAGTATGATAAAGTATCATCAAACATCCACACAATGTCAAAAATAGAGGAACAAAGGCAGGACATAAAGCATCCATGCTGATGTAGGGTACTGTATTGTGATGTCTGATGTATCTTTTCCTTAACTTGTTTATTCCTCACTGAATTGAACCAACTCTGTAAAAGTATAAAAAATGTCTCATATACGAGTTCAGTTGAATAATGCCAAATATCGCTCGATATTAAGTAAAAACTATTTTTCAAATTTATTTTAACATATATCATAAATGGTTGAAACAAATTCGTAATCATTGTAAAGCCGGGTTATATCGGATGATCAAATCAAACACTATCTCATTAGCGTTATATATTTCATTATTTTCAAAAGCGATTTCTAAATTTTCTTCCAGAAATATGATATGAATCTCCTGAATAGATATTTAAAGTTGTCAGACCATATGAAATAACATAATTGAAACAAAAATAATTTAGTTTTAAAGTTATATACCCGAATTTTCGGAAAATGAAATTAGACATGTCACAAAACGAAAATCAAACTTCTAACAACGATGATAAGGTATTAATAAAACTTTTCGAAAACTTCACCAATATTTGATAAATGTCTACTAATATAAACAAACCTGAAATGATGGTGTTGAAGCTTTTACTTCTGTATGAATGTACTCGGTTTGCTTAGTAAGTCTTGTGACAAATATATCCCTTATCTAATTCAAAGTATACGGAACGTGCACCGACAATGAGTTTTCAAAACATATATGATTGATTTGTAAAACGTTATCGTTTATGACTTCAAAATAAATGGCTTTACATTGCATTTTCTGAAAATCTATTTAGGTCTTAAAGATAATCAAACGAATCGACTCACAATTTATTCATTTATCGATTACCATACAGGTAGTATTTGTAATGGTGTAGATTATAGAAGGTAGATAATACAAAATGTACATAACTTTATAAAAAATAATAAACTAGGTTGAAATTGTCGTCGATGCATATTCGTTTAGAGTCGTAAGCATCGCTTGTCTAACTCCGTAAACCACGATCTTAGTTTGATCTTATCACCGAATTAATATGCACTAAGATTCGTACTTTTGGCAAGTTTATTCAAAAACCGATACAAAAAACAATCGAGGGCAAGTTCAATATTGTTCGTTCATAAGCGTAACCAATAATGTAATATTTGCTGCGACTCGAAAAAAAAATATTGAACGAAGACTCTCGGATGATTTATTAAAACAGATATTTGGAGCAATTTTACATCCTCCCGTCTATTTTAGTTACTTGTTATTACTACTTTGTACCTATTTAAGGTCCAAAAGACATTACACAGCCTAGAAGTTACATAAATGATATTTATACAAGACCTACATGTCCAACTATCGTAATGAAACCCTACATGAGAATTTTTTTTAAAGCTATGCTTCATTTGAAGTCATTTAATATTTTAGACAAAAAATGATAAATGGTGTTATATCATTTTATCATCTTTTATCATCATTTTCTTCAATCTTAACACACCACAAATTATACCAAAGCTGTCATAAATGAGCATGTCAATTCAACAAAGACACGTTTTACACCACATTCCATATACTTCCTCGAAAGTTGCGTCACATCGGTTTTATCAGAAACATTCTGTTGTCATTAAGATACAAATATACAGGGTGATTCATAATATCTGATACAGTTTTAAAATTTAGCAGCACGTATATGATCAACGATAGATGCATAATTTTCACAGACTAATAATCTAAAGGCTCTAAAGTTTTGTTTGACATATAACATACCATACTTATGTTAGGAATGTTATCCGTATACCGAAAATAGAATTTATAACAAATGCCCAATGTGACGTCCATTTTTTGAGAATAATGACGTTAATTCATTTCTTTAAGTTTTCTATTGTGGATGCACACATCTCTGGACTTACATTTTCATTTCTCTTCGAATTGATTATTTAAACTCTTGTATTGACGTTAGTTTAGGTATGTAGACCTTATCACTATAGGGTTTTTTTATTGTTCTGATTGTTGTGATTGGTGAATTACTTTCAAAATAAAGCTAAACATCAGAATCCTTTTGCTTCAAGAGAGCCATCTTAAAACAGCGCCTGTTATAACATCATTGATAACGACGTGACTACATAATTTTTTCGTACTTTTGTCGAAAATAAAAACTGTCTCATATACTCTTCCATATTCAAAATTAAATTATTACAGAACAACAATCTATTAACATATGAAACTGTATCAGATATTATGAATCACCCTGTTTTGTACATGTGGAGATCCAAATGATCACCAAACCAAATAAAATTTGAGAGGACACGTATATATCTCTGCATTAGAATAATAAAAACATAAACTATTTTTACACTGAACCAATGTCTACAAGTTTACTAAGTACGATTATTGTACGACTTATTTAGGAACAGAAACACGATAGGTTATAAGGTCATTTAAAGTGTTTTTATAATTAAGAGTTTGTTCAAAATAAACCATGGTGATCCAAGAGCTAATACGCTGGATCTGCAACTTATAAGCCACTTATTCATTCTGTCTTATTCATTGAAAACCAAGTTTACCTCATTTTCACCTTATTAGAAATATTAGCATTACTTTATTTTACTTTATAATTTTATGACGTTTCCATAACAACCTATGTGTGATGAAGCTGGGGTCATATTTATATTTTTATCACACCCTTTAAGCATTGTGTAATATAGTTCGTTTTTTCTCAACTGTCAAAACATGAATAATTTCACGGTGACTTCTTTTGTCACACACTCGTGATATTGAGATAGTGTGTAATCATTCACCGTGAAATTATTCAATCTTTGACATTTGAGAAACAAATGGACAATAACAAAGGTCTATTTACTAATTGAATAATTAATAAAATCTCAGCAGAAATATAGATCTACATCAAAGGTCTATAGTAATGTAGCTTCGATATCTTCTATGTTTAAACGCAGTTCATACTCAGGTCTGTAGCTCAGTATCATACATTTATTCAAATTAAGTGTAATAAAGTGGTTGCTTGATTGTTCTTCATCCATGATGGTTATAAACTCACATGAAAAGTCAACAATAATATCAATTTCCTCCATAAATATAGAAAGGTTGTCGACCTAGCATAAATTTATCCGAGTACTGGCAATAGACAAATGTCTAGGAAAGCTAGCTAAGGTGGGCTGTCAACCGTAAAATGACCAGAATCAGTGCTGACACAAAATCAAAAAGTTTTATCACATTTCAAGCTGAAGTAAGATTAAACTTTAAACTAATAATTAAACTTTTAGAATATATTTAAACACAGTTCATATGTACAAAGGTATAAGCAAACATATTAGAAAAATCAAAACACAAAAACCTTCCACACAACCCAAAGGCAATAGACATACAAACAAATAACACATACAATAACTTAAGGGCTTTCCGCCATGGAATGGACAGTTACACATTGATAGCTACTAGAGGTTTAAACTAGGTTTTAGTGTGCACTAACCTCACAATGGCATCCAACAGGTTCAAGAACAAACACTAAAACACAATCCAGGTGAAAAAATTAAAAACTACATTTTATATGACTAGATCTATGTGCGCAAAAAAATACAAATACATAAAACAAAAAGCTAAAGGCATTCGAAGGTAAAAGCACCTCAATGACCATACAAACACAAAAGCACTTAAATTTAGATATGAGCAAGATACTGTCAATAGAAAGTATATATATAAAAAGTATTTCGATCCTATCCTCCCAAACTTAATGTAGTTTTATTCATCACGACTAACTATATTTATTTTCTCAATCACTCCTTTACAGCCAGATTCAGAAAATCCACCATCAGACATGTAGTGTAGCTGATCAGCGATGATGTCAACTTCTTCAGCATCGACTTGGTGATCAAACTTGTATATATCCTTTTTGATCAACTCTTGAGCGATACATTGTTTAACATGTGTTCTCTCTAAAGGTAAAAATGGAACAAATGCAGACACAAGGTTACTATTGATCAAGTTGCTCTTGTAAAGACCGTCTGAAAATATAAATTGAGAAATTGCCATTAGGTGATGATACAACATATGCATTACGTTACAGGGCGATATGAACATTTCTTTATACAAATGGAACGATGGAAAATAATTTAAAAGTTTGTATTCAAATTCTTAAGTAACATTGTCCTTAACTAACTGAAAAGCAGTTATGGAGGAGATGCATGACAGAGTATAGAGTCATGTGACCTTTCGAAAATAATTTATCACTTGTTTTACTCAGTATTATTGCACAAACTAAGCAAGAAACGATAAGATATCTCACTATATAATTACACTTTTCATATTTTCCAAAATAAACAAAGTTGCCCTCATTCACATCAATGAGTTAATGTCGAGTTCTTACGTCAATATTTGTTTCATTAAACGAAAATGTAAAAGGGTATCACAATGATAATGAAAAAAACTTCACTCTACAACTGTCTTACTTCGAGTTTTCTGATGCACACCACATCTTAGTTAATGAAATAAAATTATGTGGGAGTTGTTAAGCAAAACAGATTGGAAGAAAAAACAAAGCCGTAATTTAAATGTTGGTAAATATGGACTGTCGCCAAGTTTGAAAACTTTATTGCTGTCATTGGCCTAAAATATTCAATTTTTTAAAAATCATACTTTTGCTTTCGTATGCTACTCTTTTTATCTTTCTTTCAAAATCATTCAATGATAGCTGTCTCCTTTGGCTCCCGTTGCTCTTATTTTGTGTTACTCCGTGTGTTATATCTACGTGACCAGTTTTGCTGAAATTAAAACAATTAGAATAATCAAAGTATTTAGCCTATTACGTTATGTCACACTACAATGTTTTCAAATTTTGTATTCTTCATATCTAATGTGGTATTTTTATACTACACCAAAATTTATCTCAAGATTTGCCCCAACTTAAACTCTTGAACTTATATTTTCTGGTTGAAAACTAAAAGAAACTTTATCACATAAAATAGCTTTACTAATCCGCATTTTTTACAGTGGTTTCATACTCCATTTGAAGGAAACCGAACCTTTTTATCCAATCAGAAATTGTAAAATGGCCGTGAATTGTTTTCAACTCGATCGCAAGCGGTAATATCACTCTGCTCAAGTTACAGATATGCAGTAGCATTTATGGTCATACTTGAAAAAGCATAACTGATTATTTCAAGCAAATATATGGTTAAATATTGTATACATTCTCGAACATAATTATATGCAACCAATATACTTGTATGCGATATCCTGGAATTTATCTCCTAAATCAAAACGATTAAAATGTCTACTTAAAGCGCTAACAAAAAGATAAATTAGTATACATATAAAATGTTGAAGACACGTGCTTTTTTCTCTCTATGTACTAAAAAGATGTATATCAATAATTACCTCAAGAATATAAACATAGCCTTGTTATAATCTACACCATTAACTTGATGATTATGATCAAGGGCTGGATGTAAAACATCTAATACACCGGCTGGCATATCTTCTACCATATCAAATACAAACATAGATATTGAGCATTGCTTCACACCTTCTTCAATTTGACTTTTCAATATACCCTGTAAAATGTTATTACGAATACAAAATCGATATAAATACTTTGTCGCATCTAGGCAATGTGTATAAATACCAAACTACATTAATAGAAAGTTGCATGCTTATGCACGATATAATAGACTTTATCAAACATAGCATAACTGGTTATCAGGTCAATGGTATCTATAAAATCAGCCTAGGGAATATATTGCTCCGCTTATGTGAAGCCGAAGAGAAGTCGCAACGAGATGAAATCACACTTGAAAGTACCCATTAAGCTCTGGGTGGAGAAAATTATTCACATGTTCTGAAGGGATTTGAAATGAGGATATCGACCCAAAAGAGCTTCTGTAAACAGAGATACGTTCGCGTACACAATACTTCGCCTTTTTGAGAAAATGGCAATTACGCAACTAAATTTATGATTTTGAAATGCATCTAAAAAATTGATAATCAAAACAATTATTTAAATGTTCCGTTTTAAAAGATTAAATATATGTTAAATGATTAGCATATCATCTTATGGTTCTAGTCAAAACAATCGACAGATAAAACAAGGATGCTTACTTTGTACGAATCAATGTCTTGTGTATTTGGTATGTCAGTCATTGGTGATATGAAGTGGACAAACTGGCTATCTTTACCTTTAACGTACATATTCTCAATAATGAATTGGGTCACATAACTCTTCCCAGTACCAGAGGGTCCATGAAGGGACAACACTAAAGGTTTGGTTGATCCTGTCTCCAAATGACCTTTCAGAAGTTTGACTATAGTACTAACAGCTATATGTTGTCCGAATACTTTCTCGTGAAGCAACATTGACAACCCTGAAACATGTATGACATAACAAGTGAACCTCGATGCATGCAACAGTTTCTTGGAATTTAGCGCTTAAGAAGATCACAAAAGCTCAAATAAAGAGGTTTTGCCATTCCAGGAACGGTACGTAGGTTGACTGACTATCACGACAAATATCTCCAAGACACTAGTTCATAAATTCTGAAGTACAAATATGTTTTCTCACTCTTTTGATATGTTCAAACGCGTATACCGGGTGTTTAATATTAAGGACGGGTATATTGTTTTTACACAAGTGAAGTTTTTTTTGCTATTTAGAAATACTAATATTCTCTAATAACTTCATATCAGAATTCCCTTTTCATTATAAAAACAAAAAAGGACAATGTTTCACAATATTTGCAAATTGACGTAATACATTATTTTGATTTCATAGCAGTATTGTTTAGTAAGACAAAATAGAAAATTCTCTTAGATTGGGTTTCCTAATATCGTTAAATAATTTACATTTTTACCTGTTATATTCGGAGTAATCGACGAGTCAGTACAACATTCTTTAAATGTACATACTGTCGTATTATAACGATACTGTATTCCACCAATAAGTAAACAACTCAACACGCAAACGAAAACTGTTGCAGCAGAGAATACAAATCCAAACACTACACAGCCCCAGTCATGTGAGGAATGGTCATTAATAACTTCAATTACTAACACAAACAAACAGACAACAAGAATGCCGCCAGTAATAACTCCCATCCAGAAATATACAGTATGATAAAGTACAATCAAACATACACATGTTGTCAACAATGCAGGTATCAACGAAGAACATATAGCAGCCATGATGCCGAGATGTGTATTGTGATATCTGATGTACTCGTATTTGTTCTTTCCTTTGACTAGTTTAGTCTTTATTGAATTGAACCAACTCTGTAAAAGTATAAAATTGTCTCATATACAAGTGCAATTTAGTGATGCCAAATATCGCTCGATATTTAGTAGGAACTATTTTTCATATACAGTGGATCTTATGTTAAGCGACCATCCAAGGGAGAGACTAAAAGTGGTCGTTTAAGACAATGGTCTCTTAAGACAAATGTTGATTACCGACCTTGAAGCCGTCCTGACATTCTAAACTTCGTCATTTTCGTAGAAAATTAATCTGTCAACGGGACGATTTTAACTGATTGACTTTTGATCAAAGGTCGTCAAATGCAATGATGCCCATGTTAGCAAATAGATTTTCTTTCTTGTTAACATCCTAAATTCAGCTTCAAATTGCAATGATTTAATTTAATTCAGTAAAACTGCGAAACAGGCGTTTTTGTTTACGTACATGTTAAAATCCAGGAATTTTTACCAAAAAAAAACAACCAATATATTTAGGTCATCAGAGTAAAGGCTGTTACAGTTAAAACTGTGAAATTTAAACAATTAATGAGAATTATTTGTGATAATTGTCAACACACAAGCTAATTCTTTGTTCTAACAAGCGCTGCAAACTTCGTGCGTAAAAATGTTGACCTTGCTCGAAATGGAAAGTAGAACGTGGCGCTATTTCCGGAAAACGTGTTTATAATCTCCTCAATATTGACCTTTCTTTGTTTAAATAAACAAATTGTTTCTGCGTTCGTATTTTGTTTTTAAATAAATATTACTTTACACGTTCTATGCACGTATAAAAAGTCAAATTTGCAGTCTTTAGAAATGTTTTGGAAAACGATAACTCACTACGGTTATAGAACGGTAAAAACGGATGTTTTAATCGACCCCGATATGGGACTAATTGTTCAATGTGTATTATGTAATTACATTATAATTGGATCATATTAGTGTATATTTTAACATATATCATAAATGGTTGAAACAAATTCTGAATCATTGTTAAGCCGATTATATATTATTATCAAATCAATCACTATCTCATTAGCGTTATATATTTCATTATTTTCAAAAGCGATTTCTATTTTTTTCCCCAGAAATACGATATGGCTCTCCTGAATTAATTTATAGTTGTCAGACCATATGAAATAATATAATTGAAACAAAAATGCTTTAGTTTTGAAGTTATATGCCCGAATTTTCGGAAAATGAATTTAGACATGTCACAAAACGAAAATCAAACTTATAACAACGATATTAGTCCGGCCAACACCAAGGATGACCTTGCACGAAAGGATGTAGAAAATGTTATTCAATTAATTGGTAGACATGGTCTTACTGATTACAAATTCGATTGATGCCACTTTGTCATCCTTGGGCAACTCCCAAAATCCAAGATGGCGGCCAAGATGGCGGCTAGAGGCTAAAATATATATGTAAAATTTATTTTTACACATAATGTTCCTAAAATGAATTACAAAAGTGATTTCAACACCTGCAGATCCAGTTGGTTGAATTTTGTTATTCATACATAAATCTTTAAATTCAAAATGGCGGTCAAATTGGCGTCAGAATTGCGGATAAAGGCTATTAGCCCAGTATATAAACAACAAACTGGCAGAAAGAGACTGTGTGGTGTAGAAATTTATTTACTCTTAGAATAGTTCATGAAATTAAAAAAAACCCGATTGATATCACTAAGTTATAAGTTATTATAAACAATTATAAATCCAAAATGGCGGCTAACATGGCGGATATGATCTACTAGTTTAGTATATAATATTACATACATGGACGAAAACAGACATGTGTGGGTTTAAGATTCAATGTTTTTTTCTGAACCTTTTTGAAACTCTAAAGTTTGTAGAACTAGTTAATCCCACCAGATTATCTATTAGCAACCCAAGATTCAAGGTGGAGTCCAAGGTGACAGTTACGAAAGAAATTCAACCAATTCTAATTTTTTAGCATGAATGTAATGTAAATAATGCAATGTTTTCATAATGGCCTAGTTATTTGGCTGAAGACAGTCACATTAGCCTTCAACCTGCGGCCGCAGGCTATAATGACTGTCTTCAGCCAAATAACAGGCCATTATGAAAACACATAATTCACCATCGTCGCAGACAGGGTCCCTGTCAGAAACACTCAGATTGTACCAACATTAAAAATGGCGGCTTTTTGTGGAAGAAAAAATACAGCCTTCATAAGAAAACTCGGCCATTATGAGTTTCGAAACCAATCAAAATATCTGAATCTCATAATATCCGAGGTATTTATTAAAGGCAGTGTGTTTCCATAATGGCCGAGTATTTGGTTATCATGCCGTAGTGAACGCCATATCAGCCTTGAAATTGAAGTCCAATATCATGCAGTTAATTAATAATGTTACTTATTTACTGAAATGAAAATTTGACTAATAATTGGAATGGACAAACTAATTTAATTTCCAAAATGTAAGCCATGTTTAAATAAAGAAAACGGGAAAACAAAATGGGGTTAATATACAGTTTACAGTAGACAATTTATTATAGCATCATTGGGAAGTGCTATCATTTGGTTAAAGATTGCAATATGTGTGGATATTTGAAAAGCCTATAATCCGTTTAGATGAAATTCTTCGATGCAGTAAAAAATAAAGTGAAACATTTAAATAGCAAAATAATCATGTGCCAAAAACTGAGGGATAAACTAATTGACTGAGCTCTATAATTATCATTACACAAGCAATGATACAGTCTGACTTTACTAAACTAGACTAAATTAGAATATGTACTTAAATGTTTATGTTTGTTTCAGTCTAATATAACATAACAATAGCACAATTTCTCTGGTCGTTTTTGTATGGTGATAGCAACATGTTCAAGTGACGACACAAATTACTGTTTACAGAGTATTTTTACTCAACATCCGAACCACATCACATGCAATAGCTAGTAAACTTAACCTAATAATGATTATAATCTTTAGAAAGTATCCAAGTGGGTACTAGCTTATGGCCAAAAGTTATAAGAGATTAATTTTGGCAAATTGACATTGAAAAGTAAGGATAAAATCCGAGTAATCCAACTAATTGGACCTATCCATTTGAAGAGTATACAAGGGAAATAATTGACTAGGTCCCTTATTGATGAATCCCTTAAAACCACCTACTTGCACAGGGTAACACTATTTGCTAAATCATGAGCTAGACACTTGGTTCAAACAGCAGTGTATACGCATATAGAATTTGCATCTTCGCGACGTAATTTCTCTCTATCCTTGTAAATAAAAAGTTATACTACAAACTTTTGATGGAAATGTGCTTTTGATATTTCTCCTTTTTGATCGATGGATGGAGTCGTTGAAAGAAAGAACACTCATTATTCAGTTGCGATATCTGATGTCATGCAAGATCATACTTGAAATCCTATTGCAATGTCTCTTATTTACTATCAAAATGTGTTACAATGTCAACAGAATTTCTATCGATTGCTTTGGCATCAATATACTCTTAGAATACCTTGACAGATAATAGAACATGCACACAATACTTTCAATAACATTTGTCTTTTTCTTTGTTTATAACCTCTTTTTAGTACATATTGATTATTATTGAAGTGGCAAACATACATGGAAAAGTAGTCGTTATTCTAAGGATATGAAAATATCGTATCACAACCTATGTTGTTCAATGAATAAAAGATTTTCAGAAAAGTGTCTCTAAATTGCTATCTTAGAAACAATTTGCTTCTAGCTCTCGAGTCAACTGACAAGCTAGTATCAATGATTCAATATCACCATCACCAAGAGATGTAAAAAACCTAAACCTGATCCTGTATACCCATTAGAGAGGAGATATGTCAATTTATGTGACTTGAATTAAATTTCCAGCTCTTATCATTCATTTTGACCACCATCTTGGTTTCTTGAATTTATCGAAGAATACCAGTATAGCATTGCCCAATGATGCCAGTGTGGCATCAACTAGTTTTATAAACAAAACTAAAGAGTTATAACTACAAAATGCATTAATCTTTTTTTGATATGCCACAGTGTACGATTCTGCTCATTGTAGTTGACGTACCCGACAAATGTAGCTTTAATCCGCCATTTTGTCCGCCGTCTTAGATTGGAGAATAAACGAAGGTTACCAAAATTGCATGAAATAAAATTGCAGATAATGTAAGACTAATTTTACTTTTCAAATAATCAGACTTTGATAAAGATGGATTTATTATTACATTAATCAGCTCTCATCCGCCATTTTGTCCGCCATCTTGAATTTTTGGAGTTGCCCAAGAGTGCCGAAGTGGCATCATCCAGTTTCGTAAACTACAGTGTCTCAGCTTTAAGAAAATGCAAAAACATTTTCTACATCCTTCCATGCACGGTTCAGTCGATTTTTGTAGTTTATATACCGGACTATATAAAGTGTAAATAAACTTTCGAAAACTTCACTAATATTTGATAAATGCCTACAAATGGGCCAGGCTCTGTGAAAACCGGGCTTAATGACAAAATTTTTGATTTTAACTTTTTTACATTTTCGGAAAGTGCAACATCTCCGATGCATGAAACTGAAAACATTTTCAGAATCTGACCAATATGAACGATTTTACAGCTAAATGAATGTCACGCATAAAATTATGTTTCTTGCAACAACGACGTTGCGATTTATCCAAAATGACGTCTGACGCATTGTCATCAACGGGAAGAGTTGCATACGTCAACGTCATAATTATGCTTATAATAAAGGGTACAGCAAACTAAATTTGATATTAAACTCATTTTCACACATTTTTTAGTTTGTTATACATGCTTATGAACCAATTTGTACTAAAGCATTTTTTATCGTCAAAAAAATACCGCACGCAACGTATACGTCTGTAAATATTTTTGAAAAATTTATAATTATGAGTCTAATAATTTTTAACTTACAATCATGTGAACTGCGTTTAATGACAACGAAGTCAACTATCAATTCAATATTCTCTGAACATATTTTTATGTCGGCATATTCGTACTTTACACGCGAAGTGTAATCATGCAATAACATTAACACACATTAAGTCCAGAATGAAAGTGAAAAATATTTAGTTCGACATAAAAGGAGAAAATTACGTAATACGGAACTTGCTACTATTTTCTTTGAAGGATCACAGAATGCCGACACAACAACGCTTTCGGAAGCCAATATTATCAAAGAAACGAGGAATATTGAAGTTTGGAAATGATAGTCGGCGATCCTTTAATAGTTCAATTAAAGGTGCCCGTCGCATCCAAAAGCCAAAAATTTGTTAAATAAAAATCTAAGGTATCCAACTCAATGAAATCCTTCAGAATTTTACTAGAAAGAGATGTGACAGGTCTACTTTTCAAGACTAAACACTCATTCCCGAACGGGTTAGCGCAAAGTTCTAATAAGGACGTGTTAGAAAAATAAAAAATGGATTACTAGCGTCAATATCAAACTTCTCGCTATGTTTCGCAAGACTGTATTTCGATTAGTTTACTCGAATCGCTATTGTTAATCTGCCGTCTCAACCATTTTGTGAATGGTGATGCGCGCATCACGTTTGTAACGAGACATTTCATTGGACGTCGTCTTTATTCTGTCCAATAAAATGACTCGTAATCAATTTATGGTTCAACGTGAAGCGCGCGCATCCTCATTCACTAAAATGGTCGACTCGGGAGATAAACAAAACCGATTTAAGTGAAATGATCGGTACAATCGTAGGAAGGGAGCGAGAAGTTTGATATTAATAATTGAAGTCCATTTTTGAATTATCTAACATGTCAGAATTCGATTTTAGCGCTTAACTATTAGAAAAGGGTTGTTTAGTCTTGGAAAGGTGACCTGTCTCATCTCTTCCGAGTAAAATTTAGAACTATTTCATCGAGTTGGATACCTTATAATTTTTTACAAAACAAAATGTTGGCTTTTGGCTGGAACTTTTGTATTTGGTATTTTTACAATAATTGGAGCATGTTTAAGTAAAAATTAACAATTATTTGGAGTTTTTTTAATGCGATGGGCACCTGTGAGTTCAATTGGCCCAAGAAATGCGCGAGCAGTTATAGTTGTGGTACAATTGTGGAAACGGAGCATAGATATGGAAATCCGTCTCTCAATCACAGAAGCTGTATATTATTTCAAGTTACATCAAAGTTTGTCGTAATTACAGTGGTTCGACGATGACCTGTGTATAATTTGCATGCTCCATGAAAAAAATCAGATATGATAACGCTTTGATACACGCTAATGTGATAAACAGAAAACAACAGACACAAAACTCCATTTCCTTCTAAGGCCCATGCCTACTTGCGTATAGATCAGGTTTAAACACGAAGTACGATAAAACATCACTAGAACAAAAATGTACTCTCACATAACACTAAATATTGCTACTATTTTGTTTTCAATAAACTGTTGGTAATTATTCTTAACGACATTGAAAGTATTTACAGTTTTGCATGACGAAAATGATGCGTTCTAACGAACTCGTAGTTGGTTATAATTGGTAATTAAGAAAGAAACACATCTTTGTCTTATACAAATTTAGTGTTTATTAACGACGATATATAGGTAGATGGTAACATTATGTTTCTAATACTCTTTTAAAAAATTAAGATGTTATGCCCTTGGAAAACTTATACAGGCAGTCTTATTTGCAACGTGTTTACATTGAGTCACGAGTGTTATCTTGCTCGGTAATTGAAATAGATTTCTAAGATCCAACATATACATGTGGTAATAAGATAGTGGTATAATTTGCTATGATATTATGATATTTTATCAATGATGTTAAGTCTAGTTATTTAAGTCTAATAATGGAAAAATAACGAATATCTAGCTGGATCAAACCTGACATACGTCACGGCTGGAGCTGCTGTAGAAAGCCTACACACAAATTACCATATTTCAATTTTAATTAATTTTAATCATATGATTATAAAGCAAAGTCATGTCACGGTGTATATTTTTTTGTCTTTGCTTAAGTGATTTTTTTAAAGGTCTAACTCAAAATATGCTAGCAATTTTTAAAATGTTTAAAAATCTCAAGGACATTTCAGATCAGAAAGGGGACGACATTCCTCTTATTTTGTGTTACCAATTTTCCCGATCAAACTTAGATTTGTAAATGGACTAAATCAAATTCAAAATGCATTGCACGAGTCCGCATATATGATTATAGCGTGTACTGTATTCACAGGTGTGAACGTGTACTCGTAGTAACCAGTAAACAATTTATGGCAACGCGTGAAGAAATTGTTATGCGTCGAATTTTTAAACCTATGATACCTAAATTATGCCTGTGATTATCTGGAAAAAAACTTATAGCTTATATACTTAGCAATCCGATTTTTAAGCACAAAACTACAAAATATTTTATGTGGAAAATAACAAGTTAGTCTACTTTATAAAAGAATCCACACCACACAATGGCTCGGCAAATTAACGAAAATCAGATGGAAAACAACTCAATACTGTCAATTATCCTTATTTTTACGCTATTTGTTGATGATTTTTTGAAACATTGATACTTATAGTCAGTCATCATATAAAAACATAATTTATATTCACTTTAATTAATGAAAGAGAGCCTATAGTAGTAGTATAAACAATGCAATAATCACACAACTTCAAACAACTTTCGGTTTCTACGTTGCTTAAATGTGTGTACTTTATGACGTCGTTTCGCGACGTCATAATCGATGTCATTAAGCCCGGTTTTCACAGAGCCTGGCTCATTAATATAAACATACCTGTGTTGAAGCTTTTATTTATGTATGAATGTACTCTGTTCGATAAGCAAGTCTTGTGACGTATATATCCCTTATCTAATTCAAAGTATACGGAACGCGCACCGACAATGAGTTTTCAAAAATATATGATCGATTTGTAAAACGTAATCGTTTATGAATAAAAAAGCCTTTATATTGCATTTTATAAAATCTATTTAGGTCTTCAAAAGGAATGATTCACAATTCATTCATTTATTGATTACCATACAGGTTATATATGTAATTTTGTAGTTTATAGAAAGTAGATAATACAAAATGTACATAACTTTATAAAATAAAAATAAACTAGGTTGATATTGCTGTCGATGCATATTCGTTTAGAGTCGTATGCATCGCTTGGATAACTCCGTAAACCACGATCTTAGTTTGATCTTAACACCGAATAAATATGTACTTAGATTCGTACTTTTGGTGTGTTTATCCGATAATTGACTGGTTCCCAGTCGTACTTTGACAGGTAAAAGTACGTCAGGCAAAGCATGAAAATGACCACGCCCGACGTTATGAATTGGGTATTGGATAATTATGTTTTAAAATGAAAATTTCTCACTACACAGACTTAAATCAAAGGATCATTGTACAAGAATAATAGTGAATTTTTAGTTGTTCGGTTACATTTATGTTAAATAAAGTATCCGATTTTCTAACGAGACTAATCCAAGTCCAAATGTGTTCACTTGAGACATGTTTTTGTTATTCGTTCGCTTAATATACATGTAATCAGAAAAATAGAAATCGAATGACCAATTTAGTACCGAACTCCTACTTAAGTAACTATCGTCAGCAAATGATCATGCAAGATTAAGAAAACGTAATGCTGAATAATAACTGAGGAGGCCGCCATGATGACGGTTTGCCTGACCCGATAACGATAGTGGTAAGGGGCAGGTAATCCAGACTAATCCGATAACCCATACGAAAATTAATCGCGGGCAAGTTCAATATTGTTCATTTATAGTCATTAACGATAATGTTATATTTGCTGTGACTGGTAGATTAAATAATTGTATAAAGACTCTCAGATGATTTATTAAAACAGATTTGGAGCAGTTTTACATTTATCCGTCTATTTTAGTTACTTGATATTAATATACCTTTATAAGGTCCAAAAGATATTACAAAGCCTAGTAGTTACATACATTATATATATACAAGACCTACATGTGCAATTATCGTAACTAAACCCTAAATGGCATTTTTGTGAAAGGTATACTTAGATTTCTAAGACAAATAATGATGAATGTTGGTATAACATTTTATTACTTTCATCAATCTTTCCTTTAATCCTAACACACCACAAATTATATCAAAGCTGTCATAAATGAGCGTGTAAATTCAACAAATACGCGTTTCAAACACATTCCATAATATACTTCCTTAAAAGTTTCGTCACTTCGGTGTCATCAGAAAAATTTTGTTTCATTAAGAGACAGATATACATGTGAAGATCCAAATGATCACCAAACCAAATAAAATTTGAGAGGACATGTGTATTATTATAAAAACATAAACTTTTTTACACTGGTCCAATGTCTACAAGTTTACAAAGTACGATTATTGTTACTTATTTTAGAACCCGATAGGTTATAAGGTGATTCAAGGTGTTTTAATAATTAAGACTGTTGCTGTGGTTGTATTTTGTAACGCCCGATTTGTTTAAAATAAACCATGGTGATCCAAGAGCTAATACGCTGGATCTGTAACTTATAAGCCACTTATTCAGTCTGTCTAATTCATTGAAAACCAAGTTTACTTCACTTTCACCTTATTAGAAATATTAGCATTACTTTATTTTACTTTATAATTATATGACGTTGCCATATCAACCTGTGTGTGATGAAGCTGGGGTCATATTTATATTTTTATCACACCCTTTAAGCATTGTGTAATATAGTTCGTTTTTTCTCAACTGTCAAAACATGAATAATTTCACGGTGACGTCTTGCTCTTTGTCACACACTCGTGATATTGAGATAGTGTGTAATCATTCACCGTGAAATTATTCAATCTTTGACAGTTGAGAAAAAATGGCCTATAACAAAGGTCTATTTACTAATTGATTGATCAATAAAATCTCAGCAGAAACATAGATCTCCATCAAAGGTCTATAGTAATGTAGCTTCGATATTTTCTATGATTAAACGCAGTTCATACCCAGATCTGTAGCGCAGTATCATACATTTATTCAAATTAAGTGTAATAAAGTAGTTGCTTGATTGTTCTTCATCCATGATGGTTATAAACTCACATGAAAAGTCTACAATAATGTCAATTTCCTCCATTGATAAGGAAATGTGACGACCTAGCACAAAGGTAAGCGAGTACTGGTAATAGGCAAAGGTCCAGGAAAGCTAGCTAATGTGTGCTGTCCACCGTAAAATGACCAGAAACTGTGTTGACACTAAATAAAAATGTTATATCACATTTCAAGCTGAAGTAAGATATTACAATAATTATATTTTTAGAATATATTTCAACACAGTTCATGAGTACAAAGGTATAAGCAAACATATTAGAGACATCAAAACACAAATACCTTCAACACAAACCGAAGACAATAGACATACAAACAAATAACACATACAAGAACTTAAGGGCTTTCCGCCATGGAACGGACAGTTACACATTGATAGCTACTAGAGGTTTAAACTAGGTTTTAGGATGCACTAACCTCATAATGGCATCCAACAGGTTCAAGAACAAACACTTAAACACAATCCAGGTGAAACAAATTAAAAACTACATTTTATATGACTAGATCTATGAGCGCAAAAAAAAATACAAATACATAAAACAAAAAGCTAAACGCATTCGAAGGTGGAAGGCACCTCAATGACCATACAAACACAAAAGCACTTAAATTTAGATATGAGCAAGATACTGTCAATAGAAAGTATATATATAAAAATATTTCGATCCTATCCTCCCAAATTTAATTTGTTTTATTCATCACGACTAACTATATTTATTTTCTCAATCACTCCTTTACAGCCAGATTCAGAAAATCCACCATCAGACGTGTAGTGTAGCTGATCAGCGATGATGTCAACTTCTTCAGCATCTACTTGGTGATCAAACTTGTATATATCCTTTTTGATCAACTCTTGAGCGATACATTGTTTAACATGTGTTCTCTCTAAAGGTAAAAATGGTACAAATGCAGACACAAGGTTACTACTGATCAAGTTGCTCTTGTAAAGACCGTCTGAAAATGTAAATTGAAATTGCCATAAGATGATGATACATATGCATTACGTTACAGGGCGATGTCAACAAATGGAACGATGGAAACTAAGGCCATGCCAAATTGGAATTTTGTTAAGCGTCAACTCAATTTTGACAAACGTAGGTACCTATTCACAAAAACACACAAACCGAAAACGAAAGCACAAATATTTACGACTAAAACAATACATTATTATATTTGTATAAATAGAAAACATCATCATAGTATGAAACAATAGTCTGAATTACTTTTGAAGTGGCTAGTTTAAGCACGGACTTAAAACATGTGGTTTATAATAAAATGACTAGTGTTTTAACGAAATGTTTGTTATCGGATCCTGGAAAATCGGAATTATTTAAGAAAAAATCCTTTTTTTGGATTGAAGACTCTAAAACCTACGCACACGCGGACGCTTAACAAAATTCCGATATGGCATGGACTATTGTAAAAGTTTGTATTCAAATTCTTAAGTAACAATGTCCCTAACCAACTGGAAAAAAACAGTTATGAAGGTGATGTATGACAGAGTATATAGACATGAGACCTTTCGAAAATAATTTAACACTTGTTTTACGCAGTATTATTGCTCAAACTAAGCAAGAAAACAATAAAATAACTCACTATATAATTACACAATTTATATTTTCTGAAATTAACAACTTTGTCCTCATTCACATCAATGTCCAGTTCTTCCGTCAATATTTGGTTCATTAAACGAAAATGTAAAAGGGTATCACAATGATAATGAAAAACAGCTTCACTCCACAAATGTCTTACCTCGAGTTTTCTGATGCTACACACCACATCTTAGTTAATGAAATAAAATTATGTTGGAGTTATTTAGCAAAACCGATTGGAAAAATCAAAGCCGTATTTTAAATGTGGGCAAATATGGACCGACGCCAAGTTTGAAAACTTGATTGCTGTCATTGGCCTAAAATAATCATTTTTTTTTAAATTTTACTTTTGCTTTCGTATGCTACTCTCTTTATCTTTCTTTCAAAATCATTCAATGATAGCTGTCTTCTTTGGCTCCCATTGTTCTTATTCTGTGTCACACCGTGTGTTATATCTCTGTGACCAGTTTTGCTAAAATTAAAACAATTAGAATAATCAAAGTATTCAGCCTTTTACGTAATATAACACTACAATGTTTTCAAATTTTGTATTCTTCCTATCTACATTGGTATTTTTATACCACACCAATATTTATCTCAAGATTTGCCCCAACTTAAACTCTTGATCTTATGTTATCTGTTTGAAAACTAAAAGAAACTTAATCACATAAAATATCATTACTAATCCGCATTTTTTTCAACAGTGGTTTCATAATCCATTTGAAGGAAACTGGACCTTTCTATCCAATCAGAAATTGTAAAATGGCCGTGAATTGTTTTCAACTTGATCGCTAGCGAAAATATCATCCTGCTCAAGTTACAAATATGCAGTAGCGTGTATGGTCATACTTGAAAAAACATAACCGATTATTTCAATCAAATACATGTATATGGTAAAATATTTTATACGTACTCGAACACAATTATATACAACCAATATATGCGATTTCCTGGAATTTATTTTGTAATATAAAAACGATTAAAATGGCTGCTTTAAGCGATAACAAAAAGTTCAATTGGTATACATATTAATTGTTGAAGACACATGTCTTTTTCTCTCTATGTACAAGAAAGATGTGTATCAATAATTACCTCAGGAATATAAACATAGCCTTGTTAAATCTACACCATTAACTTGATGATTATGATCAAGGGCTGGATGTAAAACATCTAATACACCGGCTGGCATATCTTCTACCATATCAAATACAAACATAGATCTTGGACATTGCTTAACACCTTCTTCTATTTGACTTTTTGATATACCCTGTAAAATGTTATCATGCATACAAAATATATATATATACTTCTCGCATCTAGGCTATGTATATCAATAGCAAACTGCATTTATTGTAAATTTCATGCTTATGCACAATATAATACATGTAGACTTTTCCATAGATGGTAATCAGGCCAATGGTATCTATACAAAAAAATCAGCCTAGGGAATCTATTGCTCCGCTGATGAGTAGCCTACATTGTACCAACGAGATGAAATCACACTACCAGGTACCCATTAACCTCTGGGTGGAGAAAATTATTCACATGTAAATCTTACGAATAAACAGTGCTTCTGAAGGGATTCGAACTAAGAATATCGAACCCAAAGAGCTTCTGTAAACAGAGATACGTTCGAGTACACAATACTTCGCCTTTTGTGAGACAATCGCAACTACGCGACTAAATTTATGACTTTAGAATGCATTTTGACATATGATATTCAAGAACGATTCTTTAAATGTTCCGTTTAAAAAGATTGAATATGTGTTAAACAATTAGCATATCATCTTATGGTTCATGGCCAAAACAGTCGACAGATAAAACAAGCTTTCTTACTTTGTACGAATCCATGTCATGTGTATTTGGTATGTCAGTCATTGGTGATATGAAGTGAACAAACTGGCTATCTTTACCTTGACTGTACATATTCTCAATAATAAATTGGGTCACATAACTCTTCCCAGAGCCAGATGGTCCATGAAGGGACAACACTAAAGGTTTGGTTGATCTTGTCTCCAAATGACCTTTCAGAAGTTAGACTATAGTACTAACAGCTATATGTTGTCCGAACACTTTCTCGTGAAGCAACAATGACAACCCTGAAACATGTATGGTACAACAAGTGAACTACGATGCATGCAAAGGTTTCTTGGCATTTAGCGATGAAGAAGATCACAAGAAATCAAATAAAGATTCAATATCAATCTGAAGATTTGGCCATTCCAGAAACGGTACGTAGGTTGACTGATTATCATGACAAATATTTCCAAGACACAAGTTCCTAAATTCTTTTTTCCCACTCTGTTGATATTTTCAAACGTGTGTACCGGGTGTTCAATATTAAGGACGGTTATATTGTTTTTTACACAAGTGAAGCTTAATTTTGATAATTAGAAAAACTAGTATTCTCTAATAAATTCATGTCAGAATTCATTTTTATTTTAAAATAAAAAACGACGACGTTTCACAATATTTGCCAAATAGACATAATAGAAGATTTTAACCTTCATAGCAGTATTGTATAGTAAAACAGAATAGGGAAATTTTTTTAGATTGGGTTACCTATTATCGTAAAATAATTTACAAAAATATGTTTACCTGTTATATTTGGAGTAATCCAGGAGTCAGTACAACATTCTTTAAATGTACATACTGTCGTATTATAACTATACTGTACTCCACCAATTATTATACAACTCAACACACAAACGAATACTGACAAAGTAGAACAAATTAATCCTCCCCGGACACAGTCCCAGTCATGTGGAGAATGGCAATTATTCTTTATAAGCAACAACAAATAGCCGACAACAAGTATGCAGCCAGTAATAATTCCCATCCAGAATGATACAGTATGATAAAGTATCATCAAACATCCACACAATGTCAAAAAGAAAAGTACTAACACAGGACATAAAGCAGTCATGATGTGGGATGGTGTATTGTGGTGTCTAATGTTTTATCCTTTAACTAGTTTAGTCTTCATCGTAATAAACCAATCCTGTAAAAATATAACATTGTTTACACGTGTAATTTAGTAAGTACAAATATCGCTCAATGTTTAGTAGAAACTATTCGTCAAATTTATGTTAACACATATCATAATACAGTGCCCTCAAAAGTCCCTGGACAAAATACTGTTTTTTAACAAACCCAATTGCACGTATCTCATACAAAAAAGACAAGGGTCATATGAACAAATTCCACAATTATCAATATATCATTCAAACAATGTTACATTCTTAATCATAGTAAAGTTTCTAGTGGGTTGCAATATCAAAATTCACAAAAATATGTCTAAGTACTTTTGGAGAGCACTGTATAATAAATATCATTCATGATTTTCAAAAGTGATTTCTAATTTTTTTCCAGAAATATGATATGGCTCTCCTAAATTAATTTAAAGTTGTCAAATCATATGAAATAACATAATTGAAACAAAAGTGCTTTAGTTTTAAAGTTATATGCCCGAATTTTCGGAAAATGAATTTAGACATGTCACAAAACGAAAATCAAACTTCTAACATCGATGATAAGGTATTAATAAAACTTTTCGAAAACTTCACCAATATTTGATAAATGTCTACAAATATGAACATACCTGAAATAATGGTGTTGAAGCTTTTATTTCTGTATGAATGTACTCGGTTTGTCAAGCAAGTCTTCTGACATATATATCCCTTATCTAATTCAAAGTATTCAACGCGCACCGACAATGAGTTTTCAAAACATATATGATAGATTTGTAAAACGTTATCATTTATGACTGCAGGAAATGTCTTTACATTGCATTTTCTGAAAATCTATTTTAGGTCTTAAAGATAATCAAAAGATAATCGTCTCACAATTTATTCATTTATCGATTACCATACAGGTAGTATTTGTAATGGTGTAGATTATAGAAGGTTGATAATACAAAATGTACATAACTTTATAAAATAATAATAGACTAGGTTGAAATTGCCGTCCATGCATATTTGTTTGCAGTCGTATGCATCGCTCGGCTAACTCCGTAAACCACGATCTTAGTTTGATCTTAACACCGAATAAATATGTATTAAAATTCGTACTTTTGGCGAGTTTATCCACTAATTGTCTGGATCCCAGTTGTACTTTGACAGATAAAAGTACGTCAGGCAAGGCATGATAATGGCCACGCCCGATGTAATGAATTGGGTATTGGATTAGTATGTTTTCAGATGAAAATTTCTTACTACACAGACTTAAATCCAAGGATCATTGTACAAGAATTATAGTGAATTTTTAGTTGTTCGGTTACATTTATGCTAAATAAAGTATCCGAAATTCTAACGAGACTAATCCACGTCCAAATTGTGTTCACTTGAGACATGTTTTTGTCATTAGTTCGCTTAATATACGTGTAATCAGAAAAATAGAAATCAAATGACCTATTTAGTACCGAACTCCTACTTAAGTAACTATCGTCAGCAAATGATCATGCAAGATTAAGAAAACGTTATGCTGAATAATAACTGAGGAGGCCGCCATGATGACGGTTTGCCTGACCCGATAACGATAGTGGTAAGGGGCAGGTAATCCAGACTAATCCGATAACTCATACGAAAATTAATCGAGGGCAAGTTCAATATTGTTATTTATAGTCATTAACAATAATGTAATATTTGCTGTGACTGGTAGATTAAATATTTTAATAAAGACTTTCAGATGATTTATTAAAACAGACTTGGAGCAGTTTTACATTCATCCGTATATTTAAGTTACTTGATATTAATATACCTTTATAAGTTCCAAAAGATATTACAAAGCCTAGTAGTTACATACATTATATTTATACAAGACCTACATGTGCAACTATCGAAATGAAACCCTAAATGGCATTTTTTTGTGAAGGGTATGCTTAGATTTCTAAGACAAATAATGATGAATGTTGGTATAACATTTTATCACCTTTCATCTTTTTTTTTAATCCTTACACCCCCCAAATAATATCAAAGCTGTCATAAATGAGCATGTCAATTCAACAAATACACGTTTCAAACTCATTCCATATACTTCCTCAAAAGTTGCGTCACATCAGTTTTATCAGAAACATTCTGTTGTCATTAAGATACAAATATACAGGGTGATTCATAATATCTGATACAGTTTTAAAATTTAGCAGCACGTATATGATCAACGATAGATGCATAATTTTCACAGAGTAATAATCTAAAGGCTCTAAAGTTTTGTTTGACATATAACATACCATACTTATGTTAGGAATGTTATCCGTATACCGAAAATAGAATTTATAACAAATGCCCAATGTGACGTCCATTTTTTGGGAATAATGACGTTAATTCATTTCTTTAAGTTTTCTATTGTGGATGCACACATCTCTGGACTTACATTTTCATTTCTCTTCGAATTGATTATTTAAACTCTTGTATTGACGTTAGTTTATGTATGTAGACCTTATCACTATAGGGTTTTTATTTGTTTGGGTCGTCAGACCAAACAAATAATGGTAGCGAAATTTCAGACCCGAATGCTGTTAATTGCAAATACCGAAAGTAGTCCGCTTTTTTGAAGCGGTTACTTCCCTTTACATGGACATTAACGCCGAAAAATTCAGGGGAGATCACTGCGTGAAGATTGTCAAATGGACTGGTCCCCTGCGAACTATAATAGGACAGGGAACCAGATTAATTGTCAAATAACAGGCGCATTAATTTTCAAACCTGATCATGGAAGACAATATAGTTCCCGATTGGTCGAAGATTTCTAATATTGTGCAATTCTGTAACATTTCCGCAAATTACTGGTAATATATTGAAATAATTTTGATTAAACGCACGTCAATTTTGAACTCTTCAATTAAAAGGTGTTCGCCTATGGGTTAGTTTATATAACAAATTCAATTTGTCACGTGATCAAACCACGCTGAAGAGTCAACAGAACAACCCACGGAGAAGAAAGAAAGAAGATTTGTAAATAAAATTTCATGCAATATTTATTATACATTATCGTTTGTTGGTATTATTTATAAACAAGAAATATATGTAAAGTTGATTTCACATAACAAACCAATTAGTGACAGTGATAATATTGATTAAAGCGCATACAGATTCAATTTTTTGTTGGGCACAGACACAGGTCCTTTGTTTACTTAAATAGGCCTATCATTATAAAGCGACGCCAAATAATTTGGATCGTGTGGATGTGATTTTCAGTTTAAGAAGCTGTCTGAATACTTTTTCCACAAAACGAACAGGTTTGTGACAGTGACAACTTTGATTAAAGCGCATATATTTTAAGTAGGTCACAGTTCCTCTGTTTATTTACGTTTTAAGCGACGCCATATTGGATATTTAATGTGGATGTGATTTTCATTTGAAGAAGTTATAAGATGCTGCGGTAATGTTGTAACTTTTTTAAATGAAATATGACCGTAGAATTCATTTGCAACAAACACTAGTATGTGACAGTAATAAATGTGCGCGAAATCACACAGAAGTCGGAATAAGGTCACGGCTCCTTTGTTCTCGCCTAAAATTGCAAAATCATGAATTGAGGGCAACTCAATTGAGGCACCCCACTGATCGGGGACCACATTATTTTCAGTTCCTTAAAATATAAATTTATAACCCTGTGGCATTGTTCTTTGAATTCATAGTATCTGTAGTATCTGTACTACATTTATATCTCATTGTTTCCACACAACCTTCACCTTTCTATATTCCGTGACCCAAACAAATTCAGCGCCTTCTGTGCTTTGATTTATTGTTCTGATTGTTGTGATTGGTGAATTACTTTCTAAAAAAAAGCTAAACATCAGAATCCTTTTGCTTCAAGAGAGCCATCTTAAAACAGCACCTGTTATAACTTCATTGATAACGACGTGACTACATAATTTTTTCGTACTTTTGTCAAAAATAAAAACTGTCTCATATACTCTTCCATATTCAAAATTGAATTATTACAGAACAACAATCTATTAACATATGAAACTGTATCAGATATTATGAATCACCCTGTTTTGTACATGTGGAGATCCAAATGAACACCAAACCAAATAAAATTTGAGAGGACACGTATATATCTCTGCATTAGAATAATAAAAACATAAACTATTTTTACACTGAACCAATGTCTACAAGTTTACTAAGTACGATTATTGTACGACTTATTTAAGAACAGAAACCCGATAGGTTATAAGGTCATTTAAAGTGTTTTTATAATTAAGAGTTTGTTTTAAAAAAAACATGGTGACCTAAGAGCTAATACGCTGGATCTGCAACTTATAAGCCACTTATTCATTCTGTCTAATTCATTGAAAACCAAGTTTACCTCATTTTCACCTTATTAGAAATATCAGCATTACTTTATTTTACTTTATAATTATATGACGTTGTCATTATATCAACCTATGTGTAATGAAGCTGGGGTCATATTTATATTTTTATTACACCCTTTAAGCATTGTGTAATAAAGTTCGTTTTTTCTCAACTGTCAAAACATGAATAATTTCACGGTGACTTCTTGCTCTTTGTCACACACTCGTGATATTGAGATAGTGTGTAATCATTCACCGTGAAATTATTCAATCTTTGACAGTTGAGAAACAATGGACTATAACAAAGGTCTATATACTGATTGGTTGATCAATAAAATCTCAGCAGAAATATAGATCTCTATCAAAGGTCTATAGTAATGTAGCTTCGATATCAACGCAGTTCATACCCAGGTCTGTAGCTCAGTATGTTACATACATTATTTCAAATTAAGTATAATAAAGTGGTTGCTGGATCGATCTTCATCCATAATGGTTATACCCTCACATGAAAAGTCTACAATAATGTCAATTTCTTCCATTAATAAGGAAAGGTTGTCGACCTAGCATAAAGGTATCCGAGTACTGGCAATAGGCAAAGGTACAGGAAAGCTAGATAAGGTGAGCTGTCCACCGTAAAATGACCATACCTAGTGCTGGCACTAAATCAAATTGTTTTGTCACATTTCAAGCTGAAGAAAGATACTCCAATAATTATACTTTTAGAATATATTTGAACACAGTTCATGAGTACAAAGGTATAAGCAAACATATTAGAAACATCAAAACAGAAATACCTTCCACACAAACCAAAGGCAATAGACATACAAACAAATAACACATACAAGAACTTAAGGGCTTTCCGCCATGGAACGGACAGTTACACATTGATAGCCACTAGAGATTTAAACTAGGTTCTATATTGCACCAACCTTACAATTGCGCCGAACAGGTTCAAGAACAAACACTAAAACACAATCTAGGTGAAACAAATTAAAAACTACATTTTATATGATTAGATCTATGTGCGCGCAATAACATACAAACACATCAAACAAAAAGCTAATATCATTCTAAGGTGGAACGCACCTCAATGACCATACAGACACAAAATCACTTAAAGTTAAATATAAGCAAGATACTGTCAATAGAAAGTATATATATAAAAATATTTCGAGCCTATCCTCCCAAACGTAATGTGTTTTATTCATCACGACTAACTATATTGATTTTCTCAAACACTCCTTTACAGCCAGATTCCGAAAATCCACCATCAGACGTGTAGTGTAGATGATCAGCGATGATGTCAACTTCTTCAGCATCGACTTGGTGATCAAACTTGTATATATCTTTTTTGATCAACTCTTGAGCGATACATTGTTTAACATGTGTTCTCTCTAAAGGTAAAAATGGTACAAATGCAGACACAAGGTTACTACTGATCAAGTTGCTCTCGTAAAGACCGTCTGAAAATGTAAATTGAAATTGCCATATACGCAGTATTATTGCTCAAACTAAGCAAGAAAACAATAAAATAACTCACTATATAATTCCATTTTTTATATTTTCCGAAATTATTAAATTTGTCCTCATTCACACCAATGGGTTAATGTCCAGTTCTATCGACAATATTTGGTTCATAAAACGAAAATGTAAAAGGGTATCACAATGATAATAAAAAAAAGCTTCACTCTACAACTGTCTTACTTGAGTTTTCTGATGCTACACACCACATCTTAGTTAATGAAATAAAATTATGTTGGAGTTATTAAGAAAACCAGATTGAAAAAAAACAAAGCCGTAATTTAAATGTGGGCAAATATGGACTGACGCCAAGTTTGAAAACTTGATTGCTGTCATTGGCCTAAAATAATCATTTTTTAAAAAATCATACTTTTGCTTTCGTATGCTACTCTCCTTATCTTTCTTTCAAAATCATTCAATGATAGCTGTCTTCTTTGGCTCCCGTTGTTCTTATTTTGTGTTACACCGCGTGTTATATCTACGTGACCAGTTTTGCTGAAATAAAAATAATTATATATTATTATACTACACCAAATTTTATCTCAAGATTTGCCCCAACTTAAACTCTTGAACTTATGTTATCTGTTTGAAAACTGAAAGAAACTTAATCACATAAAATATCATTACTAATCCGCATTTTTTTCAACAGTGGTTTCATAATCCATTTGAAGGAAACTGGACCTTTTTATCCAATCAGAAATTGTAAAATGGCCGTGAATTGTTTTCAGCTTGATCACTAGCGGAAATTTCATTCAGCTCAAGTTAAAGATGTGCAGTAGCGTGTATTGTCATACTTGAAAAAAAAGCATAACCGATTATTTCAAGCAAAACTATGGTAAAATATTTTATACATACTCGAACATAATTATATACAACTAATATATGTGATATCTTGGAATATAGAATTTATCTTGTAATATAAACACGTTTTAATGGCTGCTTTAAACGCTAACAAAAAGTTCAATTGGTATTCATATAAAATGTTGAAGACACGTGTCTTTATTTCGATGTACAAGAACGATATTTACCTCAGGAATATAAATATAGCCTTTCTATAATCTACTCCATTAACTTGATAATTATGATCAAGGACTGGATGGAAAACATCTAATACACCGGCTGGCATATCTTCTACCATATCAAATACAAACATAGATCTTGGGCATTGCTTCACACCTTCTTCAATTTGACTTTTCAATTTACCCTGTAAAATGTTATTACGCATACAAAATTGATATAAATACTTTGTGGCATCAAGGCAATGTATATTAATACCAAACTACATTAATAGAAAGTTCCTGCAGATGCACAATATAATAGACTTTATCAAACAAAGCATAACTGGTTATCAGGTCAATGGTACCTTTTAAGAAAATCAGCCTAGGGAATATTTTGCTCCGCTTATGTGAAGCCGAAGAGACGTCACAACGAGATGAAATCACGCTTGAAGGTACCAATTTATCTCTGGGTGGAGAAAATTATTCACATGTTCTGAAGGGGTTTGAAATTATGATATCAACCCTAAAGAGCTTCTGTAAACAGAGATACGTTCGCGTACACAATACTTCGCCTTTTTGAGAAAATGGCAATTACGCAACTAAATTTAAGATTTTGAAATGCATATAAAAATTGATAATCAAGAACAATTATCTAAAATGTTTTTAAAGAGTTAATATATGTTAAACGATTAGCATATCATCTTATGGTTCTAGTCAAAACAATCGACAGATAAAACAAGGATGCTTACTTTGTACGAATCAATGTTTTGTGTATTTGGTATGTCAGTCATTGGTGATATGAAGTGAACAAACTGGCTATCTTTACCTTTAACGTACATATTCTCAATAATAAATTGGGTCACATAACTCTTCCCAGAGCCAGATGGTCCATGAAGGGACAACACTAAAGGTTTGGTTGATCCTGTCTCCAAATGACCTTTCAGAAGTTTGACTATAGTACTTACAGCTATATGTTGTCCGAACACTTTCTCGTGAAGCAACAATGACAACCCTGAAACATGTACAACATAACAAGTGAACTACGATACATGCAAAGGTTTCTTGTAATCTATCGCAGAAGAATATCACAAGATATCTAATAACACGCTTCAAGATCAATCTGAAGAATTGGCCATTCCATTAACGGTAAGTGGTTTGACTGACTATCACGACATATTTCTTCAAGTTAATACTTTCTGTACATTTTCCCACTCTGTTGATATGTTCAAACGCGTATACCGGGTGTTTAATATTAAGGACGGGTATATTGTTTCTTATACGAGTGAAGTTTTTTTGTATTTAGAAATACTAATACTCTCTTATAACTTCATACCAGAATTCCCCTTTCATTTAAAAAAGGACAATGTTTCACAATATTTGCAAATTAACATAATACGTTCTTTTGATTTCAAAGCAGTATCGTTTAGTAAGACAGAAAAGGAAATTCTCTTAGATTGGGTTTCCTAATATCGTTGAATAATTCACATTTTTACCTGTAATATTCGAAGTAATCCAGGAGTCAGTACAACATTCTTTAAATGTACATACAGTTGTATTATAACTATACTGTATTCCACCAATAAGTAAACAACTCAACACGCAAACGAAAACTATTGCAGCAGAGAATAATAATCCAACCACTACACAGCTATGTGAGGAATGATGATCAATAATTTCAAGTACTAACAACAACAAACAGACAACAAGAATGCAGCCAGTAATAACTCCCACCCAGAAAGATACAGTATGATAAAGTACAATCAAACATACACATGTTGTCAACAATACAGGTATCAACGCAAGACACATAGCAGCCATGATGCCGAGAGATGTATTGTGATATCTGATGTATTTATTCTTTCCTTTGACTAGTTAAGTTTTCATTGAATTGAAACAACTCTGTAAAAGTATAAAATTGTCTCATATACATATGCAATTTAGTAATGCCACATATCGCTCGATATTTAGTAGGAGCTATTTGTCATATATATTTTAACTTATATCATAATTCGTTGAAACAAATTCTGAATCATTGTAAAGCAGGGTTATATTGGATTATCAAATCAAACACTATCTCATTAGCGTTATATAATTCATGATTTTCAAAACGATTTCTAAATTTATTCCAGTAATATGATATGGCTTTCCTGTATAAATTAAAAGTTCAAATAAAATAAAAATTAAATGAAAGATCATCATTTTAAAAAATACCGTAGTCTAAAAGTAATATATCGTATAAACATCTGTTCTCGAATCTTTCATAAAAATTTTGTTTATTTTGCTACGTAATTGCGTATGACGTCATTAACTCGTGTGCACAAATGTTTACTAAACAATCGACGCAACTACGGCTGTCAAACAAGAATAATGCGCAAGAGACTGGTAATTAGAATGAATATTTTGTGATGGTGAATGTTTGTCAGAAAATCCGTATTACCTTTTCCCACGCTGTCAGTACAATCCATAACATATTGTTTAAAAGTATGTTATTACACTATGACACTAATACTATCCAATTATAATGTAATTACATAAAACACATTGAACAATTAGTCCCGTATCGGGGTCAATTAAAACATCCGTTCTGACCGTTCTATCACACTAGAGAGTAATCATTTTCCAAAACATTTCTAGAGACTGCTAATTTGACTTTTTATACGTGCATAGAACTTGAAAAATAATATTTATTTAAAAATACGAACACAGAAACAATTTGTTTATTTAAACAAAGAAAAGTCAATATTGAGGACATTATAAACACGTTTTCCGAAAATAGCGTCACGTTCTTCTTTCAATTTTAACAAGGCCAACATTTTTACGCATGAATATTGCAGCGCTTGTTAGAACAAAGAAGTAGCTTGTGTGTTGACGATTATCACTAATTGTCATTAATTGTTTAAATTTTACTGTTTCAAATGTAACAGCCTTTACTCTGATGACCTAAATATATTGATTGTTATAATGGCGAAAATTCCGGAAAATGCCCGGATTTTAACATGTACGTAAACAAAAACGACTGTTTCGCAGTTTTACTTAATTAAATATATAATTGCAATTTGAACCTGAATTTAGGATGTTAAGCAGAAAGAAAATCTATATTCCCATCATTTGTATGTATTTGACGACATTTGAATGAAAATCCATCAGTCAAAATCGTCCCGTTGACAGATTAATGTTCTACGAAAATGACGAATTTTAGAATGTCAGGACGATTTCAACGTCGTAATCAACATTTGTCTTAAGAGACCATTATCTTAAACGACCACTTTTTGTCTCTCCCTTGGACGGTCGCTTAACACAAGATCCACTGTACAAAAAAGCACATGGCAGGTAGCCACTCATGTCTTCAGCTCATAAAGGCACGTGCCAGTCATGTGACAGCTAATTATAACCTCACAAATAGCCAAATACGGTAGAGGTTCGAAATTAGGTCATCTATTTTTAGCCGCCATGACAGTTTTCAGAAAATGGTAGTGTTTTTTCTGGAAGGTTTGGATTTGTTTTAAATATAAGATATCAACAAATATATGATAGAAAAATGGAATATAGGTTAAGAGGTGTGTTTTAATGTATTTTTCTAAAAATAGTGTTGTATTGATTAAAAATGACTCGTTGAGTCCTTAGAGGTTTGAGAACCGGTGTTTTCACACTACTCGAATTTTCGGAAAATGAATTTAGACATATAACAAAACAAAAATCAAACTTTTCGAACATCGATAATATAGTAATTAAACTTTTCAATAAACTTCACCAATATTTGATAAAAGTCTACAAACATAAACGTACCTGATATGAAGCTTTTATTTCTGTATGAATGTACTCTGTTTGTTAAGTAAGTCTTGTGGCAAATAAATCCCCCATCTAATTCAAAGTATACGGAACGCGCACCGACAATGAGTCATACAAGATCAATTTCTTAAACGTTATCGTTTATGACTGCAAAATAAATGTCTTTACATTGCATTTTATGAAAATCTATTTTAGGTCTTCTAATATTAATCAAAAGGAACGATTCACAATTCATTCATGTATCGATTACCATACAGGTTATATATGTAATGGTGTAGATTATAGAAGGTAGATAATACAAAATGTACATAACTTTATAAAATAATAATAAACTAGGTTGAAATTGCCATCCATGCATATTTGTTTACAGTCGTATGCATCGCTTGGCTAACTCCGTAAACCACGATCTTAGTTTGATCCAAATACCGAATAAATATGTACTAAGATTCGTACTTTTGGCGAGTTTATCCGATAATTGTCTGGTTCCCTGTCGTTCTTCGGTAGGTAAAAGTACGTCAGGCAAAGCATGATAATGGCCACACCCGATGTAATGAACTGGGTATTGGATAATTATGTTTCAATTGAAACGTTCTCATTACACAGATCTAAATCAAAGGATCATTGTACAAGAAATATCGTGAATTTTTTAGGTTTTTTCCTTTTACATTTATGCTTAATAAAGTATTCGAAATTCTAACGAGGCTAATCCACGTCCGAATTGTGTTCATTTGAGACATGTTATTGATATTTGCTCGCTTAATATACGTGTAATCAGAAAAAAAACAGAAAATCGAATAACCTATTTATTACCGAACTCCTACTTAAGTTACCATCGTCAGCACATGATCATGCAAGATAAGGAAAATGTTATGCTGAATAATAACAGAGATGGCTTGACCCGATAACGTTGGTGGTAAGGGACAGGTAATCCAGACTAATCCGATAACCCATACGAAAATTAATCGAGGGCAAGTTCAATATTGTTCATTTATAGACATTAACAATAATGTTATATTTGCTGCGACTGGTAAATTAAATAATTGAATAAAGACTCTCAGATGATTTATTAATACAGATTTAGAGCAGTTTTACATTCACCCGTCTATTTTAGTTACTTATTATTAATATACCTAAGGTCCAAAAGATATTACAAAGCCTAGTGGTTACATATATTGTATTTATACAAGACCTACATGTGTGCAACTATCGTAATGAAAACCTAAATGGCATTTTTTGTGAAGGGTATGCCTAGATTTAGAACAAACTTTAAAACAGGAACCCAGTAGATTATGTAAGATTATACAAAGTGTATCTACAATTAAGATCAAAATTCATCGACATTCTCAAACTGTTGCGGAGGTTGTCATTTGTAACGCCCGATTTGTTGAAAATATACCTTTGCGTCCCGAGAGTTCACTGGAACTGTAACTTATAAGCCACTTATTCATTCTGTCTAATTCATTGAAACTAAGTTTATCTCAATTTCACCTTATAGGAATATTAGCATTACTTTAATTTATTTTGAGGCGAGCTCTCAATGTCCTAACGGAGATAAAGCACTAAAGTTAAAAAAAATAAGCAAGAACACTTAGACAGGAAATCAATAAAAAATTTGAGCCTATTCTCTCAGACTTAATGTGTTATTCATCACGACTAACTATATTGATTTTCTCGATCACTCCTTTACATCCAGATTCAGAAAATCCACCATCAGACGTATAGTGTAGCTGATCAGCGATGATGTCAACTTCTTCAGCATCTACTTGGTGATCAAACATGTATTTATCCGTTTTGCTTAACTCTTGAGCGATACATTGTTTAACATGTGTTCTCTCTAAAGGTAAAAATGGTACAAATGCGGACACAAGGTTACTACTGATCAAGTTGCTCTTGTAAAGACCGTCTGAAAATGTAAATTGAAATTAAAATCTAATAATGATACATTAATAATATTGCAATATGTTTTCCCAACCACTCAAACTAAAAAGAAAGAAGAAAACTAATATTAAAATGCTTAAGGACCACTGTACCAAATGCACACTTATTTATTTATTGGATTTAACGCCGTATCAAAACAATTTAGGTCATTTCACGGCGTCCAGCGCACCTAACCTAGCTTTCCTGGACCCTTGTCTATAACCAGTATTCACCTACCCTTCCATAAGGCCGGAAACTTCTCCATATTATCTAACCAATGGAGGAAAATCGACATTATTGTCAAATTTTCATGGAAGGGTATAACCTCCCCGGGTGGGATTCGAACCCGCACCCCCTCGGGCACGATCGACCCGGGTACCAAATGCACACACGCACGTTTGAAATGTTTTGCGAACACATACTATGCTATACAGTCACGCACCCTTTTATAAAAAAAAAGATTCTTGTCAAGCAAGAAAATAAAGAATAAAATTGACCGAATATGCTTTGTTGATAAAATATATATAATGACTGCATTGATGTCTAAATATTGCCAACTACAGATAATGATTATTTGGAAAAATTAACAGTTGTAATTACTTTCTGTTTATATGCTGTTCCTTCATTAATATTTAAAGAATTAATCACAAATGCTATACGATGTAAAGGCGGCAATAAAATGTTTCTCTTTTCCATTGTCAACGTAAGCTTTTTAAGCCATACAACTGATTCATAAAATAAGGGTTTGTGTAACTTTTTAAATGCAAATAAATTTAGCATGTTTTCAGAGAAAACATGCGCTCCTAATTGTGTAATTTGAAAGTGTGTTTGTGGTCATTGACAAGAAAATATTAATCAACTTAAAGATAAAATCATACTTGGGCTTTCGTATGACAGGATCTTCATCTTTTGTTCAAAATCTTTTAATGACAGTTGCATTCTTTGGCTTCCAACGATCATATTTTTCGTTACACCATGTATAACATCGAAGTTACCTGTTTTGCTAAAGTAAAGTTATGATACCAATCAATTTAATTAGCACATTATGTAACGTAAAAATAATAATGATAAATAACTTTCTTTTATCTACAGTAAATCTATTGTAGATCTATCCAAGAGAACAGGAATCACGTGTTGGTTCAAAGACGAGTTTGGCACTGTGTAAATTGTTTCGGTCATTTGCCGTTGAACAATCTTAGAGAAATTTATAGTTATGTAGTAACATGTATGATCACGTTTTTTAAAAGCACAGCCGATTTTCTTAAGCTAAATGATGTTAAAACAAGATATATCAATTCAAACGGAATTATGTCAATGAGGAATATCGAAATTTACCTTAAATACAGGAACCGTAAGAATGACTTTTATCAGAGCTAGCAAAGAAATGATTTACAAATCTGATGAACATACATATAGTTATGACAAAAATATTATTTCGGTAACAATCACATGACACAAAGAATACCAATGGTGAGTATCACAGAAATATTAGAATTGCCATATTTCATTCACATCAATACCGTGGATGAAACCAAGAGATAGCAACCTCCTTTTTTCCATTATGGCCCCGGCATTGATGGCATGACACTATCAGGGAAGCATGCGCTTACTTTGAATTAACGATGAAGCGTGTTAGTTTTTCTGTAAATACATTTATATTAGGAAGGTGTTCTCATTATTTACCTAATAAATATAAATATAGCCTTTCTATAATCTACACCATTTACTTCTTTATTATGATCGAGAAATGGTTGTAAAACATCTAATACACCGGCTGGCATATATTCTACCATATCAAATACAAACATAGAGTTTGGGCATCGCTTAACACTCTTTTCTATATTAACTTTCAACGCAACCTAAAAAGTTATGAATAGCAACAAATAAGACACGTGACGTGGTTGTAAACCTAGCTACAGACTTTTATTCAATTTCTCTAAAAGACGCTAACACGTGTACTAAAACTATGTTTTAAAACTATACATGTAACACTATTTACACTGTGTGCAGAGAAATTGTATAGTTATAGAAGAACATACATAGCCGCGGCCGTGGCGTAGTGGTTAGCATGTCTGACTTCGAATCCGGAGATCCGGGTTCAAATCCCGGTCGCGGTAGGTCATACCCTATACATGAGTTGTCGGCCTCGTGGTAGGGTAAGTTAGTACTGGTGATAGAAAAAGTGTCCAGGAAACCTGTAGTAGGAAGAGCTGGCCGTCGTGTATATGACCTATATATGTGTTGAATGCGACGTAAAAGAAACAAAACAAAAAAAAGAAGAACATACGATTAGTGGGTTTTACTGTTTTACATGATTGGGCAAGGTTACTTTATTTAGTAGATAAACCAAGCGTCCCTGATGTTATCGTCATTCACATCATGAAAGGATTTAGAATATTGTAGTAGCGAGTCGACCAAATACATAAGAGGCATGATTATACTTTTTTTTAAATGCATCATATTATGTCACGATGAATATAGTGTAATTAACTCTTTTAACACTTTTCAAATGAATATCACAGATATTCTGGTAATATGAGATGTTTATTTCAATAAACATACACCGACAATAAACATAAAACATAAATGCTTACTTTGTACGAGTCAATGTCTTGCGTAATTGGTATGTCAGTCATTGGTGATATGAAGTGAACAAACTGTCTATTTTTACCTCGAAGGTCCTCAATAATTAATTGGGTCACATAACTCTTCCCAGTACCAGAGGGTCCATGAAGGGACAACACTAAAGGCTTGGTTGATCCAGTCTTCAAATGGCCTTTCAGAAGTTTGACTATTGTACTAACAGCTATATGTTGTCCAAATACGTTCTCTTTAAGCAATGATGACAATTCTGAAGCATGACATAATATGAAAATGTGATCGTTTGAAACATTACATATAACAGCAAAACTCCTTGCAGCGGTTATTCCCCTTTATCAAGTAAATTCGTCTCTCAGATGGCCAAATAATTGTTTTCATCTTCCCTTTTACATTTAAAAATGTCCTATAAATTAAGTATTCTTATAGTAACTTATGATGTTCAAAGTACATAAAGTGAAAGAGTATATTCTTATTTAATAATTTGTAAAAACAAAGCATGGCGTAAGCACTGTAAAGAGTTGGGACGTTTTCACAGCGGTCGCCATATTTGTCACATGGTAATACTATTGTCATGTGATTTATGTTTTGGCAGTGGTTAAGTACCAAAGCGTGACGTAAACACAGAGAGGAGTTTGATATAACAGATAAAAAATCACGAGGCATTCAATTAAACAGGCATGTGAGTTTTAAACAAACGCTTTATTGCAATTGATTTGATCTACGACATACCTTATTCCAATTTGCAAACATACGTAGGCCTATGGTAAATATAACAAATACATTTGTTATTTATAGCTTTTTTTATCGTTGCTCATAATTAAATACAATTGGTAATGTGGTAATTAATAATAGTCGTATTTATCATACCAAATTAACAATTGTGTCCATGTTTATGTGAAACAAATATGCGCCATATCAAAATTCGACATAAAACTTCCGATATAGCAGAAATGATTTTTACCTTCTAGGTTCGGAGACATCCAGTAGTAATTGCAATTTTCTCCATTTGTACCTTCAATTGTACTAAGAGCATCTCTAATTTTACCAATAATATAACAACTCAACGCACAACAAATAACGATGCATATAGCGTTAGCTATTCCATATTGTGTGCACTTTCTCCAGTTATATGTTAGGATAATACCATCATCTTTAGTAGCACTTATTATCAATAAACAAAACCAGACAAGTATAAAGCCTGTAATTATTCCCGTCCAGAAAGAGACAGTGTAATAAAGTACCATCAAACATCCACATGTTGTTAACAATACAGGCAAAACCGCAACATGAAACTTATCCATGATGTAGGATAGTGAATCGTATATTTGTTTCTACTTCAACTTTTTAACCTTCTTTTGGCCTCCGTTGAAGTGTTCCTATCCTGTAATTATATAAACATAGACATAATTTTATTGCAAAAAAGACATTTGTCCATAGGCAATACAAGCATGTAATATACATATAAATATATATACAATTATTTCCAGTGACGGTCATTAAATTTCAGCAACAATATCAATACATGTATCAATGGAATGTTGTTTACAATGTGATGTACAGCCTGACCTGCATATCGTGACCATCGATTATGTCATATAAACAGAGAATCTAGACTCGGGACAACTGAGTAACTAATATGATATCATCACAGAGTAACATCAAGACTGTGTTGAGTGACTTAATAATATGTTTGAATGCCGAGGGTCGCTTATGCAGGTTATACTGTATATATACTAAAGGGTTTAACATTTACCAGATTGCTATAGAAAATAAATAGATTTAAATGCAAATAGCTATTGTATTAGTAGTACTATGATAAATACAATGGGGAGAGAAGTGTATACATAGAAAAATAAGAACAACTAATATATGTATGTATACAAAGACTTATGAATGTAAAAAATAAAATACTTGAACATCAGTTGATAAGTATCGTACATCAGTTGATAAGTATCGTTAAAATAGATAGTACGTGTGAATTTATCTTAACTTCATCAAGACCCGTACAGCTACTGTGACAGTACCAGGGTGCGAAATCCCGCCGAAATTGCTCCAGCCAATCAATCATGCGTGAAGAAAGACTTGAATTGTTTGCCTAAGGTGTATGCTTTATGTTGTTATTTTCAAGTGATTAAATGTACCTCTAGAAATTCTTTAGTGTTTAGTTGTTATCTTAATTGCTGTCATTCACTTCCATAAAAGTGTTGATGTAAGAAAACTATTTCTGGCTTTCAAATATTTCTGAGTCATGGATTTGTGTCTTGAGTAGTTGCGAATGTCAAGGCTGGGAAGGACCAAATAGGCATTCAATGCAATGTTTGCCTATGTCATACTAAAAGCACGTTATCATGCCACCATTTTGGGCCATTTGTCTGCACTAAATGTTCTGATTTTTCAAATTCCTATGAAAAACGAGGGCAAAACAGAACAATTTTTATCTAAAATGAATAAACGGTAGGTGCCACTACTAGTAAGTATTTAAGTAACAAATCTATACACATATTGCCAAAATCCTACTTTCGATTTCAAAGTTTTGTTTTAATCTGCCTTTATTGTATTCTTGATTGTAGTGTAAAATCAGGTAAAAGTTGCTAAGAATAACAAAGGTTGAAGGTTAATTTGAGAAATCTACTCCCAAGGAGACCCTTAGACAAATTCTTACTCCAGAATGCTTCCAGCAAACGATAAATAGAGTTACATATCTTTATAAAATAAATAAGAAATGCTCCAAACATAAAACGTACCTCTAAATAACCATTGATTCCTTAGCCTGTCGTTCTGTATGGTGATATTACCCAATGTTTTTATCCTAAAACACAAGTTACATCTATAATATATTATTACTCGTTATAGATTAAACAAGTCGAGCACTGATAACGCGTTTACCAAAAATGATATTTTTATATCGGGTGTTATTTTCTCAATTGACAAAAACATGAAACATCTCACGGTGGCTTCCAGTTTAATTTATCGTTATCTTACTTCACTATTTCGATTTTTTCTTATTTCATACAGTTTATAACCCTTTTACTGCAAGTTTAGGTAAAAGTTCATTCTGTGCGCAAGCCTTGTAGAGGACTGCAGTGTAATGGGTTATAGAGTGAGGATAGGTTCATTTACCCGATGCTGTGTAAGCACTTACTTGCAAATCAGTAGGGCGTTCAATTACCGCGAACGTTTCAAAACGTTCCGTAACGATATATTCGGAACTCTTTGGCCATTTGCTGCGAATAATCTCGGACATATTTAGACGCTATTTTGAAACTACCGGTGTTGAAGTTAACAAATATATGATATATTTTGAAACATCACACATTGCCTTAACGATCGCATATTTGTGTATTAGATTAGATTATTCGCGGCGAATGGCTGAGGAGTTCCAAATGTATCGTTATGTAACGTTCTGTAACGTTTAGTGCAATTGAACACGCTACAGATGCTCTGTCAACTGGGCGTACCTCCTTCAAATTTAGATGCACGTATTATTTAGAGTATCCAAGTCAATGTCTCAATAGGAATCCAAGACTAGTCAGACAAATGTAATAGGAATAGGATAACTTAAATGCACAATGCTAGTATCGAACCAATAACTTCCTGATTACTAATAAGATGCTACGCAAACTGATCTAATTCAATCATTATCAACACTTTTAAACTACATGTTTTCATACTGAGCATCAATTTCCATTGAAAGTTATGTTTATCATCAAGGAATGTAGAGTTTGCTTTTGTTTTGATAATTCGGTTTCCGGTTACAAAAGGTATTTGTAGTTTAACATGTAGAAACAATTTTAATAGTTCAATCACATGGAAACAATTGAAACTTTAAACTTAAAGAAACATTTAGTTTGAAGATGTAGAAATTGTCCAAACTTCTATGCAGACATAAATATATAACACAATTGAAACGCTTGCAAAGAAAGAACAGGCTTATCAAATATGACACGATACTAATATAAGTATAATAATAAAATTCCAAATCAAGTTGATATTTACAAAACAACTTTTATTGCATAGAAAATTTTTAATTATTAATTACATATTGTCAAACTATTGTTTACTGTACACAAGACAAAGCAAATAAACGTAAAAAGTTCATAAGCATTAAAATGTCAATATATAAAGATTGAAAAAAGTTACCAAGTTAAAACAATATATAACATTTGGTGTATTACCGTAGAAGAAACCATTAAAATTCATACTAAGAATAATGTGTTTTATTTTAATTATTTTTGGAGTTATGCTCCTTTATTTTAATGTTATATTTTTCAAATGGAAATAAGTTTGTACTTGGCTATTGGCTATTTATTGATACATCGTCTTCTAGACTTAAAGGGACGTTACAATGGATGTATGTTATTAGAATAATGCCTCCTGCATGAAATGGTTATTATTGTTGAAAAGTTAAGCGCACTGTACTTGAACTGCTCTTGTTAAGTTCTATTAATTGACACATTATAACTTATTTCTAGATAATATTTCTTTACAATTTTGACATAATTATAATATTTATTTAAAAAAATAATTCAGGTCATCGTTCCACCAACACTCCAGTGCTTTGATAAATTTGTATAATTATTAAAGATTGATAAATGTTGGTCAATTGACTATCCTTCATGTATGAAAATCAGCGATATTCGTCAACAAGTGACCGTGACGATTTCTTGTTTTTATTTCTCCAGAGGCCACTTTTTAACAATATACACCTTACTATATTAATTTAGATGATATACGAATGAAATGAATTATTTATTTGAGAGCAGCTATAGTCCATGACAATTATGAATTATTTCATTTAGATTATCTTTTTCTAAATTAATGAATACGTATTCGGATATGCAAAATTCGGAAGCGTGATTTTTAAGCTCATAAGTAGAGTACATTTACTACCCATTTACTCAATGTAACTTCTCTTCTCCAAAAGTCTTCAACTTCGTCCTATGAGATGAAAGAGTAGAGAATTCTTCCTGAAATCTAGGTAAAGCTAGGACCCTGATTATTAAAGTACTACAACTTATTTTAATGTTCAAAGACTCCGTCAACATAAATTTCAATTTAAGTTTAAAATGTATGTTATCTCATATTGAAATGGAAGGATTAATCGAAAGTATAACCTTCTATTTAAAAACTTTTGAGAAGGAGGACTCCAGTGTCACGGTACTTACCTGTTCACATTATGGGTAGAAGGATAGCTCAGTTGGGAGAGTACTCGCCTTATTTAAAAGCGAGAAGTCCTGGGTTCGAGTCCCAGTCAACTTGCATATTTATCTTATCCTATGACACTAGGACCTCCCAAGCAGGATAGGAACCCCCACTCGAACCATTTTCTCTCCCCTTCCGCAGATGAGACGTTTTATATATATTGTATACTGACTATTGTTTATTGTTTAGTTGGAATAATAAGTTCAATGGTTTCTGAAAGGAAAAATGGAACTATCTAGAAAGGTGTACTTTTAAAGGGCACATTTTTCCTCAGTGTATTTAATGTGCAGTTAATACTAGAGCAATAAAACTACCTTTTTGGTAGTATGGTTGTATATTTACTATCGCGATACATATCGTGATATAATGCTACTATAGTGATACGTATCGTGATGCAATCTAGCTGGCGATACCCAGCTCCAGTAATTAAAGAACCACTGCTAACATCCAAAATTCTGATTTCAGAATTAGTCTTGAAACAGATTCAGCTATGCTGTAAACTAACGATTAGTAGGGCCACACATCTTTTACCAAATAATAAAATTAATTTTAACATATACATTATACATATTTAGTCATTAAAAATGCTTTTCAAAAATAATATTACCCGCTCGGTAAATGAATGTAAGTTACATATTTAGACTGACGCCAATCTGTTATGTTTCAGCCAAATTAGGATGGAACAAATTTGAAAACTGTTTCAAAATTTGCTGTTTCCAAATTTGTTCCAGAAAGTCAAACCTATTGCAACGAATTCCAATAATGAACCTGAATCGATTGAAAGTCGTCGGACCATGTTAAATAACATATCCTAGAAAATACCGAAGTTAACAAAGAAGTAATATAACAGAATGTTTGAAAAGCTAAGCTTCGGTAAATCTCTTTTTAGACATTTTATTTGACAGAAGATCTATAACATTGACATCTTTGATATATAATAACTCATTCACAGATTTCAAATTAAACATCAACTTTTTCTGAAACTGTCTAAATTGTATGGAAACATTTTTGGAAGCAGGAAATTAGTGTTTTGATAATGACAATTTTAGTGCAAATTGACATACAAGTACATATGATGGTGTTTCAAATGGTAAATGTCTACCCCGAATGTTCCGGTATCGACACTTTTAGTGCATTTTTGTGACTTTTGTTGTATATTATATTGGCAATCTATATGTCAGTTAGTCTTAAAGTATTAAGATTTTTTACACAATTACAGACACAGAATGGGTATTTTGAAAATAAAGAAAAATCTTAACCAAATTTGTGAACTAGTACATGTATCTGTAATTTTAGAAAATTGGCAAACCTTTCACGACGCACTAGGGAAGATAAAGTCCCAGCAGAAAATTGATATTTAAATGTAAAAAGATATATATAGATTCAAGCAAATGCATATGATATAGATGTATTGAAGAAAGTGTATCTAGAAACCACTAATCATCATGTCAAGACCTGTGCAGCTACTGTGACAGCAAGCACAGCACCAGGGTGCAAAATCCCGCCTAAATAGCTCGAGCTAATCGATCGAATATATGCGTATTGCTGGATGGAAGTTCCAATTTAAAAGATCAATTTTTGTGCCCCCTCTTTGGCCATCCTTCAAAAATGGGCCTCAGCAATTGTTGCTGGTAGATTGTTCTAAAGCGATAAATATCTGAGGAAGAATCTATGTTTGTAAAAGTCAGTTGACGTGGAATATGGTAAAATCTTGTTAAATGTCAAGTCAAGATCTTGGTAGGAATTTAAATAGTGTGAGATACGGAAGAGGGTCAATATTGACATGATTAGTTACAATATTCAAAAGAAGAGACAGTTGCAAAATATTTCTTACGAATTAAAACTAAATACAAGTACAATTTGACTCCTAGTTGACCTGACTGACCTGCTGGGTTGGGAATTTCTCCGATTGGCTCGTGCGTTTAGACAGGCTGGTATTATTTATTTTTGGTTGTTCTCTTAATTGCTGTCATCTACTTCGATTAAGTGTTGATGTAAGAAACACATTTGTCTTTTAAAGTTTTGAGTCATGAATTTGTTTCTTTGGTAATTGCAAATGTCAATTTCAAGGCTAGGAAGGAGTAAAATAGGCATTCAATACAATATTTGCTTATGTCATACTTAAGCACGTTATCATGCCACCATTTGGGGCAATTAGTCTGCACTAAATGTTCTGATTTATCAAATCCCGGTGAAAAACGTGGACACTTCAGAACAATTGTGATCTAAAATGAATAAACGGTAGGTGCCACTACCAGTAAGTGTTTACGTAACAAATCTATAAATATATAGTCATAATCCTACTTTCGATTTCAAAGTTTTGTTTTAATCTGCTGTTTTTGTATTCTTGAATGTAGTGTAAAATCTAGTGGTAAACGTGGCAACGAATAACAAATGTTGACGGTTAATTGGAGAGATCTGCTCCCATGGAGCCTCTCATTTAACAGGCAGAAATAATTTATGAACATAAACCTTTTGTCTGTATTTTGACAAATATATTTCGATAAACTTTAAACTTTTTCATTTGATTCAACGCCTATTTCTTTATTACATATTCAATGGCGTTGTACAAAAATGTTATAAAAATAGATACATGTAAGTAAAAACCCTCCACCATAAAAACATAATGTACGTACAATAACACAAAACAAAATAAAAAAAATATCAGACATGATGTTATATAGTGTGTAAGTTAATTTATCTATTTTTTTACTGTTTTTATTGAGCTTTTATATTTCATATTTTTGGACCTACATCCTTCACAGACTTAATTTTACATTTTCATCACTAATTTCTTATTTATTTCTATTTATTTTATATTGAAAATTGGTGTCCTGAACAGTATAACATGATGCTACTGTTAACCGGACATGTCCTGAACAGTGTAACATAACGCCACTGTTAACCAGACATTTCCCTAAAGGTATGGAAACATCACCTTTAAAGGGACAATTTATTAAGGTTGTCATTGCAGTCATATGAAACAAGGTATAAAATGACTGAGAGCGAGGCAATCCTCATTCCCATGTCATATTGCACTCTCTCAATCACTTAGTATGTTTACCGTAATTGTAATTCGATACTAAACTAATAAAGATACATGTATTTAAAAAATCTTACTCAAGAATGATTCCAGCAAACGATAAATAGAGCTACATATCTTTACAAAATAAATAAGGAATGCTTCAAACATAATACGTACCTCCAAATAACCATTTGGGTCTTCAGCCTATCGTCCTGTTTGACGATTTTACCCATTTATTAATCTTACAATACAAGTTACATAGATAATATATTATCATTCATTATAGATTAAACGAGTCGAGCACTGATAACGCGTTTACCGAAAATGATATTTTTTATATCGTGTGTTATTTTCTTAACTGACAAAACATGAAAAATTTCACGGTGGAGTCGAGGTTTATTTATCATAATCTTTCTTCACTATTATTTTATTTTTTTTTCTTATTTCATGCAGCTTATAACATTTTGTACTGCACGTTTAGGTAAAAGTTCATTCTGTGCACAAGCCTTGTAGAGGACTACAGTGTAATGGGTTATTGGGTTAGGATACGTTCATTTACCCGATGCTGTGCAAGCACTTACTTGCAAATCAGATACTCTGTCAACTGGGCGTACATCCTTCAAATTTAGATAAAGATAAATTAAGGGACAAGCGCATATTATTTAGAGTATCCAAGTCAATGTCTCATTAGGAATCCAAGACTAGTCATAACAATGTAATTGGAAAAAGATAACTTAAATACACCATTCTAGTATCTAACCGATTACTTCCTGCTTACTGATAGATGCTACACTAACTGATCTAATTCAATCATTTTCAACACTTTTAAACTGCATGTTTTATACTAAGCATCATTTCCCCTTGAAAGTTACGTTTACTATCAAAGAATATAGAGCATTTACAAATTGATTTTGTTTTAATAATGGGTTACCTGTTACAATAGTTATTTGTAGTTTTAAATGTAGAAACAGTTTTAATAGTTCAATAACATGGAAACAATTGAAACTTTAAACTTAAAGAAACATTTAGTTTGAAGATGTAGAAATTGTCCAAACCTCTATGCAGACATAAATATATAACACAATTGGACGCTCGTAAAGAAAGAACAGGCTTATAAAATATGACACGATACTCATATAAGTATGATATTAAATTCCAAAACAAGTTGATATTTTCAATACAATTTTATTGCACAGACAGTTTGTAATTAGTTATTACAGATGGTGGTCAAACTATTGCTTATTGTACACAAGAAATAGCAAATAAACGTAAAAGTTCAGATAAGCACTAAAAAGTGAATATATAAAGATTGAAAAAAGTTACCAAGTTTAAACAATATATATAACAATTGGAGTATTACCGTAGATGAAACCATTAAAGATACATACTAAGAATAATGTGTTTAATTGAACGAGTTAAGAGTATACTTAGTGGTCAATACAAACAATGCATTAATTGTACTGTTAACAAATAAACGATCAGTAAGTAGTATTCATGCATACTCCATACATTAAAACAGATAAATAAAGCAGTCATATACATGTATAGCAAATAAGTTATCATTTAAACATAAGCTGTTATGTAGTTATCTTAGCTAGTTATGTATAAATTAGTTTCAGGCAAATCTAAAAAAACGTCCATATTAACATTTCGTAGAACAACAAAATCAAGTGTGTTAGAACACATTGTTGAGAATAACATGTTTTTAAACATGAAAGCAATCTGAAAACATGCTATTATACTTTATTTAAACAACGTGACAATTGATGAACTCTGACTTTTGTAGTAAACATTGCTGTCCAAAAATCTCTCCATAGAATACATGTATATTCATTCTTGAAAAAGTCACAAAAATCATCTGAAGAAAAATAGCAATGAATTAGTTTATCAACAGATCAACCACTATATTACATGAATACGTTCTCATGATAGTAAAATTGTATGCGGTACTCTAATAATTTCTCAATATTCTAATTTTCATTGAATTTTAGAAGGCGTGCCAAGCATAAATGATATTTGGTTCAAGATTTCACAAAAATGTTAATATTACGTTGACATGTCCTTCAATCATTTGTTTGTTACTAGTTTTTTTCTGGTCTATATATATCAACTTTCTCAACCACCCCTTTACACCCAGACTGAGAATATTGCCCATCTGTTAACTGATCAGCAATGAGTTCAACTTCTTCAGTATCAAAGATATTGAGACTAAGTTTGTAGATACCTCTTGCAATCAACTCTCGAGCGATACATTGTGTGACATGATTCTTCTCCAATGGTAAAAATGGTACAAACGCAGATACCAGATTATTGCGGATCAAAATACTCTTTTGAAGACCATCTGAAAATTCAATATAGACGAGTTACCAAAGATGCTTCTAATACATACCATGGGTAAATAGTACGTCAATCAATGCCGTTTCGAGTTATTTACTAATACAACTAACTTAAACAACGTTAGTGAATTTAAATGCTAGTATTATTTCGTAAATCTTATTGTACAAGACGTATAAACGATCATCATCTTTACCAATCATCTGATTGGGACACATTGAAACTCAGTGCACCCTTTTTTCTCTCTGGTCAGGTAACAACAGCGAACACAACAATGTCACCCAACAATTAAGCTCATTTTACGGCGTCCTACGCAACTAACCTAGCTTTCCTGGACATTTGGTCTATAACCAGCACTCACTTAACTTCCACAAGGCCGGAAATTTCTCCATACATCTAATTAATGGATGAAAATTGACATTATTGTCAAACTTTCATGGAAAGGCATAACCCGAACCCCCTTTCGGGACACGAGATTCCAAAATCCCGGCGCGCTACCAACTGCATCACCGACCCTGGTTAAGAAAATTACTAATTCATACAATGCTTGCATTTACAGGGAACAATTCAGGCATATTTTATACCATAGACATTCTACAATGGTAACAGATTGTGTTTTATTTAACGTTAAATAAAAATATTTCAAAAGAAATAAAAGTTCTAGAGAAAGTGGAAAACAATAAGACGAGCAACACTGACAAAGTTAGACGGGCGTTGCAATCATGTGCAAATATAAACCAATGACTAACAAAGCAAACAACTTGAACATTAAATATATTCATACTTGAGCTTTCATATGCTTTTCTCCTTATGATTTGTTCAAAATCATTTAAAGAAAGTTCTCTCCTTTTGACTCCACTGGATTTATTTTTAACTACACCATTTATTTCCAAGCTACCTGTTGTACTTAAAGTGAAAAGAATTAGATGTGTTAAATAATCTAATCACATGGACATTTTTATAAAAATTTGTTCATTCACTTCATAGTGCCATCCATAATTAACTCAACACTTTTGTATTCATGTGATTATTTTCAAATTATTAATCAAAACTTGAGAAATATAATCATATCTTTAGACAAATGTATATGCATGAAAATAGGAACTTCATAAAGTGTTATCATTTCCTTTTTAAATTTTGCAATAAATCATTTCTTTACTAGTTTGTAAAATCATCAGAGTTAAAATGTAACAGTTATGAGTTACGTTTTAAGCCATTTTAATTTCGTTTTATCAATTACCATGGTATTAGTCTCTTCAACGTAATTGTTTGCTTCAACTTTGTTTTAATTTCAACTAAGTTTCATTGCAATTAACTTCACGGGGCATAGAGTCGTGTGGGCTTTTAACCTTTCCAGGTACCTAGCGCTGGCAAAAACAAGTGATCTTTTATAATGTATAGAATTGATGTAAAAACATACAAAAGATTGTGCGTCATCATTGTATAGACGAGAATGGTGTTCTCATTATATACCTTATAAATATAAACATAGCCTTTCTATAATCTACACCATTAACTTGATGATTATGATCAAGAAATGGATGTAAAACATCTAATACACCGGATGGTATATCTTCTACCATATCAAATACAAACATAGATCTTGGACATTGCTTAACATCTTCTTCTATTTGACTTTTCAATTTACCCTGTAAAATGTTATCATGCATACAAAATTGATATAACTACTTTGTCGCATCTAGGTTATGTATATCAATACCAAACTACATTTATTGTAAGTTTAATGCTTATGCACGATATAATAGACTTTATCAAAGATAGTATTCCTGGTAATCAGGTCAATGGTATCTATCAAAATATTAGCCTAGGGAATCTATTTCTACGCTTATGTGTAGTCTACATTGTAGCAACGAGATGAAATCACACTATGCAATGAAGTTTAAAACTAGTTCATGGGCATAGAGTCGTGTGGGCTTTTGACCTTTCCAGGTACCGTTGAAATTCTTGCTTCTAGCGCTGGCAAAACAAGTTATCTTTTATAATATATAGAATTGATGTAAAAACATACAAAAGATTGTGCGTCATCATCGTTTAGACGAGAATGGTGTTCTCATTATATACCTTATATACACCATTTACTTCTCTTTTATGATCGAGAAATGGTTGTAAAACATCTAATACACCGGCCGGCATATCTTCTACCATATCAAAAACAAACATAGATCTTGGACATAGCTGAACACCTTCTTCTATTTGACTTTTCAATAAGACCTACAAAATACAAAACAAAACAAAAAAACAGTCATTTTGTCGTGGGTTAAAAACCCTCAAAGGAGAATTACGTTTTATGAGAAGAATAAGTCGATGGTAAAGGATGATGAGCGTCCAGCATTCGTGCATTCCAGAAACGATTATTTGACCTACCTCGTAACTATAAAAAATACGAACGGAGAAAATAAAAACAATCAAGCAACAAATTAGCAGAGAAAACGATATTACTGTTTATGTATATGATTAATGTTGTACAAGTTTTTGCATGTTTATCTCTACGACAACTAATTGCATGCGCTCTGCATACATTGCACTAATGTAAGTATGAAGCATTTATAGAACGCCAAATTGATGCCAAAGCTGTCCTTGGAAAAACTTACAATAAAAGAATTGACGAACGTATCAGAAAGTATTGGTTCACTAATGTTGGAGGAACAATCACTAAAAGTAATGACAAAGGTATGCGTTGCATACATATATTTTGAAATACATCCCATTTTATCTATAATATATATCCAAAATTATTGTTTCAAACACTTAAAATGTACAAAATGTAATTGTAATGTAATATAATTACTTTTTTCAAACGACATAAAGAAACATAATTAATACTAAACAAAAATGCTAACCTTGTACGAGTCAATGTCTTGCGTATTTGGTAAGTCAGTCATTGGTGATATGAAGTGAACAAACTGACTATCCATACCTTGACGGTACATGTTCTCAATAATAAATTGGGTTACATAACTCTTCCCAGTACCAGATGGTCCATGAAGGGACAACACTAAAGGTTTGGTTGATCTTGTCTCCAAATGACCTTTCAGAAGTTTGACTATAGTACTAACAGCTATATGTTGTCCGAACACTTTCTCGTGAAGCAACGATGACAATCCTGAAACATAACATTGTTCGAGGCGTCAAATATAACATAAATAAAGCACAAGGCATTTAATTAAAGAATTAATACAGGCATTGGTCAGCTTTTAGTTTTGGTATTATTACAAACAGTTTATAGCTGTCCTGTCTGTTGCAACAAAGACAAACCCCGCTCATCTGATTTTGAGACTCAAAAGACATACATATTCTATATGATACAAATACATTTTAATTTATGGCGTACTTGTGGTTTGTGCATGTCATTATTTTCGTGTTGATAATTATCCAAACCTTGAGCAAGAACTATGTTAAAATGGTGATTAGTATAGGAGACAGAACGGGTGGCTGATAGCTTATTCAAACTTACAATGACTGTAATCCCCTAACCACTGTATACTGTTCCTTATATGCCAAGTTTAGGCGGTCTTATTTTTATTTGATGCAATTTTTAACATGCAAAAGTTTGACATTATATACTTTTTAAACAGCATATTGTTAAGCTATTTTTATGTTTTAATCATTATCATTTGGCATGGAGAGTCACCAATCAGGGATGGGGCCAATTAATTGCTCTGAACAATTAATTGCCAATTAATTACTGTGTGAAAAACAATGGTAATTGTAATTAATTATTTTATAAAAAAATGGAAAACAATGGTAATTATAATTAATTACTTAGGAAATTTAGGCAATAATTAATTGATTTCAATTATTTTTCAATTACTTCATGATACATTTGCATATGTTTCATTAAATGTGACTTAGTTTCCAAACTGGCCCCTCTTTTCTGTTTTTCACACCTTTCACACCTGATGAATGGGTTCTTTACTATCATAACAATAGTGTTTGTAATATGAAATCTATAGCTAGTTGATTGATAACCCAGCATGGTGTTATAGTAAAAGATTAAATTGTCTGACTGGTCACTGACAGTTGAGCATTGAGGTGATGATCTTGAAGACAATGCCCATATTGAGTAAATATTTCACATTGTTTCTGTTGATATGATGTACATTGTATATATAAAACATAATTAAGAATTATTAGAAGAAAATAAATATCAAGTACATGCATACTGTCATATGAGTTATCTTATCTTTCATTTAGTGTTTTAAAGGTAAAGACAATAATTAACAGTGATTTTTTTACCTCTGCATCCTGAGTCCAGGACTTATTGAATTTGCTGTGGATGCAAAGTTTCAAAATATAATGTACATCTTTTGGATGTATACTTTTTCCGAGTATGGAGTCCTGTCTGACAGGAATTTGGTAATGCATGTAAATACCAAATTGTGTTCAAGTTATGTCAATCATATTCTAGGTCTGCAAATCTTCTATGTACAGATAGAAATAATAATGTGCTTTACTATAGATAAGCATAAAGATATTAAGGAAAAAGAAGTTTTGATTAATCACAAACTAAATTAATGAAAATAAACTTATTAAATTTATTTGACAGTTTTGAATAATTTCAGTATCAGAAGCATTGTAATTAATGTAGAAATCAAATTCATTTTTTCTTCATTCCATTGTTAATATACCTTTCATATCACCAAAGCAATATTAAGCCTTGTAACTTGGATTAGTCGGCTAAGTTTTGGGACTCATAGATTTATAGCCCAGCAAGTCCTAGGACCCACACTGATGAGTTGGTAAAAAAATCACTGAATTAATACATGTCAGTTGTTGAATTACATATGTACTTCTTTCCATATCATGTGCCTCGTAAAAATATTTATATCTATTTATGTACCTCATTTATTCATGTCTATATGAAATGAGAGAATAAAATAATTTGCATTGTATAGTAACTGGAATTTCATTTTTTGCCTAAAAACGTCGTTGAAATAATTAATTTATAATTAATTGTTTATGTAAATATTGGTAATTGTAATTAATTATTGTCCTTACTCAGGGTAATTAATAATTAATTATAATTACTGAGGTTGAGAATAATGGTAATTATAATTAATTACTTTGCAAGTAATTGACCCCATCCCTGTCACCAATAATACACACAGTAAATAGTCAGCAATCACTTTCCGTACTACGCACCTGTTTATCACTAATAACCAATAGTACCATACATTTTATCCATTTCTCTATGCCGAAAATAATTTTATCGGAAAATCATACATGGTAGATCAAATTGTTTTGGTTAAAAAATAGGACATAGCTTGGCTTAAACGGCTGCGCCGAAAAATATATTTAAAGTGATTCATGATATTTTGGCTTGGGTTAGGAAATAAATGGTTAATATTTGATTAAGTTAGAGTTTTTACTACTACTTTTGCAATTGATTGTTTGTTACACCTTAATCAGAGTATCTTTTAATGTAATGTTTTTGTTACAGTAGTTTAAAAAAGGATGTGGAAAAAAATGCTTCCTGGCAAAGTGTGATTATTTCATTTTCTTTAGACTAGATAGAATTTCTTGATAAGTTTGGTTCAAGATTTACTCTATCCCTATCATTTAGTTTTTGTATTATTCTTTTTTGAATCATAACTTTTGACTGAACAATTTCTGTTCCATAAGTTGAATACAGGTAATGTTCCTTAGTTCCATTCAATATATCTTCTTGGTTCAATTATTAACTTACCAGTTATATTATGAGGGTCAATCCAGGAATCAGAGCAACATTCTTTAAATGTACATCTAGTTGTTCTAAAACCATACTGAATCCCACCAAAAATAATACAGCTCAGCGCACAAATAAAAACTGTTACAGCGGCAACTATTAATCCTTCCATGTCACACTCCCAGTCATGAGAATTACCATGACCTGAGCCAAAAATTAACAACAGACACCAACTAACAACGATAAGCCCAGTGATTATTCCAACCCAGAAAGATGCCTTATAATAAAGCACCATCAGACATCCACATGTGGTCAACAATACAGGTATATTCCTGATGTAACACTTATCCATGATACAAAATAATATCTTGAATAATATTCTCTACTTTTACTTATGAAACCTTGTTTTTCCTTCCTCGACTTGTTCTTACCCTGTAATTACATATACAAACATTACAGTATGAGTATACCACTGTAACTCGAAGTCATGATCAAGCCAGAGAACGAAATATTTTGAAATAAAATTGTACTGATCTATAGCAGATATTATTAAATTTGAAGCAACTTCTATGCATGTTTTGATAGGCCAAAATTAAGACACCAATAATTTGTTACAAAAACATTCAAATTGTAAGACCAGTACAGGTCGTATTCTAGGTAATGCGTGTTTTTGTACTTTAACATTGGACTTGTCCATTAAATAGGTGAATAAGATAATGCATGAACAGCATTTTACTGACATAAACATACCAATTTGTTATTTAGCATTTATTTTTACTAGGTAACGAGTGCTCATTTTTAATTTTATATGATAATATGTTTATAGAATAAGAATATTCTTTCATTGGCATCAGAGTCCTTGATTATATTCCTAATAAAACTGATAAATATGTTTAAGACTTTACTGGTTTGGACATGAGCAAAAATTGGTCATAGATTCAAGATGCTCTCATTCAGTTTTGTATAGACTTACATATATTCAACTAGGCAAAACGTTTCCTTGTGATTTTCATTAAAAAGCCATTTGAACCCTGACCCCAGTCACCATGGCAAGCCTGGGTGAAGCAAAGATGGCATACAGTTCAATATTTGCTTATTTTCAACCCCAAATTTGCATTTCATGCATTAACTCGTTAACTACTTAACTCACTAGTTAGCCAATGTGTTAACTAGTTACACAACAAGTCTTATACATAAAAAGTAATATACAAAATAAGTCATATTCGCGCACTGAATATCATTTCTGTGAATATCAGTCATAACTGCTGGTTAGATATACAGACGGGAGCGTATCACGAGGAACAAGTCACCCATAATACACAGAGTAAAATGCCCATGCTACGCACCTGTTTATCATAACTAACCAAAGATACCATATCATAGTCCATTTATCTCTACCCAGGAGAATTTAAAAATACTGTGTATCTGTAATTTGCATAATGTCTCCTTGTACAAAATTGGCAAAATATACAAAACACTTACTTCAGAATGTTTCAAGCGAACGATTAATAGAGCAACTAATTTTTACAAAATGAATTAATTCCCACTAAACATAGTACATACCTCTTAATAACTGTTGCGAGTTTACCCATTTATTTATCTTACAACACATGTATGATATATTATCACTCGTTATAGATTAAACAAGTCGGGCACTGATAAAGCGTACTCATTTTTTTATATCGTGAGTAATTTTCGCAACTGACAAAACGTGAATAATTTCACGATGACCTCAAAAGTAAATCTATCGTCATCTTACTTCACTATCTTGAATTATTTCTATTATAATACGAATCACAGCATTTTAACCGTGAGTTCATGTAAAACTTTGTTCTATGTGCAAACCCTGCATAGGACTACTGTGTTATGTATAGGGGTAGGATATGTTAAGCTGACTAGCTGGTTGCTCTACCAACTGGGCTTATCTAACTTAACATTAAAATTGTTTAACCATCTATACTATCATAGAATTGGATTAAAATACACCCTTTTTACATTGTCGAAGAATGTATTATATAACTTGTTTTGATGCACTTATTGAATAACTATTGCTGAAGCCAGAGGCTGATCCAGGATTTTTTTCTATGGGGCTAAAACTTCAAAGGGGTCCAAACATTTCTAAGGGGAGTTCACACATCAGAAACACAATCACATAACAACCCGTTTGCAACATATTAGTAATGAAAACTACATAACCATTATGAGTTATGTTAAACACAAAGGCGAGCTCAAGAAAAAATGCTTCATGCTACATGAAAATAGCCTACAGTCAAATAAATACACTCATGGATGGGTACATTTTGAAAAATTCAGGGGAGGGGGTCCAGACCACTTGATCCCCCCCTGCTAGACCCGTCTTTGGAAGCACTTCGTATTCAACTGTGTATGATCTTTTTAACCTTTCAAGGCCTCTTACATGGACAAATGCATGTTACTTATCTAAAGTACAACAAAATCACAATATCAGTAAAGGTTATTTATTATTCTTCAATTAACAGTTTTACATAATTTTGTGACATACATTGTACATCAATTACTGTATAGTTATAATATATAAATACACAAAACAAAAATATGAAGACAAAAATAGCACTACCGTTGATCAACAATCAATTTTACTAAACACAAAACATTAGACATTTACTATGTGTTACCAGGACAGGGTTCAACATTAAAGGCCATCCTATTGCCCTTATCTTTTGGTTTTGGGGCAACTTGTTATTGCCGGTAAACATTTAGTTCGGGCAAGTGAAATATATGGCAGGTTGTCCCATTGGGCAACCTACTTTAAAATTAATGTCAAACCCTACAAGGAGCAGGTATATCAAGTATTTCCTCCATTACTCAGTAAAAATACTATGTCACTAACTCACTTATTCCTTACTTCATACATTATTCATCATTATTATGCTATAAATCTATATAAACAGATTAATTATGACATTCAATTATAAATTCAAAATCATCTATCTTGATTGGTCTTACTTCCGTTGGATCATAGCATGATATTTTTATATGGTACATGTATTTGTCAAAAATTGCTAATTCCAAAATCACTGTGGAATGAAACTGGATGCCACTTGGCGCATTATCATAATTCTTACATGTATCATTTAGATTTTGCATGCCTAAATGGTACAAATATGCGTTCCTAGAAAAAACAAGTCAGATTCGTCCCTGGAAAACACAAGTCAGATAAACATTGAGATAATGTCATAGAAATAAATACACTATACAAAGTTATAACAAGAGCTCCGCTGGGCGGGGCATTATACGCCCGTGTGCAGTCCATGCTGTGTTCTATCTCATATAAAGTCCCTGTGACCTTGACCAATGACCCCAGGATCTCAGAATAGGTCCCATTCTTAACAGGAGGGCTATCCAAAGCAAAGATTTTGAGAACCTAGGTACAGCCATGGTTGATTTATCACCGACACATAGTTTTCCCATACAAACTTCCAGTGACTTTGACCCTGGGGCCTCAGAACCATAAGTTCTCGCCCTTGACCCAAAGAGTATTGGTACATAAAACTTGGTGATCTTAGGTAAAGTTGGTTGTTGGACAAGGTTTTTCCTCATGATTTTTCTTTTGACTTTAACCTTTAACACAGGGACCTAAAACCAAAGGGGCATATGCTAGACATTAAGGCTACCCTTAAATAAGCAAAATCAATAGGGAACATCCTTGACACATGGGCTACTCTCACATGAAATTTGGTGAACTTAAGTGCAGTCATTGTTGATTTACTACACATACAATGTTTTTCAATATGATGCCCCTGTGACCTTGACCTTTGACCCAGGGGCCCTAAAACCAATAGGACAAAACCATGACACATGGGCTACTCTCCTAAAAAAATTTAGTGAACCTAGGTACATTGGTTGTTCAGTTATTGTCTGGACAAGGTTTTTCCATATGATGCCTCTGTGACCTTGACCTTTGGGTCTGGGGCCCCAAAACCTATTGGGAACATCCTTAACACAAGGGCTACATTCACATAAAATTTTATGAACCTAGGTACAGTCCTTGTTGAGTTATTGTCCAAACAAGGTTTTTCAATATGATGCCTCTGTGACCTTGACCTTTGACCCAGGAGCCCCAAAACCAAAAGGGCATATCCTTGACACAAGGGCTACCCTCACATAGACTTTAATGAACCTAGGTAAATTGGTGGTTCAGTTATTGCCTGGACAAAAGTTTCATTGTTTGCCATTTTGACTTTATAAACATATTGATAGAACATATGAAGTCACTGCTTGGTAATTTGATATCTTCTGGTTGAAGGTCTATACTTGACCCTGTTTCCCCAAAACTGATAAGGCACATCCTTGACACATGGTCTACTGTCACATGAAATTAGGTGAACTTAGGTTCAGTCATTGTTGAGTAATTACCCAGACAATGTTTTTCAATGTGATGCCCCTGTGACCTTGACCTTTGACAAAGGCGCCCCAAAACCAATAGGGCATAACCTTGACACATGGGCTACTTTCATATAAAATTTAGTGAACCTAGGTACATTGGTTGTTCAGTTATTGTCTGGACAAGGTTTTTCCATATGATGCCTCCGTGACCTTGACCTTTGGGTCTGGGGCCCAAAAACCTATTGGGAACATCCTTGACAAAAGGGCTACCTTCACATAAAATTTTGTGAATCTAGGTACAGTAGTTGATGAGTTATTGCCCAAACAAGGATTTTCAATATGATGCCCCTGTGACCTTGACCTTTGACCCAGGAGCCCCAAAACCAATAGGGCATAACCTTTACCCAAGGGCTACCCTCACATAAAATTTGGAGAACCAAGGTACATTGGTGGTTCAGTTATTGTCTGGACAAGTGTTTCATTGTTTGCCGTTTTGACTTTATTAACATATTGATAGAACATTTGAAGTCACAGCTTGGAAATTTGATATCTTCTGGTTTAAGATTTAAACTTAACCCTGTTTTCCCAAAACTGATAAGGTACATCCTTGACACATGGGCTACTCTCACATGAAATTTGGTGAACTTTGATACAATCATTGTTGAGTAATTATCCAGACAATGTTTTTCAATATGATGCCCCTGTGACCTTGACCTTTGACCAAGGTGCCCCAAAACCAATAGGGCATAACCTTGACACATGGGCTACTTTCACGCCAAATTTAGTGAACCTAGGTACATTGGTTGTTCAGTTATTGTCTGGACAAGGTTTTTCCATATGATCCCTCTGTGACCTTGACCTTTGGGTCTGGGGCCAAAAAACCTATTGGGAACATCCTTGACACAAGGGCTACCTTCACATAAAATTTTGTGAACCTAGGTACAGTAGTTGATGAGTTATTGTCCAAACAAGGATTTTCAATATGATGCCTCTGTGACCTTGACCTTTGACCCAGGAACCCCAAAACCAATAGGGCATAACCTTTACCCAAGGGCTACCCTCACATAAAATTTGGAGAACCTAGGTACATTGGTGGTTCAGTTATTGTCTGGACAAGTGTTTCATTGTTTGCCGTTTTGACTTTATAAACATATTGATAGAACATTTGAAGTCACAGCTTGGTAATTTGATATCTTCTGGTTTAAGATTTAAACTTAACCCTGTTTTCCCAAAACTGATAAGGTACATCCTTGACACATGGGCTACTCTCACATGAAATTTGGTGAACCTAGGTACAGTCATTAGTGAGTTATTACCCGGACAATGTTTTTCAATTTGATGCCACTATGACCTTGACCTTTGACCCAGGGGCCCCAAAATCAATAGTGCATATCCTTGACACATGGGCTACTCTCACATGAAATTTGGTGAACCTAGGTACATTGGTGTTTCATTTATTGTCCGGACAAAGTTTTTCCATATAATGCCCCTGTGACCTTGACCTTTGAACCTGGGGCCCCATAAACCTATAGGGCGCATCTTTGACACATGGGCTACTCTTACATAAAATTTGGTGAACCTAGGTACAGGCGTTGTTGAGTTATGGTCCGGACAAGGTTTTTCAATTTGATGTCCCTGTGACCTTGACCTTTGACCTAGGGGCCCCAAAACCGATTGGGAACATCCTTGACACATGGGCTTCTCTCACATAAAATTTGGTGATCCTAGGTAGATTGGTTGTTAAGTTATTGTCAGGACAAGTTTTTTTCCCATATGATGCCACTGTGACCTTGACCTTTGACGCAGGGGCCCCAAAACCGATAGGGAACATCTTTGACACATGGGCTACTCTTACATTAAATTTGGTGAACTTAGGTACATTGGTGGTTCAGATATTGTCCGGACAAGTTTTACCTATTTTAAGTCCCAGTGACCTTGACCTTTAACCCTGGGGTCTCAAAATCAATAGGGAACCTCCTCCACCCAAGGGCTATCAACACATAAAATTTGAGGAACCTAGGTTCATCCTTTCTTGAGTTATCATCCGGACAAGCAATTGTCCACGGACGGACAGATGGACAGACGGACAGACGGACAGACGGACAGACGGACAACAGCATAACATAATACGACCGTTTTTTCAAAACGGGCGTATAAAAATTATACAGACTTACAACTCTTTTTAAGGTCAACATTTTCCAAACATTTATATTGCAATTATCTAATACATTTCCACGCTCAGTAAACACTCAAATAAACTTTCATCGTCAACAAATTCAACTGGTCAATTAGAAATTTATTGTACATATAAACTGCCTTATAAAAATCCCTAGCTCATAAGCACATACATATATTACTAACAGGGATGGGGCCAATTAATTGCTCTGAACAATTAATTGTCAATTAATTACTGTGTGAAAAACAATGGTAATTGTAATTAATTATTTTATCAAAAAATAGAAAACAATGGTAATTATAATTAATTACTTAGGAAATTTAGGCTATAATTAATTGATTTCAATTATTTATCAATTACTCCATGATACATTTGCATATGTTTCATTAAATGGGACTTAGTTTCCAAACTGGCCCCCTCTTTTCTGTTTTTCACACCTTTCACACCTGTTGAATGGGTTCTTTACTGTCATAACAATAGTGTTTGTAACATGAAATCTATAGCTAATTGATTGATAACCCTGCATGGTGTTATAGTAAAAGATTAAATTGTCTGACTGGTCACTGACAGTTGAGCATTGAGGTGATCATCTTGAATACACTGAGTCATTATCACCTTATGGACCATTCCGAGTGTGAATTTGAATAACAATACATTTACCTACAAATATAAGCATGTGCTCTTTTGTTAACATCTTGTTTGTGGGACAAAATGTAACTGTAAACCTTTGTTAAATATGCTAATAAGTTAGGTCATGGAAAGGTCCATCCACTAATCAAGTACTACTGAATTCACTAACCATTTACAAGTGATTTTATAACTAAGAATTATTGGAAAAAATATCTTATCTTCTATTTAGTGTTTTAAAGGTAAGGACAACAATTAATACATGTCAGTTACTGGAATTTCATTTTTTGCCTAAATACGTCATTGAAATAATTAATTAATAATTAATTGTTTATGTAAATAATGGTAATTGTAATTAATTATTGTCCTTACTCAGGGTAATTAACAATTAATTATAATTACTGAGGTTGAGAATAATGGTAATTATAATTAATTACTTTGCAAGTAATTGACCCCATCCCTGATTACTAAACAAAAATTGCACAAGGACGAATACAATTGGTAGACCAATCAATTGATCAACTGACTGGCTGTCCAACACCAACCAACCAATATACCAATCAATCATTGCAAAGAAGGTTTGAATACAAAAGTTTGAAGCTAACTAAGTAAAATGTAAAGTAAGAGGTAGCTAACACGTCATGCTGAATTGAATGATATTGTTCTAATTCAGTATCCTTAAAAAGAAGAGATCTTTACAGTTACAGTGTGTACAAAATAACAAAATGTGTTTTGGTAAACATTTAGAATGGAACAATTCATTTCAGAGGAAAGCAGTATTAAAAATAAAAGTTGAATAATTCATTTTAACAAAATTAGTGTGGCGGATAAACAACCACCACCCCCTTGGTCAACCATGCTTGTAATGGTAGACCGCTTTAACATTACTCCAACAAGATACTTATAAAATATATTAATTTAAAATTATACATGTTATTGTTATCCTGAGCATCCCTGGTCATGGATTAGTTTATAGTATTGTTATTGTAAACAGTGTTCAGTTTTTTTGTACATACTATAGTTTGATTCTATAACTGAACTATTTAAAATGTAAAGCTTTTTTACATAAAATGTGAATCTACAAGCAAAGAAGCCCAATATAAAGATATGTACAAACAACATTTCTTACATACTACAAATAATCAAGTGTCTTAGTATTGAATGGTTTGCTTAAATGAAAGTTGTAGTTTTGCAAGAGTTATGGCAACTCTGCTGATATCGAATTTAATGGCTTGGATGTCTAACTCATTTGAGTTAGCCTATAGAACAAGTCTAAACAAGTAAATCTGTGAGCTAATGCTCACTAGTGATACCCCCGCCAAAATCTAAAAATATGCGACAAACAGGAAGTAGATGAGCAAGGAGCATGAAATCGCTTTACACCACATGGGACTATGGGATGAAGCAATATGCAAAGTATTAGGCTGCTGCATTATATAGTTGCTGAGAAAACTGCGACAGAAATTTTGTAACGGACGGACACACGGACGGACAAGGGTAAAACAGTATACCCCCTCTTCTTCGAAGCGGGGGTATAAAAATTGTATAGACAAGTTTTGTGCTGACCAATTAATATGCAACATTTTCAAGATTGAACAATAATAATTAATTATCATATACAATTGTCAATCCATGATTATTTTTGTCAAACAAAATTACATTAGATTAAAACTTCCCTTATGAGAATAATCACATTTTTTGTATGAATTATCTCCCTTTAGTATAAAAATAAAGCAAATAAAACCACGATTACAAATGGCAAGCTGAACCATACAAATTGAGGGTTGAACAAAATATCATAATAATTTATTGCAACACCATTTTAAAATAATGAAAGTTACAATAGTTTTTCGTTTAGCCTTCGAAATATAAATGTTACAAGCATTATAGTTTAATAAACAGCATTCATCCATTTCACTTAGTATACAGTAATAAAGTCTGGATTTAAGGAATCTAACCATATTATCTAACAGTATATGGTCAGTACAAAGGTCATTTGAAGGTGACCCCTACTGCAGTGTCAGGAGATCCTATGAAAGTGGTTTATAGGACATCAGTTTGCAGAGACTGAAATCGAACACACCGGTACTATTTCAAGAATATGGACAATATCAACCCAGTATATAAACACAACATTTAACAAAATAACATAGTCTTCAACAAATGATTGAAATTCTAAAAACAAATCATGGAATGAAAGAGTTCATTTTAAAATAGTTATTACATGTTTCTCTACAGTAAAACAGTCACTGGGTCTATTCAATTTCATGTACCTGACAAAATTAGTTGATATTAAAATTTTACTCGGTATTTCAATAATATTCCTGAATTATCTGACATATAAAAGTATGGAATTTTATTCATTATAGGAAAATAATTATTATAATTATACCATATTTGTATAGTGCTCTTTTCATATTGCAAATATGTACTTAAGTACTTCACAACCATTATTCATTGAATTGTCAAATTTTGTGTAAAACTGTAGCGAGACCAAAACTGACTATTTCTCCCTTTGGTACTTCTATTACTTCATGACTTTTTAATAATTTATTGTAGAAGCACAAATTTAATTGAATGTCAAAATACATTTTCTAAATCACAATGCCATATACTTTTAATATAGCAATTCATTTAGCAATCAGGTTTTAAATATCCAAGGCTAGCTTAGATTAGCTGAGGCTATAAACTCTCATAGCTCGTAAAATAATTAAAAATATCTAAATACTCAGCCCATACACACATCCCTTATATAAAACATGACATAAGCAACGGTAAATTGCGTAAATTTTGAACATTCAAAAATGAAAGTATAAAATATAAGATATGAAAAAAATCAAAACAATTTAATCAATTTAGAATCACTATTAAGTGCAAATAAGTTTAATATTGTGTGACAAAGCTCAAAGCTTCATACTAGGAAACTTTATACAAGTATAACCCCACCAACCCTGGTTCCATTGGACCAAAAATATCACTGAGTGCATGATACCAAATAAAATTTGCAAGTTCATAGAATAAACGTTTTCCACGAATGCTTATATTCAGCATTTTTCCTTCTATAGATCACTGTTCAAAAAATGTAATAAACCCCCAAACAGGTGTTAGTTAAGAAATTAAGTGCTGAGAAAATGAGTGGACAAGATCTTAATCAAAAGGCCGTAACCTAACTTGGCAAAAAATCAATGGACAGTAACAAAAATAGAATACGCACATGTATGCCTGATATCTGGTATATGTGTGAAGTTTGAATCAAATCCGTAAAATAGGTGCTGAGAAATTGAGCCGACAAGCAAAAGCTACAGACTGATAAGCTGACTTCAATATATTATCCAAAATATTTTTGGCAGTACAATGACCAATTGAAACAAAAAACTGGCCATTGGAAACAAAAAAATGACCCCTGGAAACAAAACAAATGACCCTCAAAACAGAAAACTGACCATTGGAAACAAAAAACTGGCCGCTAAAACAGAGATAATTATGCATGACAATTTTATGATGGTAATTAAAGCAGCCACTAAGCAATGAGGTAAAAGTTAACATAGATTGAGTATATCCTAGAAGCATGTTACAACATTACATAAAACCAAGGTAAACTAAGTATTATTTTGATAATAAAATCTCAAAGACTAGATATTGCATCAAATAAAGTAGTACCCTAGTAATACATTGAACAGTGCAGTTCCAATATTAGGACCATGCAAATCTATAATCATAGTCAAACTTTGTATTTATCAATTGGAGCATTTTCTCTAAAAAATGTAATCACTTGCATGAATTTGAAAATAAAGAATGTTGTCTTTAAACCCAAACTTTACAGAATACTGTAAATGTCTTAATAATTGGAACCATTATACATTAGCATATTAGCATAGCACAGTCATAATATCGGACATTAAAGTAATGCTTTAAGACTTGGGTCTTAGGTCTGAAAGAAGTGGCATTATTACGAAGTAGCAGTAGGGTCTTATAATCGGACATTATGACCATTGAAATAAACAGAATTTACTTCCATTCTTTCAAAAACTGCCTTTATTTTGAAGTAGGTTATAATAACAACCCTGTTGTCTGAACAGTACAAAAGACTACTGAAACAGCTTTGTTTTGATAAGGAATCATTTTTGATAAGTAAACCTGAAGAATGGTGCATGTAAGATGAATCCAAGTGTCAAAGGTAATTTCTATTTTTAGTTTATTTTCATGATTCTCTTTATATTTTAATATACATCTTGAATCAATCAATTACCAAATAAATAACAACACTTTAAAATATGGTTGCCAGAATTACAATAAAATGATATTTGTGAATCATTTGGTTAAAATCATTTTCAGTCTGCAATCTATAGCCATTTTGAACTAAGACTCAGTCTTGAGTCTTTTATTCAGAGTATATCATGAAAACACAACACAGTAGAATATGTAAATATCTTCTATATGATAGACTTGTAAACTGTTCATGAATCTGAAACAGAAAACAAAACAATTTGTTAATGCCATAGTCATAAAAAAATTCATTTATTTAGTAAGAAATATATTTGATTTGGAACTCAAGCTGATGGATTTTTTCCAGCAAAAAAGTTGTGTTTTTTACTGAATGAACCCATGTGGACACAACTGAAATGTGTGTACACTAAACAATAGGCTTTCATCTGTGTTTGAATCGGTGTCAGATACATTTCAGCAATGAAATTGATGTGTGAAATTATATTCAGCACAGTTGCATCCTGTAAACTCACACCCTTTTCGGCTGGAAAAAAATCTACAAATTCAAGTTCAGAATATGAACTATTAAATATTGAACCCCTAAATCAATTAATGAAAGTTTAACATTGTTAAATCCTGAAATTACAGACTTTCATAATTTTAGTAGTATGCACTAATAAAGAAGAACCCTTCTCAGATTATGAAAGTTTTACAAATGATAATGTGATTGCTTCAACTAATTGCATACTTTATATATTCCTAACTAACCTAAATATTGTGTTTCTAATTCACTGGCTAGATCTTCTCTATTTGCAGCACGTATAGCCTCTAATAATTCTTTTATTTTGTCTTCAGTAGAACTTGAACTGTTATCTCTCCATCTGTAATAATAAACATTACATAAATATTACAATCCTCACCCATCACAACATAACACAACCAAACCCAAACCAAAGCCCAACCCCATGCTATCAAACGCAAAACAACCCAACACGGCTCAACCAAGCCGAGACATTGTTTAATATATTACAACATAACTCATTCAAACCTAACTCGATCTAAAATAAAACATCACAATTCAACTAAACTTAATCCAACCTTTCTCAACTTAACACAAAACCAACCTAACTCAATCCAACATAAAAAATCACAACTCAACTCAACAGAACAAAACAGAAAAGAACATCCTTCATAAGCACTTGCCTTTCAATCAAGGTAGACATATTTAAATTCAGAGACATTAAACTCTCAACTACAGAGCCTGCATAAGACTAGTAACTTTCACAATATACAAACATATATATTACATAACTTAATTTCATGTGGGTACATATGCCAGACACGATTTTTCCTTTTGTTCTTTCTCATTCATACTATAATAGAATATTTGTGATCACTAGAAAAAGTGGCAAAGTGTCCACCTCATTTGACTTCGATGATTGAAGTTCATTTATATACAAGTCAAAGTACTCTTTATAATCATTACAAATAATAAAAGAATAAACATGCATCTGGCACCTATGCATGGGTGAATGTCCATTATTTTCAAAACCACAAATTTCAAGATTTCAGTACATCTTTTACATAGAACTCTTTTTAGATCTAAAAGATCCTGAATTTAAAGACCAGTCCTGAAAACTTTCATCCATGTAATTTCAATACTTACTTGAGTAAAGTCATAAATATAGTTTTATGAATTCCATCATATTTATTATTAATTTGTATCTGTTCTATATTAGCCTGTGATAAACCAAGATTTACTGCTACCACATGCCATTCATATCCTAACATAGCTGCTACCCTTGATAATACCATGTCTGATAACAAACCTGTAATAAATATAAAACACAATTAAAATCAATGAATAAAGTTACAAAAATATGGTTCCACACTTGCAGTTCTCTATCAGGAACTGCATTTACAAGTCATCATAACATAAGGTCAAGGTCACTGTGAGGCGCGGAGTCATTTTTCTGATGAAGTGATAAAAATATTGTTTTCTCGTCATATGAGCTCTTAAAAGACATCTGGTTTGGTGAGATTGATCCATTATTGTCCCCCAAATCACCCTGCTATAGACTTTAGCGAGTTTCTGTCTTGTTGTCACCATAAACAGACATTGATCCATTTGTCACATATTTTCGCGATATAAACAAAACTGATGAAATTTTTTCAAATCATTAAAATCATGAAACAACTGTAACACACTCTGCTCAGTATCACTGACGTTTGTAATTATGAAGCATAGCAACTTCCTGCCATGCATGCTGCTCAGCATCACACTGTTGATCATTTTTGTAGAAACTAAACAAAATTCGGACATAGCAAAATTTCGGATACTACTCGCTGGAGACTGCCACCCAAATCCAGGGCCTGTATACAAGTACCCATGTGGTGATTGTGGTAAACCCTGCAAGTCCAATCAATGTGCTGTTGCTTGCGACAGTTGTGACACCTGGTTCCACATCAAATGCATCAGCTTACCTCTTGCTGCATACAACTGCATAACTCCAAATACCAGTTGGATATGTTGTACATGCGGACTTCCAAATTTCTCATCAACCCTGTTTGAGACCACCATGGCCGAATCATTTGCTACATCTATAGCTACAGAAAATTCGTATAGTATCCTTGAGAAAACTAATGAACAACCAACAACACCCTCATATATAGACGCCACTGTAAACAGCGTCTGCTCATTGGACAGCCCCATTGGATCACCTCGGCACACTTCATCACCATCAAAGTTGCCCAAGACAATGAGTGCTCTACGTAGCCAAAGAAACTTTCGAATCCTTGTAATGAACTTCCAAAGCATCCGAGCCAAGCGCCAACCTTTTTGGCTTCTTTTGTCTGAATCTGACCCAGATATAGTCATTGGTAATGAGACATGGCTCCACAGTGGAATATATGAACGGGAGATAGTTCCAACCGGTTACCACATATTGGCCAGAAGAGACCGGGGCAGCAGTCCATATGGTGGGGTTATCATAGCCGCAAAAGAAAACATTACTGGAAGAGATTTACACCTCCAAACCACAGCAGAAATAACAGCAGCATCCATTGAATGCTCTAACAGTCAACAACTCATTATCATTTCTGCCTACCGACCTCCCAGCTCTGACTGTGCCTACATGAGAGAGATCAGAGACCAAATTCATTTGCTTCAAACACAGAACCCGAAAGCAACTATATGGCTTGCAGGCGATTTCAACCTGCCTGACATTAACTGGGACACAGGTGCTATAACATCCAATGCATACAGAAACGAGATCAACCAGGCGTTCCTTGACATGGTGTACGACTCGGGATTAGAACAAATGGTCAAATTTGCAACCCGAGGCCCAAACACTCTTGATTTGTTTCTTACCAATAGGCCATCATTGGTTGTCAAATCCAAACCCATACCAGGTGTAAGTGATCACGACATTGTATTCATAGAAGCCGGGGCACAGGCAACAAGGAAAAGGCTACCAAGGCGAAAGATACATTTGTGGAAAAGCACAGATCTTGACGCTCTGAAAGAGTCTGTACGAAACCTGACATCAAGATTCCTCACTGACTTCAATGTTGATACTGACATCAACGTGCTCTGGAATGCGTTCAAGACAGCATGTACCACCATCATGGAAGACCATGTGCCATCCAAACTCACCACAAGCCGCTTCAACCAGCCATGGATCAACCACAGGATTAAACGCCTATCCCGGCGGAAGAAGCGAGCCTACAAGAAAATGAAGACTAGCCAAACCCAGTCTGATATAGATGCCTACAAGTTCCTACAGAAGCAGACCCAACAGGAGTGCAAGAGAGCATATAACACCTATGTTAACGACATTGTATCCTCAGACAAGAATGCCAAGAAACTTTACTCTTTTATCAATGGGAAGCAGTGTGAAAGCAGTGGTGTTCCTTTACTAAAGAAAGGTGGATTGGGATTTAGTGACCCTCTGACAAAAGCCAAGATACTAAACGACCAGTTTAGTAGTGTGTTCACCACAGAGGATACATCACACATCCCCACCATGGATACAGACCCATACCCACCTATGCTCTCCTTCCACATTGAATCCAAAGGTGTTGAAAAACTCTTGTCCGACTTAGATCCTCACAAAGCACAGGGACCTGACAACATCCCGACCCGTCTCTTGAAAGAGTGCGCAGTCCAGATAGCACCAGCATTGACTCTAGTATTCATGGCGTCCCTCAAACAAAGTTCTGTGCCCAAGGATTGGAAGACGGCTCTTGTAACCCCTATCTTCAAAAAGGGTGACCGTACATCTCCAGCCAATTACAGACCAATATCTCTGACGTCTGTCTGCTGCAAGCTTATGGAACACATCGTTCACAGTCAAGTGATGAAGCACTTAGACCAACACAACATACTTTCGGATGCACAACACGGCTTTCGTAAGAAGAGGTCATGTGAGAGTCAGCTTGCCATCACTATACAAGATCTAGCCAAAGGCATTGAAGACGGTGACCAGATTGACGCGATACTGCTCGACTTCAGTAAGGCTTTCGACAAGGTCCCTCACCACCGCCTTGCACAGAAACTGCATCATTACGGCATCAGGGGTCCCTTACTACAGTGGATAAAAAGTTTCCTATCCAGTCGAAGTCAGCAGGTTGTTGTTGAAGGACACACGTCTCCGTCAGCTCCAGTTACCTCCGGTGTTCCCCAAGGTTCCGTCCTGGGGCCTCTTCTCTTTCTCCTGTACATAAATGACATGCCAGCAAAGGTCAGTTCTACTAATAGACTATTCGCAGATGATGGTTTATTGTACAGAAGAATCAAAAGCCAACAAGACACAAACATCCTCCAAGAGGACCTTGCTAAGCTGCAACAATGGGAGGCTGACTGGCAGATGCAGTTCAACCCTTCGAAGTGCGAGACCATTCGGATCACCAGAAAGCGCAACCCAATAAAGACAGACTACTACATACATGGACAGAAACTGACCACAGTCCCTAGTGGGAAATATCTAGGTGTTACACTCCATGAAAAGCTCCTCTGGAATGAGCATGTCGACAATGTCACCAAGAAGGCAAATAACACACTCGCTTTCCTAAGGAGAAACATCACCAGCTGCCCACCAGATGTGAAGGCACAATGCTACAAGACGCTGGTCCGACCAATCATGGAGTATGCTGCATCAATATGGGACCCCCACACCAGTACGAACATCAACAAATTGGAAGCGGTCCAGAGACGGGCAGCACGATTTGTCACTGGAGACTACCACAGGACAAATAGTGCCTGCCAGATGATAAAATCGCTTGGATGGCCATCACTACAACAGCGCAGAGCAGATGCCAAGCTTGTGCTTATGTACCGAACCATCCACAACTTGGTTGAAATTCCATGCTCTGCCTACTACCACCCTGCTCTTATATCCACCAGAGGACCAACCATTCGGTACCTGTTGCCATTCTGCCGCACTGACATATACAGGCACTCCTTCATCCCGTCATCGATTCGGCTGTGGAACGGACTGCCCGAAGTCATAGTCCAATCCCCCACCTTGGACAGCTTCAAGGCGGGGCTGGGCTCTCTCCACTAGACGCACTACAATGTTTTTATCTACTTTTATCCCTGCACCGTTTTAGCGCCTCACAGTCACTTTGTAAATAGTCACCAGTGCGTCGATGCTCCAGAGAGGGCCCTGCACTCATACAGGAAGAAGAAGAATATTGACGGAATCCCCAAGCAAAAATATCACAAACAAGAAATTTTATGTGGAAACCACATTAAAGCCGGATTTAAAAACTTTAATGCAAAAATTACTAAGGTAAATTATCAATAATTAAAACAGGTAGAATTGTGGTTACTTTCTAATTCTGATCATCACATGGTATGATATCATTGTACAAAGTTTCAGAAAGATCTGACAATAAATGGCAGAAATATATGGTAAAGAAAATCTTTAACGCAACTGTTAACAACACTGTACGCCCCTGACTGCCCACCTGCCCAATCATTGAAAAATCCGGCTTAAAAAGGTTCCTTCTAAGTTTTTAAGATCCTCAGAATATTGAGACACAGAATCAAACCCTGTGTAATGATACAGATTGGGGTGTTAATATAATTGAACTCATTAATGATTGTGGTAATGTGATGATATGCTCCTTACTTGACACCACATTTTAACATATTGTCCAGTCATATTGGGATGACGTATTACCCTAATCCTGATTTCTTTTAATAGGCCAAGTTTACAAAACCCAAGCTTCTAACCAAGTACAATGTACTAAGCACACATCCTACATGGTGCCGGATAACAGCTTAACTTGATATGGAAGAAATGCTATCAGGCCCTCCTCTGTCATGTATTAAACCACTAAATTAATTATAAAATATTTACCAGCACTATCAACTGTATCATAATTATTTCTAAGAAAATCTGTTAATGTTGTTATATGTCTACCAATATCTTCAGCTGGAAATTCTGAAAACATACCACACATTAAGTTTTAAATGTGTAAGTCTATACCTTTTAATTATCCAATTGACAAATGTACTAATTATGTGTATCATGTAAAATTCAACCATGCAAACTTAAATTGTAACATAAATTGTAAGAAATGCTTTTAACTCTGTGATTTTGAAATAAAAATATATTCTGCTCCAACTGTTTTGTTTGTAACCAACTTAAAAAACAAGTTGTCTTGTCCGTAACTAACTTAGAAATAAATTGTTTAACTATCACAGAGATTGACAGCATAGGTTGATAAATGAAAAAATAAATAAAACTTTTCATTCCTTCCGTCACAGTTTACGCAGTTAAACATATGAACAATTACCAATTTCAATTTTTTGTGAATTTTGGATTTTGCAACCCCGCAATGTAATATTTACCTGAGTCTATAGGATATATCAAACAAGCAGGTATTGATTGACTAGATTTTGGACAGTGGGTCTCATATAGACCCTTAGGACATTTAGCATCAAGTACTTCTGATCTCCATAGATATGGTTGTGGTATATTACATGCTATACAATGAGCACACACCATGTATGGATCTACTTTTACAAATGGCCATTCCTGAAAATAAATACAGAAATATATAGAAAATCAGAAAAAAAAATGGGAAAAAATAAAATTTTCAAAGGTTACCCTTTCTAATTCAGAGTAACCTTTCTACAACCAAATTAATTTCATGGTTGAGTAATTCTTGAGTCAAGTTCAAGTATAAGCATGTGTATTGTGCATAAAAATTGACCCCTACCTGACCTTTATGCAAGAGTATTCATTACACAGAATACAAATGTAGTATTACAGTTCGATTACAGTTGCCGTAAGGATTATGTGTATAAACATACTTCTATAATTTTACAATCGCCAAACAAGTGTAGAATAGGCGTGGTTCTGATTTTCATCGGGATATGTGTAGATAATTATTAGATGCGAATGTGATAGGTCAGGTTGGGGTCAATATATACGCACCATACGTAAGTTTTTGTGCATAAGTATACTTTTCACATATGTATTGGTATATTTAATAAATAAACAAAAATGGTGTCCCTAATAGCAGACCAGAATTTACATATGAACATTTTCCATCTCAAATTAAGCATCTGAGAGTTAAAAAAACATCATTTTTTTTTTTTTATTTTAGCAGGAGGTGATTATTGCAAAAGGAAAATAGTTACTAAATAGGTAATATATTGCAATTAAGTGGTTTTTTCCTTGAGAAGTTTTTGGAAAATCTGAGCTAGTTTACAGGGCTCGACATTAATTCTCTAAGTAGGTTGCCCAGTTGGACAACCAGCAACACACTTTACTTGCCAAAACCAAATACATGTATTTACAAGCAGTAACAAGTTGCCCAAACCAAAATAAAGGTCATTAGAGGCAATATGACGACCTATAATGTCAAGCTCTGCATCCCCAACCCACGTTTATAGCGCCCATTACCAATAATTTACCTGAAGTAAAGCTAACATATCAGCTCTTATATTTAATATCAAGAACCATAAATCTTGTAGTTCTGCTCCTCTCACAGACAGAGTTATACAACTTAGTCCACAAGTCTTCTTCCTGGTCAATAGAAGCTTGCATTTATTTCTGGTTGCTAGGATACCATCCTTCCAATCTTCTCTTTGAGTAACAAAACTTTGTAATCTTGCTGACACTTTCTCAAAGAAGTTAGGTAAACCTTTCTTTAAGAATTGTAGTTGATATCTTAGTTCAATAGTGTTCGTCGGTAGCTACAATAAAAAAATAAGTCTATACAACGTCCATCAAATTTACCTTACAAAAATGATTGTAAAAAAAACCTGGATTTTATTAACACCATGAAGTTTTACTTTTCATGTGTGAAGACATTTTTTACACAGTTTAGTTAGTTGTTTCATAAAAAGCAAGCGTCTGCACAAGGGAGGTAACTCAAATTAAATTGCTAAAAACCTGAGTCTGGGAATTATGAACTCCAACACAGTAGTCTCCTATCACTGTAAGCAGCTGGTAGGTGATGTCAAGCGAGCTGATAGGTGATGTCAAGAGGGTAACATGACAGATTGTCACACTGTGATGTCACATTAGGCTGTATAGTAAACAAATCACGTGAGGTATAATAATATCAAATGTTTACCTGGTCTGGCCATTTTTGTTGGAAATCATCAGGAGCTGTTGTAGACAGAAACCATGGAAACTGTAGAATATTCTTAGAACCAAGAGTTCCTGGCGCACTAGTAGCATCTTTAACCTGCGATTTGTAATATAGAAAATATATACTTCATAATAGCCAGTAAAACAGTCTTAGGTACAAACCAGAAATATGTTCTAAAATAATCCAAGCCTATATCTTGAAGAATCTAAACACCAAAATATTTATGATATCATTTTCAGACTTGTTCAATGTAGTCTGAAATTTGATGGAGAATCAGGAAATGAATAACAAGTATAATATTATAATGTAATATAATATTATGTAATCAGAAATTGAACAAAAACCTGGGTCTGTAGCTCAGTTGGCAGCAAGCCAGAAGTTCAAATCTAGTTTACAGTAGGGTGTACAGGTTCAAATTCCACCCGGGATGTTTGTAATACTCAACCATGAAAATTTGACAATAGACAATACTAGTGTTAAATTTTCCTCTATTTATTATGCATACGGAGAAGTTATTTGCCCCTAGGAAGAATAGGCGAGTACTGGTTATTAAACCTAGTTATAAAAGAATTGATCGAAACAACTCACCTGATAACAAAGGTCAAATTTCAACATCAGATCCATGAAGATTTCTTGTGATTCTGAACTTAAACTAAAATGTTGTAAACAATAATTCAACAGCTCATTAGTCATCAAGCCACGTTGTAAGAATTCTTCTTTCAGACTTAAAAATCTTCCTTCTGACAGCCCTGTAATATTGATACATAACAGCTATATAATTATCAATAACATAACTTTACTGAAGTGAGAGGCAAAGCACAGTAAAATAAATCTGATATATTGTGTTATTAATCAGGGCTCGAATTTAAGCTTGCATACTCGCAAAATGCGAGTGGATTTTGAAAATTGCGAGTAACTTTTATTTTAACTCGCACATTGTCGCAAGTTAAAATCGATGCAAAATATTACCGTCTAAACTAATGAGGCACATATCAGCATTGAAACGGCCAGATATATCGATAGTATTGAATTAAAGATTCACCATAAAAAGGTCGATATTCTTTTCTATCCCGCAATGACGCCCTTGTTCTATTAAATATACTACTCTGATGTTTTTTATTGCTTGAAGAATAGAAAATATGCATGCTATTAAAATTTTGAGAAAAAATGAAAGTGATTTTTTTCATTTTGCGAGTTGAAATTAAATCGACTCGCAAAAATTTGCAAGTTCAATTTTTTGTTAAATTCGAGCCCTGTATTAACATAATTATTTACAGTACAATTCTGCCCCCTCATACTAAAATATTAAAAATAAAACACCACAAGAGTGTGTATTGTCCTCACTTAACTTAAAGAGCTTTTTTGTTTGGGGGAATTAAAATGTCCTTTGTCCAAATATATTGGCAGGGTTAAAAATTGGCAAAATTGTTGTCGACAGCAAATATGGTAAAAATTAAACCCCCATAATAATAACCAGCTATACTGTAGTATACTTGCAAAATAAAAACACCACATAATTAAGTACTACAATGTAGCTTGATGTTAATAAAAAATTCATTTAAAGAAAGCAACAGAGATATTGCTCATGGGGCACATTCTCAAATTTTATGATAATATTGGGTAACAACTAGGGGTGTAACAATACGGTAAAACGCGCATCGTTATACACGAAACCCGTATTGCAATATATTGCAATTTATAATGTTTTTTGCTCATACATGGATAGCATGAATTAATGCCTGGGCATCATTTTAATTTGCTCCATTGTACAGATATTTGTATTGTATTTGTTCAAGTGATCTACACGTATTATATAAATGTTTAAATAAGTTAGCAAAAAAGGTTTTGAATGGACTTTTAAAGATAATTATTTTCTCACTTAACCAAAAGTAGTTCAAGTTTCCGAACACATTTTAAGATTTATTCAAACAATTAAATTTCAGACTCTGATAAAAACAATCAGTATGGAATATAACTAGAAAAACCGGTTCAGAGAAAAACAAACCGGTTAAAAACCTTCTGAAGTCGTATTGCAATATTAACCGGTATATCGGTTAACCGTTACACCCCTAGTGACAACCCAGTCCCTAGACTAGATAAAGATATGTCTTATAACCCAAGACCATATTATCCCAATAAATCAAACCACTACTCACCTGACATAGTTCCATATGTCTCCACATATTTGACAACATCATTAAAATCATGTCTAAATATAGCTCTCAACATTTCTACCAGAGTCTCAGGATGATGGAACACAATGTTACGTAACTTTGGATTCTCATGATACCAAACTATTTCACCTATAATTACAATAAAATAATGTTTATATCAAGAAGAAAATTTCCTAATACCTGCTGGGCACATGATGCCATCCAATTCTTTGCAACAATAAGAGAAGACCATGAGTTTGTGATGTCATGTGTTGTTTGAAAATCAAGTTATATAAACTATGCTAAATTTCAGTGCTATTAGTGACCTAATAACAGTACCCACCAAAAGTTTGGTGACAAAAAAAATAACTACAATTCTTGCATTTTGATGATTATTTTTTTAGAATCATTATTTTTAATATATTTAATTATGGTTTGTAATAAAATGAACACAAATTTCATGAATGCAATACATTCATAAGATTCAGCATCTGATATCCTGAAGTTTCAAAAACCATGTTTATAGTAATTAATTTCCATAACATATTTTTGTGCTATTTTTGTAGTTTCAGTTATCATTTATAATGATAACCAAAATATTAAGCAAAAATAAAAAGCATTTGAAAATAAACAGATATCAAATTTTAGATAAAAAGCTATTAAGAAGGCCTACAAAATGAAAATGTCTCCAAACTTTTGGTGGGTACTGTATAAATTATTATATTGAATACAAATTAATACAAATACATGTTGCTTATATAGTGGGAAAATTATTGCAAAACTATTTCTTTGCACTTTTAAAAACATTGGTCACTGATTATCAATAGAATAAACTTAATAAATATGTCCAGGTTAATCATTCCACCACTTTGGAGCAACAACTGCTAGAAGTCTGCCATCTTTGTTCACCCCATAAAATAACAATATCAAATACTTCATTAACAAACCAAAAAATTCTACCTTAACTGTCCATATCACTGCACTTAGAAAAATAAATATCAAAGAAAATCTTAAACAGAAGGGTGTGATCTGCCTTAATCACAAATTTGACCACTCATCCCTGGATTTAAAGTCAATTGTCTCAAACAATACACTACAAGCCTAAGCTTAAATATAAATTGTTTGTTTGTTTTGTTGGGTTTAACACTGTAGCAACACATTTATTGGTCATATAATGGCAGTCAGTCAACCTACTCACTCCTCCTGGAAAGACTAAATCTCTGGATTTAGCTGTTAACCAACTACTAAGCGCATACTAAGTGACTGACAACTGCCCTACATAATTAAAAATCATTGGTAGGAGGGAGAATGGTCATAGAAATAATTTCATGACCAAGCTCCACGAAAGTATGCCCCGCCCAGGAATCGAACCCACGACCCCTCGATCAGTAGACTTGCATGCTACCAACTGAGCTAGCCCGGCAGCTTCTAAAAATATTTTTTTTAAATAAAATAGTCACTAGCACCATAACCACTGAATGATGTCATGCCGTAGCAGAGGAATAAATAAAGTTACATACCTGTAACATGTAAATATCTAAGGACCATTTCCAGACTTTTTTCTGAAGAACCTTCTAACATGTACACTGATTCCTTCATTGCCTGAACGACTGTTTTAAATATATCTAAAGCATTGGACCACATTAAGATCTTCTCAGGTTGCTCTTGGATACAAGACAGGAACTTGAACCATGATGTGGGTAGTGACTGGCCATCTGATGACTTCAAACTTTCTATCAACCTTCCATGGAAGTTTATAATACCTGAAATATGTTGCAAATGTTAAATATTGACATTGCCTTAAATATTCTCAAAAACTAGCCCCGTTTTTATGTTATATAGTAAAGAACTAAATAGACTATATCCGGAATTCAAATATCTGGGTTTTCCCCTTCGGTACAAACAAACTCACCGTAACAATAAAAACATGTGTACAAAGAACAATAGCATTAATTTTAATCTATAGTTCATGCTGTTTAGCAATAATGTGTAGAAAACTTGTTTGTACTGCCTGGAAAACCCCATAATTTGAATTCCGGATAAGGTCTATTATTAACTAACCCTACTATATCAAATAAGTAATTTTCACTAGCCTAAACCAGATTGCACTAGTCACAGGTTTCAGACTAGTAGGCTAAGGCAAACACTGGTAAATGCAGGGGTTGCGAAAGGAATAAAAAAACTGCCAGTCATCTGGTCTGGCATTTACAAAAATTGCCAGACCGGAAACAGTTCTGCCAGACCGAAAAAAACAACATTTTCTTTAACAACTCTCCAAAAGCAACTTCACACACTCATTCGGCCTGGTATTATTTCGTACCAAAGTATGGGACGAAAAATGTAAAAATGTCATGAGAAAAGCTGCTGGTCGGCCGGACCGACAGCTCGTTCAAACTGCCAGACCGAAACGAATTTTTGCCGGACATGTCCGGCAGTCCGGCGCTTTCGCAACCCCTCTAAATGACAAGGTTACTTTTATTTTACAACTGTACAAGAGATATTATCCAGAGCAAGAATTTAAGCTCGCATACTCGCAAATTCGAGTAGATTTTGGAAATTGCAAGTTACTTTTATTCTAACTCACAAGTTCTCGCTAGTTGAAATTGACGCAAAATATTACTGTCTAAACTAATGAGGCTAAAATCAGCTTAGAAACGGCCAGATAGATCGACAGTATCAATTAAAGACTCATCTGACAGACATGTTTGATACTCTATCCCACAGTAACAACCTTGTTCTATCCATAGTTAAATATAGTACATTTTACTATGTTATTTTTATATTGCATTATTATATGAATTGTAACTATGTATTCTGTTAAGATTTTGAGAAAAAATGTGAGTCACATTTTTACATTTGCGAGTTGAAATAAAATTTGCAAGTCCATTATTTTGTTAAATTCGAGCCCTGTATTATCCAATTATATAATAAATATTAGGTTTTTTCCATCGATACTGAAGAGGTACAAGAAAATTTTTGTGTCAGTTGGTAGGAAAAATCCATGCCCTATTAATTTCGACTGACTGGCTATATTCCTGACAAATTTTGGTGAGAAAACAATGCCCCTAGAGTCACAAGGCAGTGGAGAGGAAGCTGGAAAGTAAAAAACACAGCTCTTATCCTTTGCATTTTTCCTGGGGATGGGTTGCTAGTTACAAATGACTTATGCATAATAGCGAGCCAAATTCCAATATAAGTAGAATGCATATTGTACGTTTTTTCTCAACTGTCAAACCATGAATAATTTCACGGTGATTTGTGCTCTTTGTCTAACACTTGTGACATTGAGATAGTGTGTAATCATCCACCATGAAATTATTCAAACTTTGACAGTTGAGAAAAATGGACTATATCAAATATTGAGGAAACATGGTTAAATTTCTAACATATAACAGTAGTTAGTATCAACTTCAAATAATGAATTTTTAACAATGTATTTGAAAAAGTATTTATACAGAGAATATAGTCACATGATAAACAAAAACAACTATATAAATGAGATTTACAAAAACTTGTTTTTGGTAGATTTATTTTTTCAGACCGGTAATTGAAAGACATTGAATTGCAGAAATTATAACAACTACCGGTACCTTTGGTCCCTAAAAAATTTGAATTAATCCTGGAAATTTCGATTGTTAGCTCCAAATCATCCGCGCAAAAATTTAGTTAACTGGTAAACAAGGTCATTTGTGCAGGGGATTCAGAGTAACACACAAACGTGGGCATTTTACAATTTGGAAATGTATCAATTATTTTACATACAAATTCATTTTATTGTTTGACTGCTGAAAAAATTTGACAAAAAACAAGTATTACTTTTTGAGGATCATGTGGCTATATTCCCTGGTAAAAAAGCTAGCCTGTTTATTACACTAAGATGAAAGAGTGAAATGTGAAGAAGAGGGGTATATACATATACCGTATTGTTCCTATTACACGCCCCTGCTCAAAAAATCGCCCCACCTCTTTTTAAAAAAAAAGAAAAAAAATCTGTTATGCAAAACTTAAATTTAACTCTATTACGAATCCATAGTTAAAAAACCTACAGGGTTTGAATTGCAACACATTGGACGCACAAAATAATCTTCCTAACAGGGATGTTTTTAAAAAAGATTAATTTCCAATAGGGGCATTATTAGATTTGAAAATGTAACGCCCCAAGGGGGGGTTATTAGGAACAATACGGTAGTGCTCAAAAGATCTAATATAGCCTATAGTGAATTACCATCCACGACGTAACGATGGGTCGGCACTAAACTAGCCTACATCCTTCTTTATTTACATGATTCAGTTAGACTAGTTTAGCTCTGACCCAACAATGTGTACATAAATAGCTTGTAGACAGTTGGGAGACAGAATTCAAAGGGTTAGCGCACAACAGAGGTAACTCACTCTTTTTTCAAATTGAGTTACAACCATTTTGTGCTAAGCCTGCAAGACATATCTGGCCATGAACAACATTTTTTTCAAACAACCAGAAAAACAATCCTCTCAAAAAATACATATAAAAACAACCTTTAAAGGGACCATACACAAAAAAAAATTGAACAAAAATGATAATTAATACCTGTGAGGACAAAAAAGTATATTTCTAAAATCATATGACTTCACAAAAATAAGACAATTCAATTAACATAATGCATGCAAAACAAGTCATAAAAACAGCATGAATTTAATATTACAAATATTCAACAAATGATATCCATTCATTCGCTTAATTGAAACTGAAATTTAAATCAAATAAATATTCTACATAAAGCAGGTCAAATATATATCTGAATAATTATGAATTATTCTTTAATCCTTACACTGGAGATTAACATCAATGGCAAGCCTATAGGAATAGGGGCAGGGCTAGGGGCTTAGCCTCTATGTCAATAATTTCAAAGTAATCAGGACTTGACACTAGTTTTAAAGAAGGTTGCCCATTAAAACAACCAGCCATTTTGTGCCAGAACAAAAATGTTCAGAAGCAGTATCAAGTGCCAAAAACTCAAATAAATGCTGTCAGGGGCAATAGGATGACCTTTAACCCTTAACCGTCAATTCTGCATTCTTACGTGTCTAGACCCCCCCCCCTCCAAAATGACCGCCACAGCCTTGAAAATGGTGCTTTTTAACTAGATTTAGAGAATTTAACTAATGGATAGTTGTCCCCAAAAAATGAGCCTTTTTTGCGCGCCTCCCCCATCAATAGATGTAACATGGGGGGTTCCAAAGGTAAAAATCCCAGAAAAAAATCAGGGTCATTGAGTGCAGAGAAATGGCGCCAAATGCTGATAAGAAAACATGTATTCAGTATCTGAAAAGACCTGGCACTATAGACCTCTATTTTGGAAAATATTACTGTTTGAAATGCGAATGTGGGGTGGAAAAAGAGTGAACATTGCATTTTTTGCCGTTTTTGCTCCACCCCAGCATTGCCATGGTAACTGGGATCGTGGTTCAACTTGGTTTTTCTGAAAGACATTCACCCAGAGAATAACAAGGCCAAGTTGCATATCTGTATGATAATTAGTAATGAAATTGGAGCATCTTGAAATAGCCCTAGCGTGAAATGGTGAAAAAATGGCTATTTTTCACACGTCGCAACCAGTAAACATTCATTTTCAATAAGCGGGTGCATTTTGGAGGTATGAAAGACAGGAAAATCAGTGCTCTAGAATTCTTTATTTAGCATTTTAATCGAAGAATATAACATGTAAACTACAACTTTCTGAAATATTTTGATCATGACATCAGTAATTGTTGTCATATGCTTATTTGAAGTACGACTGTCAGGGGTACAAATTTTGCCATGAAATGTTCGTTATGCTAACTTTCAATGGTCGCTTACCATAAATAGTTGGTATATTACACATTTAAGAATTTTCCCTTATATAAACAAAGTGCCAATCTTCAGATAATTAAGAAAGATATTCGTACTGACTAATAATATTCAATTGCCATATGCTAGATCAAACTCAGTACAATCTGGTTCAAAGGAAATTGTAATCGGTATGAGTATAATAAATCATAATTTTATGTCTGGATATTCCATGTTCATAATTCCATACAAATGTTACACTGGAACCTTAAAAGAATAGTGTGTAATTGAAGAATTACTCTTATATGGGATTTTTCCCATGATTTTTTTTCAAAAATGCTACCAAAATTTCGACGAAATGTTCGTTACCAAAAGTATGTAATTTGTTTTCTCAATCCTTCTATATATAGGTTCGCATAGCTTTTGTTCCGTTTAAGCCATCGACAATTTATATTTCTTAATTCCTGCCCTTGATTTCACAAGAAAAGAAAAAAACAATATGAAATGTCCGTTACTAATCTTGACATGTTCGTTACTAATCATTCATTGGTGTATCACTGCAAATAGAGTACTGCAATGAATAGGATTTGTACACTGCTAAGGCATGTAATTATTTCCCTTCTAGTTTTACACTCCGATACATTTTTCTGAGACTGACTAAAGACAGGATGAGACAATTTAATTGGTTGGGCTTACAAGAATATAAAGCGAAATGAAGGTGTCGTTTAATAGATACGATTTCAAAAGAAACCATGCTTAAGCTAACTTTAGATATTGGTAAAAAGTGAAAATAAGGAACGAATTATATACTTAAATTGAAGAAACAACTTATTTTTTGTGTTAGACTGGTACAGTGGATCGTTAATGCTGCTGACATGTTCGTTACATTGTCGTAACGAACATGTCATACTTTTGTCATGGCTTATATTTTGAACCTATACTATGCATCCAATAAAACATACTATATATTCAAAGTTCACTCTAATGTCAATTGATTTAGCAAAACAAAATATGAGAAAATCAATTTAAGCAAATGTGTGGCATAAAGAAAATAACCTTACTGCTGTATTGCGAGATCTCCTTTTAATTTCTATAAAGCGGCAGTTGACCTTCTCTGTAAGCTTTATCGGGATTAATATCGTCAAGTTAAATGAATTCATGTACAAAGGGATTTAAAAACTGAACGTAAACCGCCAAAAACACGCAGTGTGTAAATTTCAGTCACGGACATGTCAGTAACGAACACTTCAAATTAGGAGCTTATACTTGATTATCTTTCCGTAATTTCAAAAGAATATAAAGTTAACATGTTCTTTTGAGATAATATGCAGCATTACTCATTTCAAGGTAAGTTAATGTCTTTCTAATAGTATGGTATTTTAGAAACTTAAGGTAACGAACATGTCAATTCAAAGTCAATTTAGGGTGAGTAATAACTTCAAACTTGTATATTGTCTAAAATACTTAAATTTTTAACAAAAATTGAAGCATTATGTAATATTATAAAACTAACGTCTATGAAAATACCAAACCAATACAATTTGATGTGTTATTCTTTGAAATGCTGCCATGTAAAAACTTAGTAACGAACATTTCCTGAAAATTTGATTTCTAAAAACCAGACTTTTAATGAGGTTGAAAGTCAATTAACAATTGAAAGTTGTTGGAAAATACATTTGGCTTATGACTATAAGCTTTCAGTTACAAAATAACATCAACAAAATTGAACTAAATTGCTTCGTTTAATTTCTACGCCTGTTTAAAGAAACAGCGTATTGATCGGCGACAGTAACGAACATGTCAAAAATCATTTTTATTCATTGAAATTGTTGCAAATTTGATGAGATAATACTTTTTATAAACCATGCAGTTGAAGGTCTACTGCTATAGCATATTTTAGGTTGATTTACCAAAATTTATATCGTAAGGGACAAAGAGAATAGACCGGCGACACCACTTGCACCCGCTTATTGAAAATGAGTGAAAGGGTTAATGTCAAGCCCTGTAATGTGATTTTGACTGAACCATATTTACGAAACAATTGTGTTCTTCCACCCTTACCTAAACAATTATGCTTCCTACTATCCTGTATGTGTCAACACTAAACTAGTCTACATCTTTCTTTATTTACATGTAGTAAGCTGTATGCTGACCCATATCAGGGCTTTTTACAGTATTTGGGGAAGGGGCCTACAGCCTTTTTTATATAGCACATTTAGGGAAATTTTATTGCAATTTCATAGTTAGGGGAACAAAAACTTCAAGTCAAACTCCAAAGTTGGGGAAAACAGCATGATTTTAAAGAAAATTCAAGAGGGGAAGCTGCCTCTAAACAGCCCCCTATATACTCTATACGGAAAAAAAAGTTAGCATATACATGTAGTTGCCACTTAATTTACAAAATTTTATCGTTGCTGAAGTGAACACGAACAATATTGACACTTAGTGACATAAGAAATTATGATGTTGTGAACTATAAATAAAATAATAGCTTTTTATCAACTGATTTGTCAGCACTCGCATGTTTTGAGTAAAAATTTACCTAGAAGTTACTTATTCATAAAATAATTGTGATTTCCTAGCAAACTTTTGGTATAGCCGGACTATGTCATCCTCATACAGGCCAGCCTTAATAAAATTCAATGCAATGCAATGCATTCAACATTTTCTGTTAAAAAAATTATAAAACTGCAAGTGAATTTTATTAATCACAGGCAGTGTTTTGCTGAAATTTTTTTTAAAAATCGAAATCCTGAAATTTAGTATTTAAGCAGCCTTTAAATATAACCAAATTCTCCTTTCTTAAGTCACAAAATCTCTTAACTTCAGGACCAGCCCTGAACTTTCATCCATGTAAATTTAACCCCTGAACCCTAATCTTCATACAGTAAATATTCCAATCTAAAAATTTACTTCTGAACCCTTAACCCAAAAAATTCTGTTTCACTCAAACTCCCCTCTATTTGACCCTTCCACCTTAATCCACATATTCATTGGTTTTACTCAAAACCCTCCATCTGAACCCTTCCAGAATGATATAAAAAACCTGTCTCATTTGACCTTGACCTTTGACACAAAGACATTTCTACTGGACGAATGTTACTTACCGTTATACTCGGACAGTCCGATGTCTTAAAATATTCAAAATGAAAAACAAATCAACATGTAGAAAAAATATAACAATACTAATTTGAAACAACACTAACTCAACAAAGTTTTAATCTTTAGCTGTACTTAAAATAATTTAAATGCGGCTTAAATATAAACAATTTGCTTGTAGCTTTACTTTAACAAATCACAGCATTCAAAACAAACTCTATAAACATACAATTCACATAAAAACACACTAAAACAAAATTCCTGATAGACATACATTGTACATGTACATGAATAACACAACAAAGCAAGAGAGCCCTGACATCTGAGGACTCTAGACAGCTCAACTGAGACTGAAGCAGACGACTTTGGGTAAATGTTCCTGAAGGTCAATCTTGGGTAATATAAATCTAAGATTAATGCTACAGTCCCATAAACATAAAAATAGCTGTGAGGGCACCATACGAGCGCCGTGCGATCAAGCTCTGTAATGAACTCTTGCATACCCGAAAGGACTGTTACGTCTTTACCAGGGTCTGTGAGATGAGCCATGGATACACGCATCAGTTTCAATCTCAAATCGTGAACACAATCGTGGCCGAGTATTGAATAAACTGGCATATCTTCCAGCTAATATTCTGTACAGGTGTGTTGTTTTGTGTCATGTGCGTTACATCACCTTAATATACAAGGCTTCCTACGGCCTATGGCTGTCTGCACGTATGGGTCCGCAACAAGCCACGATTTTATGGGACTGAGGCATTACTAATTTGTAGTGAGGAGAACTTTAGGAGAGCAACAGACAATGTCATTGATAACACATATCAAATACATAGCAGAAGGCCTATCAATTCAAAATTTGATGAATTACTTAAGGTTTACTTAAGACTCTCTAAGTAAGTTTAAGACTAACTATCTTAGGTGGAAGTACTCTGGTAGTGCTATGTAAATATATGTTGTTGTTTTGTTGTTTGCTTTTATCATTACTAAAATATGTTTGTATATATGTAATTATATTTAACTTCATATTTAACTTGTGCACCACATTGGTATACAAATGATTTCAATTTTCAAAATAAGTACAATGTACTTAGTAATGATTGTCATTTCAAATGAAAGGATAAGTTCACATATTTCATGAAATTTCTCCTATAAATAAGATACTTAACTACCTCTCTTGTATGTTTATATATTTGAACTTAAATTTGCATGTAAATTTTCAGTTTGTTTAATACTATTGTTTCTCTGTTATTGTTATTATGTAAATTGCTATTATTGTTATTATGTATGTACACTGTAATTGTCTGTGTGGACCATATTGAAAATTGGTTTACACCAAATATGTTATCCACAATAAATAAAGTCGTTATTATTATTATTATTATTATTATTATTATTATGTTTCTCTGTGCTTTTTAACTGTTGCTGTTCCTGACATGTTTCCTCACCCCCCTTTTTCACATATTTTGCATGACTTATAATACAAGTTAATTTCAAAGTCATGTATTAATATACATGTAAAGTTGTTATACTTTTTACCAAATGATGCAGGCAATGTTTCTTAAAGAAATTGCCATTGAAAGATTTACCTACATTACACAGATGGACAAAGACGAGTCACATAAACTCACCTAAAGCATACCATGCTTAGGCAAAATCATCTTACTATTTCCAAAAAAAGGAAAAAATAAAACCAATCTTAATAATATCCTATTGCAAATTCAAAAATAATCATTCTAGTAATGACACAAAAACATTTAAGTTAACAAAACATGATAAAATTGAAGTGAAATGAACAGTCTTTAATCACAGTAAAATGTTCATTTGACAAATAATTACAAACACTCGGCATTTTCCCCAATTCACAACTTTTACATGTAACAGAGACTAAGTTTAAAATAAAAGATGGATACAGCAAGGCTTACATATTAGGCTAGAAGGAAAGATTTATGATATAATTAATATATCTGGTTAAAATGATCCTATGTTAGGCTCAGCACAAATCTTTATCCTTCTATATTAACAAGACCATGGGTCAATGCAAAACTGCAATCTACACCCTTTATTTACAAGTTGAATGTGCAAATGAAACAAGTTGACATCTTTTTTTATTTTTAATTGTCATCAAAACTATATTTAGCTCTGATTTGACAATGTAATACTAATAGTACTAATACAATGAATATCTTGAGGGTTAAGTGCGAAACAGTTATGACTCACTCTTTTCTTATATTGAAATACTACCATTTTCCGCTAACCCACAATTTGTATTTTTTGTACGACTAGTTTTGTGCAGATCCATTAATATGATTCATATTCCAGTAACATCATGAGTAAATGATAAAGCAACTACAATTTTAGCAGGGAAATTATATTTGTATGGTTTGATAAGTATTAACTAGTGAAGCTTGAAATACTATATGAGTAAATAAATTGTTTGTTATTTGGTTAGAAGTTTGTGTTTTCACACTGTTGTACAAACAAGATCAACCAGTGGTGACGAGGGTCTCTGACCATTATTTAGAAATGAAAAGCCCCTTTTCCTAAATCCCGATTTCATTTTTTTTAAACTAGCCATGCATGAAGAAATGAAAACATTGAAACCTGTATTTTACTGATGCACTGTGTTCTTTAGTGATGAGTCCCTATCCTATTCCTGAGATCTAAAGCTATCACTACGTAACTGTCTAAGTGTATAAAGGTTGATCAAGTTAATTCAACAATGTTTAAAGACTAGACTACTTAGATCACACACTGGACCTCTAAATGAACTTTCAACCAGAAAATCAACAGTAATCACTCAACTTACCATGATGTTTAAGAGACACTCTTCTTCTTTCTGAGAAATCACAAAAACTTTAATATAATTTCTTAATTCTAAACATCGAGGACTGCCCGCAATACTGTAGTAAGTGCATTGCGTTAAAGAGCAAGTTACTACAGTTTAGCAGCCAACCCTCGAACTGCTCTAAGACTTAAAATGGATTTTAGTTTTTCAAAATAGGGATTTATTACTAAAGCATTTGATTTCAGCCCTTACAAGGGGTCAATTTGATCAACCCACCCCCAAAAATCATATAATGTATATTAATTATACTGTTGCTTAGAGTGACAAAACCCATATCATAATTTTATTTGTATTAAAATTGATAAAATATATCAAAAAGTACTTAATCATACATGTATTGAAATAACTAAAGAAAAAATAAAACCTATGACGCCACAAGAAACAAAAATAATATAAAGGTAAAAAATAATGTCTAACCCCAATAAAATATAACAAACAGCAAAACTAACAATAAAAACATACTTTTATTTTGAAATATACATTTATGATTCACATGTTTTTAGACACTCAAGGCAATGGAGTCTATGAAATCAGTAGTTATCTAGGTGCTTGAACTATCTAAAGTTTGAATCAAATTCATAACATAGGTGCTGAGAAATTGAGCAGACAAAAAAAGCTACAGACCCACAAGCAGACTCCTATATAGCCCCTCCCATTTTTTGGGGGGGAGGGGTATAAAAAGTATCGATCATAGCAAGCTAAAATAAACCCTGCTAATTTCACAGACTGCCAGAACAAATTATACACCTAGCTTAAATTGAAGGAATGTAATTATGGCATCATATAAAAGTCATATAAAAACGAAAGCATACATATATAAAAATTTTCATTCAATTACAACAGTCATTTACAATTAATATAAAAAAACGAAGTTTAATGACAAAAAATAACCAATGTAAAAAACTAAAGTATTTCAGCTCACCTGAGAGATTCTCCGCACAGCTCACAATAAATATTTCCTGCGGCAACTTGTTACGAGTCATGTGAAGCTTCTTCATTTTGTTGACTCGTTCTTGTAATCTCTGAGTAACTAGGTCAGGGAATTTTTGTCCCGATTCTTTATGAGCATCAGTTAATCTTTTCTCTTCAATACGTAACATCATTTCAAGATCCTTAAAATCAAATTCATCATTGTAAAAAATCTAAATTTCATTTTCTTGCCCACAAAAACTTGATTTTTAAAAGGTGCTAATCTGCATAAAAATCCTTAAAAGAACAGTAGATTAGGGCTAAAATTGCTAATCTGCGTATAAATCCTAAAAGTACAGTAAAATTTTGCTATAAAGACTATCTTGGTCATAGCAAAATTATGCTTTTTTGACAATTTTAAAGTACAGTCTGAATGGTTTATTTAAATGTCCCATCAAACCTTTACAGAATAATGCATAGTTGTAAATATTAAAATTCAAGAATGTGTGAAACTCCGAAAGTAAATATATGTAAGAAGCACAAGGCTTGACATTAACTTTTAAACTAGGTTGCCCCATTGGATTACAAGCTATGTTTTACTTCAGGGTTCAAACAGATATTGAATACCAAATTTCCATGATTATTCCATGTCTTTTTCATGGTTGCTCTCAGTTTTCCATGATTACTCTCAGTTTTCCATGATACAACAGAAACTCATACAGAACCCAAAAGGAGTACAATTTGAAAACATTGTATCATAGTCGACAACATGAGTAGAAAACAGAAGACAGGGTTGTAGTAAAATTGCCATTTTCATGACAAGTGTGATTAGTATCAAACATTTAAAGTTGCAATTTATATTTGAATTTATGTTTTTCATTCATCTTTATGGGTTAAATAAAATTGACACTAAGAACTTTTTGCATGATGTTTTCTAATTTTCCACGACTTTTCCATGATATTTTCCCTAAACTCAAATATCAATGATTTTTCCTGAAAAATCTCATTTTCTATGATTTTTCCAGTTAGTATGAATCCTGTACTTGCCCAAACCAAACATTTAGCAGGAACAAGTTTCAATAGGATGACCATTAATGTCAAGCCCTTTAGAAGTTTATATACCTTAATCTTAGCATCTTCCTCAGCATGCATACGTTTTAAAATATCTTCTTCTACACTGCGTATATGTTCACCAGTACATAAATCAGAATGTGTTCCTACAATCATTATAGTTGCACCTGAAATTATAAATCATATAACTACGAGTCCATTCTGTAAGTGAAAGAAAATTGCTACTTTGTGCTGTGTCCTCTGGTGCCCTTTTTACACCAAATGGAATTTTACACCAAATGGAATAAGTATGGGATATCAAATCGAGGGTACCAGGGGACAAAGTGCTAGCTAACAATATGCTTAGGACACTGGCCCTATTAGTAAAGTATTTCATTCAAAGTAACGAGAGTGAAAGAATACACATTTTAAAATTTTAGCAGCAGATTCATAGGAAGAGTAAGAATTTTAAGGACTAGTCAGGTAAACTTTAATCAATGGTATTTTGATCACAGATCATTACAGATTTTGAATACAAGAATTCTGTGATTTTGCCATTTTCAGGCAAAAAATCACCTATTCTGTTCTCCCCGCCCCCTTTAAACAAAACAATATTACCTGGTGCCCTATCCATGATAGAATCTAACCAATCACCAACTAATGTATCATATTTCTCTGGTTTATATTGATTTATATCAAATACCAGAACATGTAAAGCTTCAGGTGTAAGGAACATATGATGTGCTGCTGAGTATATATGATGTCCACCGAAGTCTAAGATCTGTACTCGTAGCTCAGGCTCTGGTTCCCATAGATGCTGAAATATATAATGGCTAATACATAAGCAAGCTGGTGGCAGGGCTATCCGCATTAATTTTTTAAAGTAGGTTGCCCCTCGGCCTCGGACAACCATTCATGTATTTCACTTGCCCAAACCAATTGCTTACTAGCAGTAACAAGATGCCTAAATTCAAATAGAAGTTCTCAGGGGCAATCAAACAACTTTTAATGTCGGGCCCAGAAGTCAGTATAAGTTGATTAATAAGAAAGTACTAATGGTTTGTAAAAAGTATATGATTTGGTTTTTAAAAATCAAATTTAGCTAAAGTAAATATTTATATTAGCACACTGGTAGGTAGGCATGGAATGACCTATTTGAATGAATAGTAGATGGAAATAGGACAAAAGCTGAGGTGACTTCATAATTAGTTAAAGAAAAAAACTTTGGCAATTCTAGTTTAACCAAATCACATAAACAAAATTAACAGCAATGGTCACATTTTCAGTTGCTGGTTGGTAGAAATGTAAAGATTAATCATTTGACATATGGTGATAAAAGAAGCTTCGATAGCAATATATTGATAGTTAATTTATTCATCAGTACAGAGATTTTGTGGGTTTTCAGACCTTATTTTCAATACACAACAGGGGCAATTTACAGGCCTGTATCCTTTTGAAATTTCTTAAAAAACATGCAGTTTTTCACAAATTGGCGATGATCTTTCATTTTCAAACAGATAATCCCCATATAGATATAATTTCTGCAAATATTATTAACAAAAGCAGGCACAAAGCCTCTTCCCCAAATACTGAATAAAACACTCCAGATGGCTCCTAGTATTAAGACAACCAATGTACACTTACCTGTTCCATGACCCATGTACGTTCATGTTCGGCAGTTAGTTTAGATCTACCCAGTAACAATACATTACGTAAACTAGACTTGCCAGCTTTAGATGCACCGATCAATATAAGCTTCTTTCTATGAGTAGCTTCACACACTCTCAACTCCTGTAATAAACAAAGTAATACAATAACAAGGGTGCAAGTTGAAAGTTATGAAAATCTACTTTCAAAATACATGTACTGAAATAAACAGTTTTCACGAAATTACATAGAGTAGTTTATTCTCAAACTACTGAAATCAGAATTAATACTGAAAACTTTCACCTATGCAGTAAAATACCACTATGAAGACAACATACACAAAGATCATCGGAACATAACCCCCTGTGCGACGTCCTCTATACTAAAATTTGATTGATCTACTTTAGATTGGCTGCCTTGAGTAAATTACTGGAAAAACTTGACAAGCAGTATAAATAATACAACAGTCAGACAAAACTTTCATGTTAAAACTGCTTGGCTAGCAGAGTCTGAGTCTACTGATCTTGATGTTTGCTCCATTTACAGGGAGGGTATACTTTGGTGGAGTTTGGTCATAAAAAATTCTATATCCATTTTTGCAGCTACAATGGATTCTAAATAATGTATGGCAGTTGTCAGCATCTAGAAACATAATAATACTCAAATTTAGCATTTCTAGAAATGGTGAGTAGGTCGACTGACTGCCATTATATGACCTATACAATGTGTTGCTATGGCATTTTTAATCCAACCAACAACAAAAAAACATTCTCTTTACCTTAAGATAGCCGTATAAACTGTTAACACCTTGGTCACATATTGACTGGGGTGGTTTAACTAAACAATTATTATACAGACTTATTCTACCAGTTTCTTTTAATCTTTCTAATTTGTCCAACATCAATGGTAAAGTTTTCAATTTATTGCCTGAAAAAAATAATGCTAAGATAAGAATAATAAGATTTGAAATATGTCAAAGTTTGAAGTCATAACTTTTGAACTTCCAAATATTCACTTAGATCAGATCTTTTAACTTGACTAATGCTACAGTACCATAAACATAAAAATAGCCGTGAGGGCACCATACGGGCACCGTGCGATCAAGCTTAGCAAGGGCCCGTACGAACTCTTGCGAACCTGTACGTACTGCTACGTTTTTACCAGGGTCCCTGAGATGAGCCCAGGGTACACGTATCAGTTTCAAAATCAAATCGTAAGCAAAAACGTGACCAAGTATGGATTGAACTTGCATATATTCCAGCTACAGCTCCGTACGAGTGTGTTGTTTTGTTTCACCGTCACCTTAATACGCAAGGCTTTCCACGGCCTACAGCTGTCTGCATGTACGGGTCCGCAACAAGCCACGATTTTATGGGACTGAGGCATTAATAAAACAAGATACCACATGGAGTCATAATGCCTCAAAACAAGCAAGTCAATTTTACAAATTTTCAACATCAAGGCCCAGAAATTATCTTGAATAGACATTTCTTTGCAACTGCATACTCCAGAAAAAAATGAAATTTTGAAAACACGATTATTAAATCAATAATTAATTTTTCTTATTGCAGCAGAAACAGAAACATACAAGTTTTAAATGTCCATGGCTATTTTGATTCATGGGGCAATTGAGTGCAAAATTTTAAAATCCTAGGCAAAACACTGACCCCAAAGTCGGCAAAAGATTTAAACTGACCACAGGTTTCTGTAAGAATGTTACCTACCCTCTAACATAAGTTCCTCTAAGTTTTCTAGTTTATATAAATCCTCTGGTAGTTCCTCTAACTGATTATAATGTAACTGTAGTTCTCTCAGATTTTCACACTCGCAGATTTCCACCGGTAAAGACTTGATTTTATTACAACCAAGATACAGATTTTTTAGAGTTTTCAGTTCATTCACACAGGATGGAATTGCTTCCAGATAGTTCTCACTCAGGTCAATCGATTCCAGACCCTCCATTTGAAATATTTCTTTAGGAATAAGCAACAAGGCATTTCTTCTCATTATTAATTGTTTCAATCGACTAAGTTTCGCCACATCAGGAGAGATTTCGGTAAAGTAGTTATTTGTAAGGTCCATTGTTTTAAGCTCGGGGAGAGTGAATATCTCAGGTGGTATATAGGAGTTCAGCTTCATGGCTCCGGTAAGGTCAAGGTATTGTAGTTTGCGACACTCTGAGATGGCTGGTGATACGTGGCGTAGATAGTTTCCTTTCATACATAGAGTTTGTAGTTTAGTCATGTTACCAACTTCATCAGTGATTGTAGCTATTTGATGCCAGCTGACATCAAGATAGAGAAGTTCTGTCAGGTAGCAAATAGCTTCAGGTAGAACCTGAAATAACAAGAACAATATCATCAAGAGTTGTTTAAGCAAGAATGGCAATTAAAATATATTGCAGAAAAGCCAACATCACAGCATGAGAAGTTCATGTGGCAACATTGAATTTTACAATGGCACATACATTAACCCTGCTTATTAAAATACTTAATATTAGTTTGATAATCCACATACATGCTCAATACAAATGTATTTTTGGTAATCCACATACATGCTCAATACAAATGTATTTTTGGTAATCCACATACATGCTCAATACAAATGTATTTTTGGTAATCCACATACATGCTCAATACAAATGTACTTTTGGTAATCCACATACATGCTCAATACAAATGTACTTTTGGTAATCTACATACATGCTCAATACAAATGTACTTTTGATAATCTACATACATGCTCAATACAAATGTACTTTTGGTAATCCACATACATGCTCAATACAATAGAGTACTCACTATCAATAAAAAGTGGCTTAGAGCAATCCGTATTTTTGAACAGTGATATGTAAAACTTACAAGGAATTATTTACCAGTCTGGTAGGGGTTTTTAAACATCGGGACTGAGAGAGCAGGAGGCATCAACTTTATATTACCATTCTGTTTAACTATTAAACTAGAAACATGAAGCAAATGAACATTTTTTGTTGTGATTTGTAAATATAATTAACACTACTTAGGTTTTTTATGACAGCTTACAGGGAGTATATAAAAATTACAAAAATACATTCACAATATAAAATGACTAAATTCAATCAAGTCACAGGTTTAATCTAGAATGCATCTGGCAATTGATTAGGTCAAGCGTTGGCAGTGGGGAAGGGAATGTCATACATTACCTGAAATCCACCTCTTGGATACCATTTTCTAGACAAATTTAGTTTTTCCAGTTTCTGACACTGTGAGAGTTCATCAGGCAATTCTTCTAAAAGGTTACCACTCATATTTAACACCCTCAATCTTTTAAGGTTACCAATTGAAGGATGAACCACACCAAGCTCATTATCACTCAGGTCTAACTCTAGAAGATTGGTTAATTGAAATATTGCTGAAGGAATACGTTCTAGCTGGTTGTAGCTTAAGTCTAGACGAACCAAATTCTGACATTTTCCAAATGAGTCTGGTAGACGAGTAAGATAGTTGCCAACTGCACAGAACACCTCCATGTCGACCAATTGTCCAAGACTGCTACCACCGACTGGAAATGACAGAAGCTTTAAGAAAGGCAAGCTAACTGCTGAACAATGCATTTCGTACAAACATCTTGGAACCCAGCCTTTGTATCGACCTTCAGGTACAGACAAACTTTGTCTACCCTTAGGGTCAGATGACATGAACTGTTTTAACACTTCTGCTTGATTTGTAGACGTCATGATTGGGTCCAACCTGCAATGTATTACATGAAATAAGCTTGATTGATTAATTTGATGATAAGTGAATATCTCCATGGAGTTTGATAACAATCATCAACGACAATAGAGATACTATTTATTATATTAATTATTAATATAAATAAGTTAAGTCTTGGAACAACAGTTCTTGTAAAACCAATCTTATAAAATTAGCTTCATTTATTTCTTGCTCTATATCAGTGGTATACAGACGATCCGTCCCCAAGACTATTCTCCCTCTAGACGATCCGTCCCTAGTCACATTCGTCCTTGGACGATCCGTCCCCAAAATATCAGAGTTTAGACGATTCGACCCCATTGTATAAAAGTGTATACGAGAAATGATTTATGCGAAGATTTATGTACAGATATTCATTTTTTGATGATATTTTGCCAATATTTATTTGTAAACGGTCATATGTTAAATATCTAACGTTCAGCATTTTAAATGTTATACGTAAACAATATATTTAGATTCAATTCAAGTACGATTTAGTTTTGTATTACTTATACTATGAAGTCACCTTGCACGTGCCGTGTCCAAGTTTCCCGCTAAAATAATTTTATTCATAAATGGTCAAATGTTAAGTATCTAACGTCCAGCATTTTAAATATTATACACTTTACAAACATCTTCAATTCTTATATTAATTATCATTTAATAAAAATGATAGGTGAAGTTTGGTATTATTATATGAAAGGTCTCTGTGAATTATTGTCGGGTTCAGATAATTCACTTATTTTATCATATAATTGCTATAATTAAGTTGCTAAAAATAAAACATCAAACGTAATAAAACGGAATTTTTGTAAATGCATAATTATTGTTTTTCAGATATAAATCCATTTATTTTGGTTGAAAGCAATAAAAAATATATAATTGAACAGAACAGAACACAACATACACTTATAATTACACAAGAAAAACTCGATACAAAAATTATTTGTTATTATAAATCAAGGGTCTATTGTTTACATTTTTATTTTTCAATTTGAAACAATGAATTATTTTTGTATCAATCACATTGATTAAAATACATCTTTATTCAACAATGCATAATAATCAATCTTCATTCCAGTAGCCTATGTTTATGAAATTAAATTTGCTGTTCTATGTGTCGCAATTTTGTCTGAAATTAAAAATTGATATGTTTAATAATGTACAAATAAAAGAAAAAAACAGAGTACACGTATCTTATATCAGGTCGTATTAATAATACTGATTGTGCTATACACATAATGGAACGAATCATTCTAACATTCCTTAGACGATCCGTCCCCAATTTGGGGACGGATCGTCCAAGGACGGATCGTCTAAGGACGGATGTGACTGGGGACGGATCGTCTGACATTCATATCAGTGGGGGGCAATTAAAATACTATTTTTAGAGGAATCACATCCCTAATAATGCACAATAATTTTACAGACGTTTAGTCATTTTGTGATTTACTACAATTTATTCCCATTGTAAAATGAGTAATTTCCAGTTTTTTACTGTTTTAAAGTTGAATTCTATTCAACTTTATAAAACTTACATAAGTCTATTTTGGCTCTAAAAAGGTTTGACTAGGATTATACAACTGCCATAACTCTAGCAACTGACTGTGACACTCACACTGTCGAGGAAAAATTGTCTCCGGCACAGACCAGGGTGGTGTCATAACCTAGGGTTAATATTTTCTGAACTCATCGCTTTATAACAACCGAAAGTCATTTGTGTCATCACAAATATAGTTTATGAAAGAAAAGATGACACTTACCTTACAACACAAGTGAAGTTCGTTAATTATCAATTTCAATAATGCAAAACAAAGTGGGTGGGGGATGGAACCATCAATGTATCCATTGAAGCTTGCTTGACAGATAATGGATTAATCTCCGATCAAAACCAAGCGTTGAGGTTATATAAATGTAAATAATATAATCCAAGACTCGGACATAATTTGTATCAGTGCATAGTTTTGATTAAAACCACAATATCCTTCTAAAATATTAATTATCGGATAACACTAATTCTCACACGACTACGGTCGTCACACACCTAACGGTATCACTAAAACACAAAATGGAGAATTTGGGGCGAAATGGACGAAATGGAGAATTTTTAGGCGAAATTGAGTTTTAAATGTTGACTTTTTCTCCAATGATTAAATTAATTTTGTTTACTGAGAATGAACATTAGTAAAATATACTACTCAAATATCGACTAAGATGTAAAAATGTTCTACTTAATTGGATTTATTGCCGAATTCCTACAAATTATCGTACCAACGTCCATTTCGAACACGAAATGGACAACGAAATGGAATCTAACGTTTAGAACTGTTATATCATACCTACGTTAGATGTGTGGGACGTTATATACTGTTGTATCATACCTACGGTACCTTAGATGTGTGGGTTGTATTATATTGTTATATTGTTACGTACAGAAATAACTATTTACAATTCCATGAAATGGTATATAAGATATGATATATTTTCCTCTAGCTACCTAGCTTAATGATTGGTAAAATTATATAAAAAGGTATATGTACAAGTCATGAAATATAGGACACATCAAACAACAGCAACTGTACAACATATCTACAAATACAATAATATGTACATGATCATGAATCAAACCACTACATAACATAACAAGAGCATCAAAATGCATGAGATTAATATAAGAGCAAAAGCAATACACGTTAAACAGCATCACCAAATATATGCTTATTTATTTATTTATTGGAGTTAACGCCGTATCAACACAATTTAGGTCATTTCACAGCGTCCAGCGCACCTAACCTAGCTTTCCTGGACCATTGTCTATAACCAGTACTCACCTACCCTTCCACAAGGCCGGAAACTTTTCCATATGATCTAATCAATGGAGGAAAATCGACATTATTGTCAAATTTTCATGGAAGGGTGTAACCTCCCCGGGTGGGATTCGAACCCGCACCCCCTCGGGCACGAGTATCCAAATCCCGGCGCGCTACCAACTGCGCTATCGACCCGGGTTGACTGACTAATTCAACTAATTTTCCTCCTTTTATACTCTTTGGTACAACTACATTTAATGAGCGTCTTAAAACTAAGACGTATTAACGTATCTTTTGACAAAGAAGAACTGACGTCACTTTGGACAATGTTAAAACTTGTATCTCCGTATCAATGATCGTCACAATATCATACCTACCTTAGATGTGTGGGATGTATCATACTGTTATATCATACCTACCTTAGATGTGTGGGATGCTTTATACTGTTTTATTATACCTACCTTAGAAGTGTGGGATGTTTCATACATGTTTTATTACATGTAGGTGTTTAAACACATTTTCCAGGTGCCCACCCTAGTGTTTGACCTATTTACACTCTAATCTTCGGTGCGCACCGGAATGCGCGTTGGCTACATAGGCGCAAAGTAGCCCATCATCCTGGTGTCTTCACTTTTGCACGGGGTTTCTCGGTACCTGAATGTAGTGTGTTTGGTGTTTAAACACATTTTTCAGGTGCCCCAGGTAGTGTGTGACCTATTTACACACTAATCAGACGTGCGCACTGAGGTACGCGTTGGCTACAGAGCCACAAAGTAGCCTCTCATCCTGGTGTCTACAGGTTTGCACGGGGTTTCCTTGTACCTGAATGTAGTGTGTTAGGTGTTTAAACACGTTTTTCAGGTGTTCACCGTAGTGTGACATATTTACACTCTAATCAAACGTGCGCACTGATCAATGTGCGCGTTGGCTACAAACTAGAAAAGTAACCAAAGCGTTCATTTCATTATTGATTGTCTATCGAAATTCAACGCGAGAGAGTCGTGAACACGTTTATATAGACTCGATCCGCAACTAGACAGCATATGATCTTAATTCATTTCAGTATATAACAAAAACGATGAAGAATGATAAAAAACTAAAATCTTTTGTTAGACGCATTATAATATGGACCCAACTTAATGACAATATAAGACTATTATAAGCCGTAATCTTTGTATCAAGTTTGATTAATAAGCAATATTTAAAGTATTGTTCAAGTGTTATTTAGACTATGAAGGTTAAAATATTTAATTAAAGAATAACATATAATGGCATAGAGAAATGTCATCAATATGTAAACAATTCAGATTTAATAAAATAATCGGATTTACTTCCATGAAACTAGTATAACAGAGGTATTTATCACATCAGATATAATTTGAATTAAGTTGACAGTTTTAAAGAAAACTCGGGAGACAAAATATCTTATAGTTTTTTTCTCACGTAAGTAATACTCGTTATATGAAACACTACCTGCTAATCATGTGACCAATATAAATAATTTTATACCAACGGTAATATCATTTCAGTCATGATGGGGATGAAAGTAAGTCGTGATCTTTTGACGTCTTCTCAGTTAAATGCGGGTGATGAATATTTTGATCTCACCTGCACTCGATGTTCAAAGAAGAAGAAAAATAAACAATCAGTGAAATATTGTGTCAATTGCAAACAATATTTTTGTAAAGATTGTTTGGAGATTCATAATGATTTTCATTCCTCAGCTGTACATGTTTTAGTTGATACTGATAGCAGAGTTTTATCGTCAAGACATTCTGGTCGTCATATAAAGATGGTTCCAACTGAACTATGTAAAGAACATCCTATGGAAGTTGTTAATATGTATTGTGAGGATGATGATAATGTTGGATGTCACGTATGTTTTGCTTTTCACCACAGGTAAGTTTTCATTTGTTAAATCATTTTGTTGTAAATATTGATGACGCTGACATATCAGCTAATTATATTTACATATTATTTAAAGAATAAACTTTATTCTCTAATAAACTCTACGCAGTCGGATTAGTAACATAACGGAAGTTGTTCATTTAGATCAAGCTAATGTCATTGGCAATCCCTTTCTCGGCTAAATAAGTCATGTTACTGAACACATAGCAATACAAAATTTGATATAATTACTTCATTGAAAGGACATTTACTTTTTGTAAAAATGTTATCCCCCTACATATATGAGAATCTTACTTAGTTTTTCGTTTCCACAGCGATATGTTGCGTAAAATGTTGATTTTTATGAATGCAGCACTATACCTTAATGTTTATGGACTTGCAGTTTTTCCGTTGAGTTAATTATCATACGTTTTACGTCGACGTCATGATAAATTCTCCAAAATGGCTCAAAATAAAATATAGCCATATTTGGACAAACAATTTAATAAATAATTTATCGCGAGACCTTTATTTACGTTCGCGAAATTCACGAAGAATATACAATATTTAGATTTATTTGATTTATCAGTTAAAGTATGAATCATAGTAGAATTGTTCATAGAAATTCATAGGAACAACTTCTTATCATGTCCAACCAAGTATAATTCCTCGATGCTTAAAATTATTCGGACAATTAGTTCTTAGGTTATCAAGCAGACAAAAAATAAATGCAATTTCAACATGAATTTGACTATTAATCTTTTAACCGAATAGAGTTAGGTTCACTCACTCGTCAAAATCAACATTTTCAACTAAATAAAATTATCTGAAACCTAATATCTGGTTCTGAATAGATCACCGGAAAGATAGACCGACAGATATGTAGACTGATAAAATGTGCTGAACATGGAATAAGACGAATAGCAGTAAACTACGTATTGCAATAAATAATGTCAAACATACCTGAAAATGTTTGGACCATTTATTGATGACATATTATAACACTATCTCAAGTTACCAGTAGATTAATTATTGCTTCAATAAATCTTATTAATCTTTGAATTATTGTTTTTACAGGGTCTGCAATAGAATACATTATATCCCTACATACATTCAAGATAACAATCCAACATCCATAATTGATCGAGTAAGCAAGGATTTTACAAAAGCTATAAAACACGTCGACACACTTAAAACAGTAAGTAAAATGCAAGTTTCAGATTATGAAAAAAGCAAGACTGACTGTACAAAAGAAATAAGTCAGTATAGAAAAGAAATCAATGACGTCATTGATAAAATAGAAGAACAAACACTGACCGAACTTGAAACACAATACAACAACCATAAACAATCTATTGATAATCACAATATGGAAATTCAGGACATGAAATCTGGCCTTAAACGCTGTCAAGATGACATTACGTCTGACCAAGTAAATATGGCACAAAAATTTGTTTTGGCCATAATGGGTCAAAGTTTGATAAAACGAAGCGGAGAATTTAAAGCAAGATCAAAAAAGAACCAAACAGCAACACTACATTTTAGTAGAAATACTGACATAATAGCTTTTTTATTAACTGTACTAACTTTAGGACTGATAAGTTCAGCAGGAAATCACGACACCATAGAAACATCATCAAGAGATAAGCAAACAGTTCAACCAGCATCTACCACCACTACAACAAAACCAACCGGCGCTACCCGAAGTAGTATAGGTACAGATAATGATAGAAAAGTATCACAGAAATCAAAGAAACAAAGTTTATACAGAGTAGCAAATAAGTCTGAATATAACATTAAACAGTCAGATGATAGATACACATGTAATATATGGTCATTATGTATAGTAAATGAAAGTAATATTGTTCTTACTGACTGGAACAATAAAAAGTTAAAATTAGTTGATAGTAAAACTTATAACATTATATCATCTTTATTATTAGATGCTACACCTCTGTCTGTATGCAGATTAGAGAGTGGGGGTGTGGTAGTATGTCTGGATAATCATACAATAAATTTTGTTTCAACTAATAACAAGCTGGAAGTTACACGAACACTAAGTATGAAACATGATTGTCGACGTATTACTGTAAGTAATGATAAGATGTTTGTAGCTAGTGATAGCGAATTAAGTATGTATACGTTGCAGGGTAAACTTATAAAATCATTTCCTGAAACAAAGTCAGAAAATAAAATATTCTCTAATATCTGTGACGTCACTATAAGTGATGATCACAGTATGATTCACATTGTTGACTGGGAAAGTGGTATTACAACATTAGATATGAATGGTAAGATTTGTTGGGAGTTTTCAGATAAAGTATTGAGTGGAGCACATGGTGTATGTACTGATGGTGTTGGTAATGTGATAGTATGTGCTTATGGGTCACACAATGTTATAATGTTAGGTCAAGATGGTGATTATATAGGAGAAATTGTTACAAGACAAGATGGTGTGATGTTTCCACTAGAAGTATGTTTTGATAAAAATACAAATACATTGATAGTTGGTGGTTCTAGTGATATCATAACAGTATTCTCATTAACATAGCAACCATATAATACACTGTACATTTTTAGCTCGACTTTACGAAGTAATGTAGAGCTCTCCTACTCGCCCCGGCGTCGGCGTCGGCGTCCGCGTCCACACTTCTGATTAAAGTTTTTGTGCAGTAAAATACTTTCTTCTATATCTTTGTTATTTCTTAAGATATTAACTTCAAACTTTAAATATATGTTCCTTACTATCAACCACATCTCATGTGACAAGGTCCATAACTCCAAACACATTTTTTCAAGAATTATCTCCCCTTGAACTGATTGAAGTTTTTGTGCACAGATTAAAGTTTTTGTGCAGTAAAATACTTTCTTCTGTATCTTTGTTATTTCTTAAGATATTAACTTCAAACTTTAAATATATGTTCCTTTCTATCAACCACATCTCATGTGACATGGTCCATAACTCCGAATGCATTTTTTTCAGAATTATCTCCCCTTGAACTTAGAGTTTTCTTTAAAAAATGTTTGTTTTTACTGCAACTGTTTTATTACTTTAGGTATTGATTTAAAACTTTAAATATATGTTCTTTATTATCAACCACATCTCATGTGACACGGTTCATAACTCCGTATACATTATTTTCAAAGTTATCCCCCTTGAACTTATAGTTTTTTTTAATAAATATTTGTTTTTACTGCAACTGTTTTATTTTTTAGGTATTGACTTTAAATATATGTTCCCTATTATCAACCACATCTCATGTGACAAGGTTCATAACTCCAAATATATTTTTTTCAGAATTATCTCCCCTTGAAATTAGAGTTTTCTTTAAAAAATGTTTGTTTTTACTGCAACTGTTTTATTTCTTCAGGTATTGACTTCAAACTTTAGATATATGTTCCTTATTATCAACCACATCTCATGTGACAAGATTCATAACTCCATATACATTTTTTAGAGTTATCCCCCTTGAACTTATAGTTTTCTATTTATTTCTTTTTTTTTTCTTTGAATTTGTTAAGGTTATATTTTCAAATTTTAAAATATGTATGTTCCTTATCATCAACCACATCTCCTGTGACAAACACTTACTAAGTCGAGCATGCTGTCTCCTCTGACAGCTCTTGTTAAAGATATCGTACCTTTAAATTAATAGTAGCCACTTGGAACACTGTACTTAATATATTTCATCTAATGCAGATCGTTTCATTGCTGATAGTCTACCATTACAATATCATCACAGCTTTTTTCATTTCTTTCTCGGTAATTTCAAGGGATTAAATATTAGGGCTGTCACAATATGCCGATATACCGGTATATTGCAATATGCTGATGCGGCAATACGTACCGGTATTTGGCGATATTTTTATTTCATTGGAAAAATCCTTTCTCCGCGAAATAAAGGAAGTTATACGTCAGTTGTTCCATTTCGTTCAATCTAAGCTTAAGTTACAAGAATTTATCTGACTTGGGAGCGTTCAATTGTGAAACAAGAATGGCGTCCAGGAGCTTGATTGCTAACATGTGATGCAGGATGATTGTTTCTTCCAACTAAGCATTTTTTATATATGCAAAACATATATCACAGTCCTAAATGACTGTGTAGACCTAGTGAAATTAGATTCAAGTAGTTGCATTATAAGATACGCAATGTTTCTGTTGAATACAGCGAAGACACAACGAATCTATAAACCCACAATGCATCGTGGTACGTATCGCAATTCGACGCTAGCGTATTGCAATATATCGCGGTACGCTTCTGGCGTATCGTGACATCTCTATTAAATATGAAACTCGTCACGGGATTTGTTAGCAAAAATAAAATATTTAATGTTAATGAACACGTCATGAATATTACAGACTATTTTATCTCCAAGTTAGTTGATTCATCCATCTACATGTATATCAATGTCTAAGAACATATTAAAGTAGTTTACTAACAACATGTTTCCTTGATTGCTGTAATACAACGTAAAAGTTATACAATTACTTTCTTATTTAACATATGTTTTCATAGCTCCATAAAAAAGAATGAAAATATAATGGTAAAATAAAAAAAAACCCAGACCTTATACCAAAATGGACGGAACTACTTTTTGTGGTTAATCATTACTCAATGTGATTACTGTTACAAATACATATTTATAAATGTCGATATTCAATCATTGTCACTATAGATTCTGATCATAAATGATATACAGTAAAGTTCCACTATTAGGACCATCAAAATCAAAGGTATCAATAGCAGAATAAATCTATCTTCTCAAAATAAACATTTGGTACTTAAAATCATCAAAAAAGATGGAACTGTAGTATAGTGCGTAAATATTGACCCCGACCTGACCTTTCACATTTGCATCTAATAATTATCTACCCATATCCCCACGATAGTCAGTACCACGCCCATTGTACACTTCGACAGCGATCGTAAAATTATAGAAGTATGTTTGTTTGTTAAGTTTTAACTCAAAATCCTCACGGTCACGGTGTAATCGAGCATTAATACTACATTCGTATTCAATGTAATGAATATTCGTGCATAAAGGTCAGGTCGGGGTCAATATTTACGCACACTACGTATACATATTCAGATATATTCATAAAAAATAAATATGTATTTTGCTTCAAACAAATTATTGTCACTAGCTATTATAATATTATGATTATTATGTTATTTTAATACATATATTTTCTTTTTGATTCAGTATGTTATATACATTGGATGTATCATAGTGTGAGACGTTTAAATGTATTTAAATAACATGCTAATATTTTGTCTAATGGCAATATCTTAACCTTGCTGGGATTAAGTGTGATACCTGTCTGTGCAAACTCAAAGATGGCAAAAGACAGGACTTTTGTGCTTTCTCATACATGTACTCAATACAAACCAGAGTCATAGATATCTAATTCCCTGATACAAACCAAAAAGCTCCCAGCCATATCACTAACAAAATACATCATTTTATTATGTTAAAACAACTAGTAACGTCTACGGGGTAAGGATTTCGTATGGATGACATAGAAAGATATTTTGAACCATTCGCGTTTTGTTAAAATGTATTATCTTCACGACCGTGCTCTTGATGTGAAACCTGATACATTGATTGTATAAGCCGTGGTTTATTACTGATACATTTGTCAGCTAGAATGGATATGTAATAAAATAATATTAATAAATATATATGAAATCTGATTATATTTGATTTTTTTGTTTCACTGTCACATGGTACACACTCTGTTACAAATAACGAAGTTGCCTGACGACCCTACCTCAATGCTTGCCTTGTCTCTAAACTCATTTGATAACAGCTAATCATGATTTCATGGTTTAAATGTAACATTTACATGATATGAACTGACTTTCATGGAAACAAATATGTTCAAAACAATTATTTGTCAGAGTTTAATCCAGCTTTTTATCTCTTTAGTTTTCATTAATATTGGTATGAACTCTTTTATTTTTTGAGCTTCATTGCAACAATTTCTATCATATAAGATCAATCACTTTTGAGTAATTGTCAGGGTTCCCCCCCCCCCCCCAGTGCTGAGCTTGAGGGATAAAGCTTCCTACTCGAATCACTACCACAACGTCGTAACCACTCGACCACACCCGCTTCTTTTTTTGGATACAATTTTCCTTAACATTCTGTATACCAAATTGTTGCTGCTATTCTGTAAAGTCGTACAAATTAACAGGAACCATGCACAATACAATATTTTTGTTTTACTGGGTTCTACGCATTGTCAACACAATTATGGTCTTTTTTACGGCGACCACCCCATCTTTTTCAGATACAGGACACTTGTCTATAACTAGAACTGATCGACCTACACGGACAGACATCCTTGCTTTACACACTGTATACTATATAAATGTAGGAAAATCGACAATGCATTCATATTAATTTTAGTAGAAGGGTATAATCGACCCGGATTCGAACCTGTACTCCCTTCAGGAAAATTGGTTAGAAGTTCCATTGTGCTACCAACAGCGCTACGACCTTGACACACAACGATATCAAACAACCTATTCGAGAGCATGTCATAAAATAGTTATTACATATTACATCAATCTGATTAAAACCCTATCTAAAATTTTACCGCTCGCATACTCGCTAATTTAGATCTGGCCTTTTCCAAACGAAGGTCACGTTCAGGTGACCTTTTCTCATCATAATATTCATGACGAAATTGTTATGATACGTAACTTGTTTACATCGTCTACGTCACGCAATTTGAAATGAGCCACCCAATCGCAGACTGTGAATAATACCGCTGTTATATTAGCATGCAAAACTTGGTCTAAAAATAGAAATTACGAAATCAAAATGTGATTAATCATTAGTAGTGTTTTCGTCTAGATGAAAGCTACGCATTGATTGGTCGACAGAAAGTTCATCTCGACGTGACCTTGCATTGACTAAGTAGAGATCCAGTACGACAACGCGAGTAGAACAGGATCTCTGTTTACGGAGATTGATATTACATAAAGGGAGATAACATCGGATGTACGCTTGCAACACGGGTCTTGTTCAGCAGAGCCTTGTTATTACTTTTTTATGACGCAACTTTTATCCTTACTTTTCGATGTCAATTTTTTTGTAAATGAATTTATTTGTTTGAAATTCAAGCATAGTATTTTTAGGGTAAAAAAAACTGTTAATATCTTCATTAACAAGAAAGATATTAGATGAAATATTTTGATATCCTAACATACGGGAATTAAATGATCATCATTGTAAATCCGAGGATTCCAACTGTAAGGACCTTATCACCAATTGGATTGCTTTAGATTTTATCCATTCTATATAATTGCTATTGATATTAAATGCAAAAATCTGCAAAAAATCCATATAAGCTCTTAAAAGGAGTATTTTGTTTTCTTTTTGAAAACCTAGGAAGACTAACTTATGCACAAAATTCTACTTCACAGAATTTTATTTTAAAGCAGGTACCTACATTTATTACACTATTTGATTTATAAAAATAATAGATAATGTTAGTATTTAACAAATGTTCTTATTACGAAGTGTTTTATTAGACCAGAACTCAATAATTGGATTAATTTGTAATGCTGAAAATGTGTGTACCGTGGTTTTCTAAAACCAAAAAATCTTCAATGCCGAGTTGTGACCCAACTTAATTGTAACCCTTTATTTCTGTATCCATAGAAATTTAATGCTGTTATAAGCTCTCACGGGCTAGGATCGGACACACGTCCAAGCACTTGGACTGGTTATATTAATTATTATTATTATTATATACCGCATTTGTATAGCACACTTTTCATATTGAATTATGTTAAAAAGCGCTGTCAGCTACGAGAGGAGGCGTATTGTTGTTAAAATTTGGAGCCTTTTTATAAATATGATATAGCAATTAGGGTTCATGTAAAATACCTGCAGCGTGTTCAGTTACCCTGGATGTTTCTTAACGGCATTGTCGGAACAAATCAACCCAAAGACAAATCAACCCGAGACAACTCAATCCTCTACTATCGGACTGAGTTGTCCCAACTTTGAGTTGAGTTAAGCACGGGTTGAGTTGTCTTCTGGTTGAGTTTTCCCGTACTCGTAACGTTAGCTAACAGTCGTTACTGAACACGGGGCAATAGTCTTAGAATTTCAATTTTAAATCAGAAATTTAACATTTAAATAACTTGCTGTTATAACTTGTTTTGGTCGTTCTAGACTTTTTTATTCTGTAAAACATACCTTCTTCGCTGATTGTTGTTACTAATATCATACGATTGTATACTGCATTTGTCACTTCGGAATAGGCGGAATAGGTTGTACATGCTTTTAATGACTGACGCTAATACGGGAATTTTTCCAGGGGGGGGGGCGACCCGGCGTACGCTCCCCACCCCTAAAATTGCCCAAGCAAGTTCTTTTTAGCAAAATATGATATTTATTGGAAAATATGTATAAATGTAACGGCTACGTGTGCAATCAATAACAAAACTGATAGTACAGTAATGCAATCACATAACGTACAATAATTTAAAACAATTCATTCTCTTTTTTGTAAGATTTTAACATGATTGGAAAATTATATGAAACATCTAGATATATTCTGTTGTATAGCCTGTGAGAGAATAGTTGAGGCTCTGGAAATTTGCCTAAATCCCTTAGAAATGACCAAAGCTCAGGAGCTTCCGAGCACCGCCCCCTGCATGGACCCCTTGTCAGGGCTTTGACCAGGATCGATCGGAGGTCGTTACGACCCCCTGGACCCCAGTCTGCTAGTTCAATTTCCACCCTCTAATTAGATTTTTCCGCCCCCAAATAAAAAACTTGGACCCGCCAAGATTTTCTACCACGAAGTCACGTGACTGTAAAATTATCTTGTGTTATCGTCTAGGAGATACAAAAAGAAGTCTTCACGGTTATTTTTTCAAAAAAGTAGATCACTTATGCATTAAGTAAAACTATGCACAATTAAGCACAATTTTTATTATTTTACGCATGCACCCGCGCACTGTTTAACAACTTTATATATCATCTGATGTGACATAAGACTGTTTCATAAACATCATTGACACGGATACACGTGTTGAAGACTAAAGCTACCATTGACATAGTGAACCCTTGGATCTGTGACGTCATAATAAGTCACATTCTCCTAACAAAGAATCACACGCTGAGCGGTGATCAAATGTACTGTGTGTTTTAGTGACTACGAGAAGCAATTATGGATGAAGATAGCGTGGTTCCAGACATGGTAGGCGTTTGAATGTTTCTATTTGTTTTTTAATTGATAATTTCCAATCAAAAGCAGCAATCCCTTTTTATTGTGGTTATTTATGTACAGCAGTAAGTAGGAATTGAGAAAAGACTTCTAAAGTTCATATTACATGTATGTAATATATCCTTACATATCCGGGCATAGTTTTTCAAATGAACTTTGGGCATAGTTTTTCAAATGAACTTTGGGCATACTTTTTTCAAATGAACTTAGGGCAAACTTTTTTCAAATGAACTTAGGGCAAACTTTTTTTCAAATGAACGTTTGGCATACTTTTTTTCAAATGAACTTTGGGCATACTTTTTTTCAAATGAACTTTGGGCATACTTTTTTCAGTCTCCGTAAACAGATATCCTGTCGAGCGTTGTCGTACAGGCTCTCTACCTTCTCCGTTGAAGGTCACGTCGAGATGAACTTTGTGTCGACCAATCAATGCGTAGCTTTCATCTAGACGAAAACACTATTAAACACATTTTGATTTCGTAATTTCTATTTTTAGACCAAGGTTTGCATGCTTATTTAACAGCAGTATTATTCTCAGTCTGCGATTGGGCAGCTCATTTCAAATTGCGTGACGTAGGCGATGTAAACAAGTTACGTATCATAATAATTTCGTCATGAATATTATGATGAGAAAAGCTCACCTGAACGTGACCTTTGTTTGGAAAAGGCCAGATCTAAATTAGCGAGTATGCGAGTGTAAAATTTTAGATCGGGTTTTAATCAGATTGACTTTTTTTTCAAATGAACTTTGGGCAAACTTCTTTCAAATGAACTTTGGGCATACTTTAAAAATTTAAAAAAAGAGTGAGTCTATCTACATATTTAGCCAAGCTGCCAAATTTACAATTTTGTACAAGAACTCCTGATCATTGAAATCTCCTTCAGGCAGGTGATCCCTCATAGTACAAGTTTATACCTGGGTGGAGTGATTAAACAACTGTAGGTAAATTTCGTGCTCATGGAAATTAGCAGTGCCAATAGAGCGATTGAGTCCTGGACCTCTTGATTGCTTAAAGGGCTTCCTACCACTGGACCACTGCTTTCTTCTTGTGTTTTGTGTTGTGCTTAGATCATGAAGTAATTTCTGTAGTCATTCTGCCTCTTACCACTGATTGTAAATCATGCAGTTGTCAGTTACTGATGTATCCAGAGATTTAGCCTTTCTAGAAATAGCAAGTAGACTTTCTGACCCTCGTAATGTGACCCATACAATGTGTTGCTACAATGTTATACTTCACTCTCTCCCCCCCCCAAAAAAAAAGACATCAACATTCAACAATCATTTTACTGGATGCAGGATGATCTCTCCATATTACTTGTATATCTAAATCAGGTTTGTAGCTAAATCCAGAGATTTAGTCTTTCAAGGAGTAGTGAGTAACTTGACTGACTGACAGAATTAATATGACCTATGCAATGTGTTGCTCAGCATTTGACCCATACAATAAAACAGTCACAATTCATTCTTCACTTAATGCCTAACAATCTTAATCCCCACAATAGCTTTTCATTTGCATTTCTACGTCAGGTGAATGTATTACAGTAGCCTGTTCAATTACCCTAAACGTTCCAAAACATTCCGTATCGATACATTCGGAATTCCTCGGCCATTCACTGTAAATAATCTCGGACATATTTAGACGCTATTTTGAAACTACCGGTGTTGAAGTAAACAAATATTCGATCATTTAGGCAATGAGTGATGTTTTGTTTTTAGTCTGTAAATTTTGAAACATCACTCATTGCCTTAACGATCGTATATTTGTTTATTATATTAGATTATTCTCAGCGAAAGGCCGAGGAGTTCCGAATGTATCATTACGGAACGTTTTGGATCGTTTATGGTAATTGAACAGGCTACAGATCTGCAGTTTTCTGGCAAGCGGCCAAACACAGAAAGTTTATTTTGGTAGTTTTTATTTGAGAAGTTTATTCAACCATCAGTTATACACATACATTAACCTTGCTGATTTAAATCCTGGATTATCAATTGTGAGTGTAAAGAAACTGTGATGAATATTCAAATCAGCGGGTAAATGTATATGTCACTGACAGTTGTATAAAACTTACAAATATGATATTAGCAGACTTTTTGTATTTATAGGCTATTATACATTTTACTGTACAGTACAGAAATATCTTTGGATGTGTACACAGCTTGGAAAGTCATATTGGACGAGCTGTGTTCGAGTCCAAATAAATTTCCTATTGTATAGTAAAATGTATGATAACCTTTTTTTTATATATCTTTTGTATTCTTTGAAATAATCGTCATCATTTGATCTTTAAGATTAAAATCGGAAACCAGACTAGCATCATTCAGATAGTAATAAACTAGTACAATTGTACCCAATTGTCCAAAAAAATATACAAAATAAAATACCCCGGTAATGAATATCTTTTGGATCCAATACAGGAATATATTGGACGGTCATGTGGTACAAATGCAGATTGTCGATTCATTAGATTGATTACATATAATAATGTGAAATATTAATGAACATATTGCAGGAAGTATGTGCTGGTTCTATTGTCTGGGGTAAACATGGTAAATTGTGGTACCCGGCTATGATCATAGAAGGAGAGATGGTCGGAAAACCTAAATCATCAGAGCTCAAATCCTGGGTTATGTGGTTTGGAGAATTACGCATATCTGAGGTAAATTAAACACATTTATAGGTAGGGCTGTCACGATATACCGGTATATGCAATACACAGCTGCAGCAATATGTACCGCAGTGTATGAATTTAACGTACCGGTATATGGCGATATTTTTTATTTCATTGGAAAAAATCTTCCCTTTGCGAATTAAAAGTATCAAAACGCCAGTTTTTTCCATAGTTCATTCAATTTAAGCTTAAGTTACAAGAATTTAACGAATGGTGTGCATTCCATTGGTTATATGGAGCTTGTGCAAAATACGTTCTTGAATCAAATATTTCAGGACAGGAAGTTGTGAAACAAGCATGGTGTCCATGAGCTTGATTGCTAGGATGTTCTTCAGCTAAGGGAATCATCGCATCCTTTTATATGCAAAACATATATCACAGTTCTAAATGACTGTATAGACTTAGTGAGACTAGATTTAAATAGTTTTATGTAAAATTTGCTATGTTTTTGTTGAATACATCATAGGCACAAACAATCTATAAACCCACATATTACCTGGTATGTATCGCAATATGGTGCTAGCAGTATATTGCGATACGCTTCTGGCGTATAGTGACAGACTTATTTATAATTAAAGCAGTGTTGAGTTATATAAGGGTTTATAGTTAGGTTATCTGCAAAAATTACTAATATGGTGAACAAGACCATGCTTTCCATCAATTACTCTTCCTAGACAAATAAAGATCATAAAATAATCACTACATGTATACTAACTTCTGACAAAATTCTCAAATTTGTGCAGTGAATACTGACTGTTAACTTTAAAGTTAGCACACAATAATTTAACTTAATAGCGAACTTTGTTCTTTTGCGAAAATGACTCGTGCCGCAAATTCATAATAAACATTAATTATTACAATTCACTGGTTAGTGTAGACACTTTTGGATGCAAAAATGTATAAGTTATTTCATATGCTGTTGGGCTTGTAAAATGGAATATTTTACAATCTTCACTGAAAACTACCAGATTTTTGCATTTGGGCTTGTGGGAATTACAAGCACTGTTGAAACTAGAGCTGTCAATGATTGGGCTCGAAGCGTATCGACGCTATTGATACATCGAGAAATTAAATATCGACGATACATCAATATAATTTATATCGATACCTGCACTGCAGTATTATACAGGCCATTTATGTTGTCATAAACAGATAATAGATTTATATTTGCCATGTATGTTATACCTTGGTATCCAGCATTAAATTGGTAAGAAGTTAGTAAAAAGGATCTGTATTAATTATAACCAAATAAAAAGATCTATCACAAATTTATTGTTTATTTTCTGCTCTTCTTCCCACAGTTTTATAGAACAAGTTATGCAAATTTGGACACTTATTTATTTACCTATAAACTCTAGCCTTTATTATAGATATTTCAAAAGGCAAATCGATTATTGATTGGAAAATAAGTATTGACGATGCATCAACATCGTTGGAATCGATGACAGCTTTAGTTGAAAAGTAATATTTTAACAATTAATGATACATTATGTTTTTGTCTTAGAGTGAAGAGTGAAAGTTTGATAACTCATTATGAGTTATCTATGATTTATGTATTGATAGGTCCTGAAAAAGGATTTGATGGATTTTGGTAGACATTTTAAAGAGATGTTTGTAGGCGTTGATATGTCATTAAGACGTGAATACGCTGTCGTAGATGCTTTAAGGGTAATGTTATCTTATACATTTGTATATATATTATTTATAATAAAAACTTTCTTTCATTTATAAAGAACTTGACATTAATGGTGGTACAATTGCCAATGACAACCTAATTATGGGTTTCTGCTAGAAGTTATCAGCCCAAGTCACCTGATTGTGCAACCAGAATTCTAAATTACGCATAAACTTTGTTTAAAAATATCATTCATTTTAGCAACTTACATGTAACTATGTATTGTCAACTGATTTGTTTTCTCAATTGCTGAAACATGAATACTTTCGTGGCAACTTACCATGTTAAATGTTTTTCATCTAACAATCATGACATTGTGATACTGTGTAATATTCAGTTAAAGTGAAATTATTCAATCTTCAACAGTTGAGAAAAAACCCTGACTATATGCATGTAATATTAATATAAAATTTTATTGTACTTGATATTTGGTTAACCCTTAACTGCTCAATCTCACATTTTTGTGTCTAGTCCCCCCCTCCAAAATGGCCGCCACAGCCTTGAAGTGGTGCTTTTTTATGTTTAGTTAATTTCACTGAAAGATAGATATCCCCAAAAAATTAGCTTTTTTGGCGAGCCTCCCTCATCAAAAGATGTCTCAGGGGGGTTCCGAAGGCGGGGAGGTATGCCCCCATTGTTGCTCGGGCTTGAAGGGGGCGCAGCGCCCCTCATCGCCAGAACAAAAATCGGGGTCATTGAGTGCAGAGAAATGGCGCCAAGAGATGAAGATTTCCTGTAACAATGCAATCGGGGTACTTAAAATTTTATTAAGTATATTATAAAATTTGTGTAGAAAATCTCTACATTTTAACATTCTTGTTCCATCTCTTCAAAATACAAACATGTAGGTATAATAGTGTTTTTGTTGAATGTAGGTATGTATGGCTCGTGCCAAGATAAAAGTATATGGTTATAGAGAAACAAAAAAATGGGGAGAAAAACGTTTTCCAAAACTTGTAGCAAAGAGGCATGATTTGTTTGAACCTAGATCAGGTATGTTTGTATCATTGTTTCATTTTTATTACATGGGGTTTCCCCATGTTTAGTAGTGGAATGTGGCAAATCCTCATCAAAGTTTGTCGCGGATGATTACATTCGGTTGTGCGCAAGCAAATACATTGTAAAGGGAAATTACTACTGCAATTAATATAGTCTGCATTACACACCAGCAAGCAGACGATAAGAAGCACGTGTATATCTTATCTGGTTTATGTAAGGTAAAGGTCCCTTGTATCGCTTCCATGAGCTGTATACACGATACAGTCATATACTCTTCCAAAACCCCATGTCTGCCAGCGCTTTCGGCACTTTGATTTATATTAAAAAGTAGAGCTGTCATTAATTGAGCTTGAAGCATATTAACCATATCAGTGTGTCGATAAAGAAGTATGGACAATATATTGATATACAGTAAAGCTTCGCTAATAAGACCACCTTGTGGGCTTATAGAAAGTGGTCTTAATAGCAAGTTGGACTTAATAGCGAACCCACCTATTTATATATTGAGTATAACTGTAAGGTACCAAAAATTATTAATGTTGCCAGTTATTTTACATATAATTAAAATGTCTTGTTAATGGTTACAAAGTCCTTTAATGATATTTTGTGAATTAGTAATCTAACCAAGAAACTGACTGACAATGGTTTCGTCAGCGCAAAATCCACATGGTCCATACCATCATGAGACTTTATGCCCATCGCACTGATCTTTATACTGGAGTTTATACCTGTCTGACGCAACGCTATAAAATTAGTGTTTAACTTCAATTTTGACAGTTATTTTAAATTTTACAAACAATATCGATACATTCACTGCAGTACTAAACAGTCCATTTATGTTGTCACGAAATCATGTTAGATATATTATATTCTGATATATATAACTAACATGTGATGTATATAAATGAATCCAATCTTTCAGAGTCAGATTTCCCTGTTAGTTTCATTGATAAAATGAAAGAACTGAAATGTGCTTCACAAAGTGATACCTCTGACCAAGACAGCGATGAGGACAGTGATGTTGATGATGTTGAAGATGAGATTAAAAAACTACACATCACTAAAAATACTGGTAAATTTCCATTTTAACAATTGCTTAGTCTACAGGGGTGTCAATCTGATTAAAACCCGATCTAAAATTTTCTGCTCGCATACTCGCTAATTTAGATCTGGCCTTTTTCAAACAAAGAACATGTTCAGGCGACCGTTTCTCATCATAATATTCTAGCGAAATTGTATTGATACGTAACTTGTTTACATCGTCTACATCCCGCAATTTGAAATGAGCCGCCCAATCGCCGACTAAGAATAATACTACTGTTAAATTAGCATGCAAAACTTGGTCTAAAAGTAGAAATTACGAAATCAAAAATAAGATTAATAGTGTTTTCATCTAGATGAAAGCTACGCATTGATTGGTCGAAACAAAGTTCATCTCAACGTGACCTTCTACGGAGAAAGTAGAGATCCTGTACGACAACGCTCTACAGGATATCTGTTTACAGAGATTGCAGGGGTGTGGAATTCCTGTTATTATACCCCCGCTTCGAAGAAGAGGGGGGTATACTGTTTTACCCTTGTCTGTGCGTGTGTGCGTCCATCCGTTACAAAATTTCCGTCGCAGTTTTCTCAGCAACTATAACATGCAGCAGCCTAATACTTTGCATATTGCTTTATCCCATAGTCCCATGTGGTGTAAAGCGATTTCATGCTCCTTGCTCATCTACTTCCTGTTTGTCGCATATTTTTAGATTTTGTTAAATGAAAGTTACATTATGATAGTCATATTTCTCACAGCGGGGGTATCACTAGAGAGCATTAGCTCACAGATTTACTTGTTTTTTCCACTTGTCCTCTTGTTCTACTGACAAATTACAACTCTGTTTTATTTGTATTGTGTTTAAAAAATCAATCATGAAGACCTAATTCTGTTGTAGACTGTAAACTGATGTTATTTTAATGTTATTTTCATACCCCCGCTTCGAAGAAGAGGGGGGTATACTGTTTTACCCTTGTCCGTGCGTCCGTCTGTCCGTTACAAAATTTCAGTCGCAGTTTTCTCAGCAACTATAGCATGCAGCAGCCTAATACTTTGCATATTGCTTCATCCCATAGTCCCATGTGGTGTAAAGGGATTTCATGCTCCTTGCTCATCTACTTCCTGTTTGTCGTATATTTTTAGATTTTTGCGGGGGTATCACTAGTGAGCATTAGCTCACAGATTTACTTGTTTTTTACAGGTTTATGTAATATTTGTAATGAAACCACTGAAGAAAAGTTGTATGAACATCCATTGTTTGAATGTAGGATTTGTCTGGAATGTAGGGTATGTATATGATAAGATTTGTGTTGAGTATAGCCATAATATGAAGATATCTTCATTTGTTAGGGATCCTACGTTTTAATGTGTCTGGACCCCAATCAAAATGGCTGCCACAGTCTTAAAATTGGTGTTTTCTAACTGGATTTAGTGAATTTCACTGTAGGAAAGTTTTCCACAAAAAATGCGCTTTTTCCGCGCACCTCCACAATCAAAAGATGTCTCTGGGGAGGGGGGGGTCCCAAAGTGGAGGATGTGCCCCATCTTTGTTGCTGGGGGTTGGGGGGATGCAGCGCCCCTCATTGCCAGAAAAAAAATTGGGGTCATTGAGTGCAGAGAAATGGCACCAAATGCTGATAAGAAAACATGTTTTTAGTCTCTGAAAACACCAGGCACTTAAGACCTCAATTTTAGAAAATATTACTGTTTGAAAATCAAAGTTAGGGTGGAAAAAGAGTGAAAATTACATTTTTGCCCTTTTTATCCTAGTCTGAGAAACTTTAAAAGATTTAATGAATGTTAAAGAAAATTTGTGCATGATATAATTACTCATCCGATATTTCCATTAAGTATAAAACTGTTCCCATTCATGTATTACATTAATACTACGATCCTATTTAATGTAATGAATGTTCTTGCATAAAGGTCAGGTCGGAGTCAAACTTTATGCACAATAAATATTGTTAATAACTTGGAGTTATGTGACCATTGAATTATAATGTTATTTATTACAGAATGATTTAAGTCCAAGGTTACTTCATCTAGATAAGTTTGGATATTATGTAAGTTGATTTTTGTTGTAGACACATGCAGTTAGGGCCATCATAGGAAATCGCGATATTGATGTATCACCGATTCTTGACAGGTGATCCGATATCCATTTGCAATTTAGAATATGGATACAATCTACTATTATCTAGCATTTTATAAAGCTATAAACTAAATGAATTTGGCATTTAATCTAACATTATTGTGTAGTATTTATCTTTCGTTACCTGTATAGATGAAAGGACTGTCACAGACACAGTTTGTTTTGTGTCTGAAATGCCTTTAAACATCATGCATAACATCTTGGCGGCATTATATAGTATAACATATATATATTGAAGTTTTTGCAGTTTCTATTACACTCATTGTCTGACTCAAATCACTTGATATATCACCGATACTTGCCTTTTGATATATCGATACAAAATATTCTATCAAAGACAGCCCTAGATACAGTCTACCAAATTAGTGGGTGTCCAGTGGCTGGGGACTACTACTATTTAGTTTGGGTAACTTAATATTTCTTTTGGACAATCAAAAATCTACAAACAAGACTGCTTGCTACTAAAATGACCTGTTTGGGCTACCACTTTCATATCCTTATTTCGTAGACTGTATGTAAACATGTTGCCAAGATGACATCATATGGCTTAAGAATATTTGTTTGTTTTGTTAGGTTTAACCCGTAGTAACACATTGTTTAGGTCATATAACGGCAGTCGGTCAACCTACTCCCTGTTCCTGGAGAGGCTAAATCTCTGGATTTAGCTGTTAATCAACTTCTAAACCCATACTTTCTTCAGTGACTGACAACTTACTGCCCTTCATAATTAAGAATCATTGGTAGGAGGGAGAATGGCCGTAGAAATACTATAAATTAATATTATCACTAGCATGGTTACATTAGATTGTTTATTTTCATCGTATGTTTTCATTGAATAGCATCATAATTCACCATAAAGCATGAAGGAATACTGTATAATCAATCTGAAGGAGAGTAACATTATCATGACAGTGTAAAATAGTTGACAGTTCCTACCCCTCCCCTCCCCCGGTACTAGAATTTAATTTAATATATTTTAAACGTATATGATTGTATTCACTTTCAGACATTTTGTGCCATATGTGGTGGTAAAGAAGGCACAGATTATGTCTGCTCTCAAGTTAATTGTGGAAGGTAACTTGTATTGTCTGATAAAAATCCATGGGTTGCAGGGTTGGTAGCGCACCAGGATTTGTGATTTTTTTGTCCCGAAGGGTGTACGGGTTTGAATCCCACCCGGGGAGGTTATACCCTCCAATGAATATTTGATAATAATGTCAATTTTCCTCCATTGATTAGATAATATGGAGAAGTTTCCAGCCTTGTGGAAGGGTAGGTGAGTACTGGTTATAGACAAAGTGTCCAGGAAAGCTAGTATAGGTGTGCTGGATGCCGTAAATGACCTTACATGAGTAATTTTGTAGACTGGGTGTTAAACCCGGTAATAGAAAAAATAAAGAAAAATAAAGTAAAAAAATGAGTAGGGTTGTGGATCATTGAGCAAGTGGCGATCAGATTGAAACCACAATTTGTGTGTAGCAATTCACGATTAGAACCACAGAATAATGCAACATTTTAATAATTAAAAATTAAAAACCACTAAATCTATGTTAAGCACTGAGAACTACTTAAAAATGACTTACAGTCAAGAAATACTTTAATGCCCCCCCCCCCCTGCTAGATCTGCCTATGCCCTGGCAGTTAAATTAAAATTTATCTTTATAACCTGTTTGTTCTTTTACAGAAAATATTGTCATAGATGTATAAAACAATATTTAGATCCTGAAAGTAGACGTGAGGTAATATATACATGTATATCTTATTTTGAAGTAATTCTTTAAGTAATAATATTTTGTTCTGTGATAATTTGTTTGGTAATATTTAATTTCAATAACATTCGCTGCGAATAATCTTGGACATATTTAGAAGCTATTTTGAATTAATAGGTGTTGAAGTAAACAAATATACAATAATTTCGCATTGTGTGATGTTTCGTTTTTAGTCCATAAATTTTGAAACATCACTCATTGCCTTAACGATTGTATATCTGTTTATTAGATTAGATTATTCGCAGTGAATGGTCAAGGAGTCCCGAATGTAACATTACAGAACGTTTTTGAACGTTAGGGGTAATTGAACAGGCTACATTTATTCTGACCATGATGATGAATGTTCATCTATAAATTATGCTGACAGTTTCTTGTTGTATTTTCTGCACTGTTCCCTATTAGTTTTTTTCATTTTTTTTTGTTTTTAACATCGTATTCAACACATATTTAGGTCATATATATGACGACCAGCTCTTCCTACTATAGGTTTCCTGGACACTTTTCTATCTCCAGTACTAGCTTACCCTACCGCAAGGCCAAGAACTCATGTATAGGGTATGACCAACCGTGATATCCAGATTTGTAGTCAGACATGCTTACCACTACGCCATGGCCATGGCTCTGTGCCCTATTAGGAAAATAGACAGAGTTACCTAGATCTCCAGTTTCAACAATTTACATCTTGCGCTAGCCAGTCGTATTTAAAATATCCTCTCATGGGGATCATTTGTTGCTTATATGTATTAAATTCTGCAATTAGGATGTTAATATTGGAACCAAACTATGGAATGCTTTTTTTCAGATAAAACATTGGTTACCATGGAATTGTTTCTTATGTGATGAACGTATTTGTAATAATTTAAAAGTAAGATCTAACTGGCAACAGAATATTGTATCATTCTTGAATCCTGACTGTTTACAGGTAACTTTAATAATTTATAACCAATTTTGATTCACACTTGAATGAGTTCAAACTTTTTAGCTAGATTTTTCTATGAAAAAATTTGGCTAATAGTTTTGCGAAACACGGGCAGGCGGCCGGTGTCTTTAACAATTGCGTTAAAGTTTTCAATTTAGCACATATCTCTGCCATTGATTGTCAGATCTTTATGAAACTTCATACAATGAGAACATACCATGTGATCAACAGAATAAGACAGTAACCACAACTCTTCCTAGCTTTATTATGGATTATCTTCCTTTGTAATTTTTGCGTTAAAGTTTTTAAATTCAGCTTTAATGTGGTTTCCACATTACATTTCTTGTTTAATTTAGAATAAGAATAAAAAAAGTCTGCATGCTTTATGGTAGTGAAATGTCTACACCATAACTTTAGTGAGTATGGGTGCATTGCTTAAGCAAATCGCTACGTATCACTTTGTGTCCTGGTACCCCAAATTTAATGTCACACACTCATTCCTTTAGGTGTTAGAAGGGTACCAGGACACAAAGCGATACGTAGCGATTTGCTTAAGCAACGCACCCATAATACAGTCAAGAGCCATTGTAAGGATAATGGAGGTCAATTGTGTTAATGTTAGAATAGTCTTATTTTTTTATACTCTCAAATATACATTAGGCTCACAAAGTTTTCAAAAATTGAAAGATTTTGTAATGGTGTAAAGAGTGGGATAGTCATAATTGTGTAAACTTTTTCTTCTCAAATTTAGCATTTGTGACTTACTAAGGGTAAAAAATAGACTATATCTGGAATTCAAATATTTGGGTTTTCCCCTCCGGTACAAACAAACTTTCACCGTATCAATGAAAACATGTGTACAAAGAACAATAGGATTTAAACCATAGTTTGTGCTATTTAGCAATAATGTGTAGAAAACTTTGTTTGTACCAACTGTGCACGGACGGAAAAACCCATATATTTGAATTCTGGATTAGGTCTATTGAAACAATTAGTAATAATCAATGTATTCTTCATGGTAAATCTTAACTGTACTAACATATAGGTTCCATCAGTGACAACAAAGGCACATACTTGTAAAAGATGTTTAAAAAATTACAGTTTATGTTTTTGTCATCACCATGGTTTAATTTTTTCCTTCACATTTTATATTCGCAACATTGTACGCAATCTATGATTGAAGAATTTTTCTGCTTATGGTACAACTGTAGGTAAATTTCTTGCTCTAGGAAACTTTCATTGTTGGTTATCCCATGATACATTACTCCCCTATTCTGCTTTATGAACCATAGGCCCTTAAGTTAGGAAAATTTCGTAATCCTGAACAATAAATGAGGCAGTTGGATTGGTTTTGCAAGGAAACCTCTTGTCAATGAAACTATGTTTTATATCTAAGGTTTGTTTTACCTTTCAAAATGACAGCTTCCATGTGTGATTTTGAAGAAAATTTAAGTATGATGACATTGTTATTTGAGAGTATTATATATAATTGTAGTATATGCTATTTCATTGGAAGAAGATTAAATTGGTCTCCCCTGCTTCATGCATACATTTATTCATGAAACCAAATTTTGCCTGTCAAATTGCCCCCAGTAGATACAGAGTGTAACTGAAGAAAGTACTGTGGTTGCCAATGATGGGAAATTTGCAGTGCCTCCTGTGGACTTGAAACCAAAACCTCTTGAGACCTAAGAGGGTGTCCATAGTAACCACTAGATCAATGTTGGCTTCTCTGTCTTAAGAGAAATATGTGTCATACTTCATTACCAGACCACTTATTAACGATAAGTTGCCATGATTTACAAGTTACTTCCCTTAGTTTATAAATTAATATACCGGAGCGGGTGTTATTTTGTTTATCACATTGTTATATTACCCGCTATCTAAGGGAGACCACTTATTAACGATAAGTTGCCATGATTTACCAGTTACTTCCCTTAGTTTATAAATTAATATACCGGAGCGGGTGTTATTTTGTTTGATCACATTGTTATATTACCCGCTATCTAAGGGAGACCACTTATTAACGATAAGTTGCCATGATTTACCAGTTACTTCCCTTAGTTTATAAATTAATATACCGGAGCGGGTGTTATTTTGTTCGATCACATTGTTATATTACCCGCTATCTAAGGGAGACCACTTATTAACGATAAGTTGCCATGATTTACTAGTTACTTCCCTTAGTTTATAAGCGGTTCCAGGCTTACGCCTGTGTACTGATAGCGAAACTGGGAACAGTGTTGCAGCCGACATTTCATTTCTGGTGTTGTCAAAATGAAGTCAATCGTAAGACAAAAATGACATAAAGATTTGCTACCATTTCGATGGAGGATTTAAACAGTTTTGTTCTGTATAATAAAACAAATAACACATGGTAGTGAGGGTGACAGTACAGATTATCAACTCTTGGAAATAATATCCAAGGCTAGCACCTCGGTTGATATTATTTTCCTCGGGTTGATAATCTGTACCGTCACCCACACTGCCATGTGTTATTTATATATTATCACACAGGTTAAAAACAACATATGCAGGGAAGGGTATTCTATGAATGTTTCTTTTTGACTTCATCCAGATTTAAGCTAATGCAAAATTAGGGAAAGGAAAAACAAATCTTGGTAGGCCTGGTCTCCTGCCACTAGGCAACAACAATATTTTATATAAATAAATTGTCCATTTTTAATGGAACTGATAAAAAAAAATGGTTAAGTGATATTTTGTTTTAATATCTGAATTACATGAATGAGTTTATGTCTTTGTAGATTGACGTAAATATGAAAGGGGAAAAGGAAAAATATGAAATTGTTAGGGCTGTCCTGATTTACCAGTATATTGCAATATGCAGCTGTGGCAATACGTACCGCGGTACAAATTTAACGGACCGTTATTTTGTGATATTTTTTTTTTCATTGAAAAATTCTTCCCTTCGCTAAATGATAGTAGCGAAACATCAATTTTCCATGGTTCATTTGAATAAAGCATAAGTTCAAGTATCTAACCAATTTGGGTGTGTTCGAAATATTCCAATAACTTCCAATAAAAATGCCCAGTTTTTCTCTTGTCTGCTACTGGCACTTTCCCTACAAAATCCTGTAGCATACTTCAATACTGAACAGTTGCATAACTTTTAAGACAAAAGTATTATGCAGCAGTGTCTATGGTTTTCAAAGCAATATATTGTGGCACGTATGGCGATACGGTTCCAGCCCATCGCAATATACCGTGATATGCTTCTGGCATATCGTGACAACCCTAGTAATTGTGTCAGGTACTAAAAATAATTCCTTAAAAAATAACATTTTTTTGTTATTTCAGTCCGAGTGTAGAAACAGGTGTACTGGTGAAAGGATACGTGTGTTATCTGTGTATGATGGTACGAGTTCAGTTAAACAAGCTTTGATTGAATTAAATCTTAATATTGATTTATATGTTGCTGTGGAACCAAACGCTGCTGCAAGGGAAGTTATTATGAAGAACAAAGGAAATGTAAATCTTCAAGTTGTAGATAGCATCAAGACATTGATGATTAATGAAGAGGTATTTAACCATTTTCTCAATTCATATATTTAAGGGTTTTCTTTGTGCTATGAACAAACTTTCACTGTAACAGTGAAAACATGTGAACAAAGAACTGAAAGATTTAATCCAGATTTTCTGCATTTCAGCAATTTTTTGTATAAAACTTGGTACTATTTGTGCATGGACAGAAAAACCTTTAGATTGGACTTGCTAATTAGATGTTTTGTATTGTTTGTTTTTATCTCATCAGTCAAATCATGAGTAATTTCATGGTGACTTTATGTGTTAAAATAATCCTCAGCTTGCGTTCATGATTTAGCGATAGTGGGTTTTATAGTTGGGTAAAACTATTTGTGTAGTATGTGTTTTTTAATATATCTTTCCAATGATATATATTATTAATACTAGATAAACAGGATTCACACTGTACTATGAAAAGCTTTATTCTCTACGATAGAAAGGTGATGTATACAAGCATACATGCATTCTATATAGTATTTAAGATTAAGGGAGCTAACTCATATAAACTTAAATCTAATAACATCACAGTATGATGGGTTTTCAAACAATATATTTCAGTTAGGCCTATGCCCCATTATTCAATTTTTGACAGTTGAAAAAAATTGTACTATAATAATTATTGTATATAATAAAATGTTGTAGAAACAGCAGGGGCTTAGGGCATATGGGGTGAAAAGTCATTAAATTAAAAAACTGCATTGTAATGGAATTCAGAAATGTAGCACTCAAACAGTGCTGGAAGCTCGCCCAGCTAGCCCAGTTGGTAGCGCTCAAAAATTGATCAAGGGGTTGTGGGATTGATTCCCAGGCAAGGCATACTTTAAATGAGCTTTTTTGTGTAATAATTTCTGTGGTCATTCTCTCCTACCACTGATTCTAACTCATGTAGGGCAGTTGTCAGTCATTGATGGAAACATTCTCCTAGTAACTGGTTAACAACTAAAATCTGTCTGTGACCATTCATTTGAAACTTGTTTATACTTAATAAAGCCATGCCATACCAGAATTTTGTAAAGGGTTCGCATGGGCGTAGGTTTGAGAGTCCTAAAAATAAGAATTGTTAGTGGAATTTTCTTAAATAATTCTTTTGTTCTGGGATTATATACCTGATTTTTCTCAGAAAATACTGATAGTTCCTTGTTTCTGTGTATTTATGTACTACCGAGTACTAACTTGTGTGAATACTAACTAGAATGTACACGTGTTTTTGTTTTCGGTTTGTCTGTTTTTGTGAATAGGTACCTAGGTTTTCAAACTTGAGTTTACGCTTAACAAAATTCCAATTTGGCATGGCCTAATTTAACAATGTACTAGACATAGGGTAATCACTTTCTTGTTTAGCCAAGTATAGGTCAGATAAACAGTGACTTTGATTCAAAATTTTGGTCCACTATGTTTGTTTTATTCTCAACTGTCATTAATAATTTTATGATGACTTTCTGTGTTAAAATGTTTGTTGTTTTAGAACCATAATATTACAACAGGTTATGGTCAGTCACCTTGAAATTACACAAACTTTGACAGTAGAGACAAAAAAAGTTCAGACTATGACAATTATACTATTTTTATTTCAAGATAGAGAAGATGTGTCCTATAGATCTAGTGATAGCTAATCTACCAGATGAATATTTAGATATTGAACAGGAAGAGGAAGCTAAAGGTCAGTATGCTTGATGTCAGTCTGAAACATTATATCCAGCCGTGGCCATGGCATAGTGGTTAGCATGTCTGACTTAGAATTCGGAGATCGCAGGTTCGAGCCTTGTCACGGTAGGTCATACCCTATACATGAGTTGTCCGCCTCGTGGTAGGGTAAGTTAGTAACTGGTGATAGAAAAGTATCCAGGAACCTATGGTAGGAAGTGCTGGCTGTCGTATATATAACCTTAATATGTGTTGAATACCATGTTTTAAAAAGAAAGACTATATCCGGAATTGAAATATTTGGGTTTTCTTCTTCGGTACAAACAAACTTTAACCATAACAATGAAAACATTATCCTGTTCAATTACCTGAATCAAAACATTCAGTAACCATACATTGGGAACTCCTCCGCCATTCGCTGCGAATAATCTCGGACATATTTAGATGCTATTTTGAAACTACCAGTGTTGAAGTAAACAAATATACATACGATTGTTTAGGCAATGAGTGATGTTCCATTTTAGTCTATAAATTTTGAAACATTACTCATTACCTTAACGATCGTATATTTGTTTATTAGATTAGATTATTCGCAGCGAATGGCCGAGGAGTTCCGAATGTATTGTTACAGAACGTTTTATTGCGTTTAGGGTAATTGAACAGGCTACTGGTGTACAAAGAACAAAAGCCTAAAACTTTGTTTGTACTGCCTCTGCATGGACGGAAAACCCATAAATTTGAATTCAGGATTAGTTCTATTAAAACCTGATCTAAAATTATCTGCTTGCATATTCGCTTTTTTTTAACTGAATACTTCATATCTCGGGTCATGTTCAGCTGACCTATGCTTAGAGCTGTCACAATACGCCAGAGGGGTATCGAGATATACTGCAATACACTAGCACTGTATCGCAATAAGTACCACGATATATTTTGGTTTTTAGATTCGTTGTGCCTCTCCTGTATTTATCAGAAATACTGCAAATCTTACAGGCAGCTACTGATAGAATCTAGCCTTCTTAACCATACTGTCATTTAGGACTGTGATATATGTTTGGCATATATAAAAGATGCTTTGGTTGAAAGAAATATCACCCCCTTTTCTGCAGAACATCCTAGCAATCAAGCTCTTTGACACCATATGCTTGTTTCACAACCTTCTGTTCCATACAATTAATCAGACGCGCCCCAATCAGTTAAATTGTTGTAACTTAAGCTTAGATTGAATGAACATTGAAAAAACTGTCGTTTTGCTACTTCCATTTCGAACAGGGAAGAATTTTTTTTATGAAATAAAAAATATTGCCAAAAACCAGTACGTTAAATTCATACTGCGGTATGTATTGCTGCAGCTGTATATTGCTATATACCGGTATATTGTGACACCCCTACTTACGCTTATATATTATTATTCCTGACAAGATCATTATTTTCAGTAATTTGTTTAAATCATCTTTGTCTTGCAATTTGAAAAGAGCCAATCAATCACAGCCTGTGAAAAACACCTTTGTCATATTTTCTGGCAAACCTCCATCTTAAGATAGAATTTATGAAATCAAGATGGTATTAATAGCATTTCGTCTGCATGTACATTAAAGCTATTCATTGATTGGTCGACGTAAAGGTAATCTCAATGTGACCCCTAAGCGATGATTAGAGATAGCATTCAACAGGGGTCTATAGGATATCTGTTAACAGGGATTGATGTTTTGTTTGGTGGGAAAAACAATTCTGAAGGCTGTGTATCATGCTGAACACTATGTCTATTGTTTTTGGCTCATTAAGTGCTGGGACATTGACTGAAAGTTATAATAGAGTAGGAATCAGTTTCTGGTGTTGATGTAATTCCTAATAAGTTTGCTTTTGCCTGCATGTTTCATTGTGAATGCATATAAAATCATTATAGTGTGGACTCGGAAATAAATATGCTGCTTTTGTATTCTAGTGCCTTTTGAATAAATCTTTATGTCTTTATTGCGTATACCTATGCATCGACCAATCAATGAGTATCTTTAATCTTGACCATATACTAATAGTAGCATAAAATGCTTTTGTATTGTAGTGCCTTTTGAATAAATTATAATTGTCTTTTGTCAACTCATGTCTTCATGGCAACCACTACATATAAAAGTCACACCCTGTATTGGAAAGCACAAGACAACTTGCTTATTCTGACTAGGGCTTCGGCGATGCGATCCCAACCAAAAAATCGAGTACAAATATTCGTCACGTTCAAAATCGTCGGATCGTGATCTACTTTTTAGAAAAAATGAAAGAACATTTTCTGCTTAATTACAACTGAAAATGAGTCACACTTCTAATGTAAACTTAAATTTATGTAGGCACCGAACATTCTTGTGTCAAAATTGGACTCGGATACACATTTAGACAAAAATGTTATCTCTGAAAATGTCCATAAAACCTCTGGTTATAGACATGTTTGGAGTGCATGGATTTCCTTACAGTAAAAACTCTTGTAATTCTTCACTGACTATTTTTATTGCATGAATTCTGTATGCTTCTCCATTTACAAGTGATTCGTGGTTCGATTCGTGAAACACTACACATAATTGTGGTTCAGATCGATCGCCACTTGCTCAACAATCCACAGCCCTAATTCTGACATAATTTAATTGTTGAGCGGAATCAGGAGTTTCATACATGCTGCTAATTGATTCTTCTTGGTCATGGGATCACCACTAGATCTAATACTTTATAGAATTTCTTAACCTTTTGTTGATATTGTATAATCATATAATATGATCTATTGATTCTACAGGTATGAGTGTTGCAGTAATCAGTTACATATCATCACTTATAAAACAAGTAAGAAAGTTTTCCCCACAAAGACATGTATATTGGATGATACAAAGTACTACACATATGACAAGTGATTGGAGAGCCTTTTTAAGCTCATTACTGGAAGTTAGTATTTTAAACATGCTTTCAATATCATACAAAGCCGCCTGGCTAGCTCAGTCGGTAGAACGCAAGTCTACTGATCGAGGGGTTGTAGGTTTGATTCCTGGGCGGGGCATACTTTCGTGGAGCTTGGTCATGAAATAATTTCTACGGCCATTCTCCGTCCTACCAATGATTTTTAATTATGTAGGGCAGTTGTCAGTCACTGACGAAAGTATGCGCTTAGTAGTTGGTTTACAGGTAAATCCAGAGATTTAGCCTTTCCAGGAGGAGTGAGTAGGTTGAATGACCGCCGTTATATGTCCTATACAATGTGTTACTACGGCGTAGAACCAAACAAACAAATATCATACATTCTGTTATGTTGATCAATATGTTTTTAAATAACAAATGTAATTTAAAAGTCTTCTACTTTAATTTTGTATATATGCATTCCTAGGTTTAAAGCAATCCCTACTAACATAATAGACAATATCCTGAAGTCAAATATTTGGGTCTTCTCTGCGGTACATAACAACCGATAACTTAATATATGTATTCAAAGAACAGTGAGATTTCATTCGTATTCCTTGCTTTTCTTCAATACTGTGTTATAAACTTTGTTTGTATCTTTTGTGCACAGGCAGATGACACCACCAATTTTAGTTCCGATTTAGGTCACATGTTTTATGAAAACTTAGCTGTTTAGACCTTGTTTTACAATCAAGCTAAAATTAATCATGTATACACTCAGGTTGTTTGGTCTGATATTATTGAAAGGATAAGATGAAAGGTTTATGGCATTTAAAAATTTTCATTTAAACAAATCAAAAATACAGATCAAATTATTATCCTTGTAATATTCCTCCGAAGGGAAGAAAGATAAATACATCTATTTAATAAAATACTCTATATGAATTTTTCAATAAAGAGTATTTTATTAAATGTACAGATCTAATTAGGTTATGTTTTTAATGACAGTATTAATATGTACAGGAGATTTGTTTATTTGGTGTAAGATCAATTTTTATTCCACAATCGAGCTGAGAGTACAATATTTTCACAAGTGTTTAACCATGAGTGAAAATTTGATATCCTTTGCTCACTAGTGAAATAAATAGTTTTTTACACCGAAATAAACAAGTTTTCTATTTATCGTATGCTTCAAACTGTAGCCTGTTCCATTACCCTAAACATTCCAAAACATTCCTTAACAATACCTTTGGAACTCCTTGGCCATTCACTGCAAATAATATAATCTAATAAACAAATATATAATCGTTAAGGCTATGAGTGATGTTTCAAAATTTATGGACTAAAACGAAACATCATCCATTGCCTAATCGATCATATATTTGTTTACTTCAACACTGGTAGTTTCAAAATAGTGTCTGAATAAGTCCGAGATTATTCGCAGCGAATGTCCGAGGAGTTCCAGATGCATCATTAAATAGAACATTTTGGAACATTTAGGGTAATTGAACAGGCTACTGATGTTATTATTGTTTAGTCTGATTTTCCTTCTGAATGGTGCATCCAAACAGTGAAAAATTACAAATTCATTTTTGTCATTTCAAACAGTGGAATTATTTTTTTATTTCAACAATTAATCTTGGTATTCTGCTCAGAAGCATATTATAAACAATGTATATATAATTGCTTAAATCGTATGAATTCATTTTTAGACGCAGCCCTTCTATTGGGATGCACAGTTTGTATCACCATATATGAATCCACATCTTTATTGGGGAAATATTCCTGGTTTAGACAGGTTAGTATTAAGATATTTGCTGAGATTGAGTAATTGAAGTATTAAAATACTGAAAGACTTTCATGCACATTGAAACCTTAGGAATCAATACTAATGATTACTCCTTACACATTAGATTCAAGTACGAATCGAGCGAGGCAAAATTGCGGTCGAAGTGTTAATGCTATCCTGCAAATATTATTAATAATTAAAACTACTTTCATCGCCTACTATGTTGTAAAGTAGAGACACATGTATCACGCCGCATGTTAAATTGGTCAGGCATTTGAGTCGTCCATTATAAGTTTTCGACTTGTGGTATAACTTAAGCCTTTCGACAGGAAATTGCCGAGAGTCTAAAATCCCATCTGGGTACCACTGTTGGAAGCACACTAGTCTAATGTTCAAGGAGTTGCAAGTTCAATTTCAAGGTGAGGCATACTTTCATAGAAATTACTCATGATTTCAGTTCCAGAGCTTTTTCCCTCCTACCACTGATTTAGAAATCATGTTGAGCAGTCGTCAATTACTGTGGAAAGAATGTGCCTTGTAACTGGCAAACTGCTTATACCAGAGACTTGGCCTTTGCAGGAATTGCGAGTAGGTAGACTGACCACTGTGTTATGACCAATATAATGTGTTGCTATTTGAGTTATTAACATACTGGTTCTGTAAAATTAGATTATATATACTCAAGTGTCCATATTTCGTCACCCTAAGGATTTAAAATGAAATAAGTAAAACACGAGGAACAGATAATTGCAACTACTTATTTGCACTTGAAAGTGTTAAGTACTATGCATAGAATCATTTTCCCTACAGCAACTCCCGCGCACCTGTTGAAATCTCACGGTATCTCAACCAAAACAAAAACTAGGACCAAATTAGGACTGGAATGTTAATACGAGGACCTTGGAAGATATATATTTAGGAAGCAATTTAGAACCAAATCCAATATTTCTATCTTAGGCATGCTGTTACAATATAACAAATACTCTGGTTTTTAGTGCCAGAGTCCCTTGTACACAGTGTTTAAACCAAAGGAATAAAAAATTTATTTCCCAAATGGGTATATAGAGAAAAACATTTTTTTCAATATACATGTATACTCATTTTGGGAAATAAAATTCTGATTCCATTGGTTCAAACTGAGCTACAATGATATATACACAATGATATATACACAATGATATATACACAATGATATATACACAATGAAATAATCACATACCAGAGTGAGTATAGTGCACACACTGAAATAAACAAATTTTCCTTCCTTATGAGTCTTGTCTACGTAGAATGAGCACCAAGGAGTTCCAAATGGTAAATGATTTAATCTATATTTACAGGTATAAACATATAAGTAAAAGACGAGATGTACTGACACTAGATGAATGTTTGGATGATGATAGACAAGCTAAGGTAAAATTTTACTTTTCAAATCTTATATTCAGTGTGTTAGGTGATGTGACCTTCAGTATGAAGCTGCCCGGCTAGCTCAGTTGATAGCACGCAAGTCTACAGATCGAGGGGTCCTGGGTTCAATTCCCAGGCGGGGCATACTTTCCTGGAGCTTTGTCATGAAATTATTTCTGAGGCCAGCCTCCCTCCTACTAATGATTTTTAATTATGTAGGGCAGGTGTCAGTCACTGACAAAAGTATGCGCTTAGTAGTCGGTTAACAGCTAAATCCAGAGATTTAACCTTTCCGGGAGGAGTAAGTAGGTTGACTGACCGCCGTTATATGACCTTATATGTATTGCTACGGCGTTAAACCCAACAAAAACAAAAAACAAAACCTTCAGTATGTTTTTTTATTGTTGTTGTTTTTTTTTAATGTCCTATTCAACACATATTTAGGTCATATATACGACGACCAGCTCTTCTTCTATAGGTTTCCTGGACACTTTTCTATCACTAGTACTTACTTACCCTACCACGAGGCCGACAACTCATGTATAGGGTTTGACTTACTGCGACCAGGATCAAACCCACCATCTCCGATTCGAAGTCAGACATGATAACCACTACGCCACGGCCGCGGCTTGACCTTCAGTATGTAAATAATTAGGATGTTACGATACGGAAAAAACCAATACTGATATATATATTAGAGCTGTCATCAATTCCAAAGATATTAATGTATTGTCAATTTATCAATAATAAATATTCATTTTGAAATATAGATAATAAAGCCTACATAGGTAAATAAATGAAATTCTCAAAATTTGCGATTCGGACAGTTAAACAGTACTATAAACTGTGGGAAGAAGAAAAAAGTAAACAATTAATTTGTTATAGATCTATATTTATTTCTAATCTATGCAAATCCTTTTTACCAATTACTTAACAATTTAGTACAGGATACCAAGTTGTAACATTCATGAGAAATATACTATGATTATTTTTGCGAAACACAGGCAGGCTGTTGGATCTGCGGGCGGCTGGTGTCATTAACAATTGCATTAAATTAAGTTTTCAATTTAGCATAATAACCCACAACCCCTCTATCAGTAGACTTGCATGCTACCAACTCTTTAAGGCTTCTATGTAAATAAATGGTACACTTCAATTCAGGAAAATTAGTTTGATGAACATTTACTGTACAAAACTAAGGGCATGTTGCCTAACGATTTTCGCTATGTTTCGCTATGAAAAAGCGCTTTCTTGTAGCGATTTGTCTTAGGAAACTGCTAGCTATTTACGTCACAAACCAACATGGCGGCCTTTGCCGAGTAAAACTTTTGCACTCATTGCAATCGCATGTTTTCTGGGCGATTTCAAACTAAATAAGGCTTTAACAAGTACAAAATCACTGCAAAAACATATGTTTAAATGAACAATTACAAATATTTATTGATTTCAATTCATCATTAGTCAGTCAAACATAAAAACATAAATTGTCGGCAAACAGGAAGTTACATTACGGCGGAGGCAGCCAATTTGATTTGTTAAAGCGCTCTAGGGTAGCGAAGATTTTTTTCGCTACGTAGCGAAATGAAGCGATATCTTGTAGCAAGTCGTTTCCTAGGATTTCGCTACGAAGCGATACCTAGCGAAATGCTTAAGCAACGCGCCCTAAATGTTGAATTCCATTATAATTGCAGATGAAGAGAATACGAAATTGTGCCTTTGATTCATCGTCAACTTGTACAGCAAACGGACAATATAAGACTTGTGTGAAAGTGAATAATTATAAATTACCAGTCATAGAAGACAAGAAAGAAAAATGTATCAGAGTTGAAGAATGTGAAAAGTAAATATATATGTAGTCCAACAATATTTACCTGCAGGGTGTTCAGTTACCTTGAACGTTCTGTAACGGAAGTGTCTGAACAACTCAACCCATACACAACTCAACCCGAGACGACTCAATCTCCTACTAACTGATTGAGTTGTCCCAACTTTGAGTTGAGTATTGCACGGGTTGAGTTGTCTTCGGGTTGAGTTTTCCCGTACCCGTAATGTTAGCTAACAGTAGTTACTGAACACAGGGCAGAGGTCGCACTACCTTATTATTGTAATTACACACTTCTCTTACTTTAACTTGTGAGTTTCCATATGCGTGTATATGATTATACAAGCGTTCGTAACAGCTAAAGTGACTATAAAATTTTGTAAACATTTCATGTTATTGTAACTTAAATTTTTTAATCATTTTCTATGGAGAAGCACATAAGTTGCGAAATTGTGGCATGGTTTCAAATTATTTATTCTTATGAAAACAAAATTACAAAATTATTACGAGCATTTTGCCGAAAGCTTCCGATAAAGTGCAATTTCCATACGAAGACAAAAATAGACAATAAATACTGAGTTAAATATATATTCTTGCATAAAGTTCAAGCTAAGGCTAATTCTGTTTGACTATATGTACTCCTGAACTTTAATTAGGGCTGCAATGACTTGAAAGTCGATTCATTTAGTAGAAAATTTTATACCAAATGATACGGCTGCTGCGTGTATCCGAGTACTCGGATATTCGGAATCTCGACCAGAAAATCAAGTACGAATATTCATCATGTCAGAAATCGTTGGTTCGCGATCTAGTTTTGGAAAAAAATGTAATATTTTCAGCTTAAATGCCACTACAATCCGCACTACACATGAAAACTTTAATTTATGTTGGGACAGATTTAACTTGTGTAAAAATTTTGATTGTTACACATTTAAACAAAAATGTTATCACCGAAAATGCCTATAAAATGTCTGGTAATAGAAATGTTTGGAGTACATGGTTTTTCCATTTAGTAAAAGCTTCTGTAATACTTCACTTATTTTTGTTTCTACATAAATTACTGAATGCTTCTCCATTAAGAAGTGATTTGTGGTTCAATTCGTGAATTGCTACACATGAATCATGGTGTGGATCGGATCCCCACTAGTTCAACGATCCACAGCCCTACCAAATGTACAGTAATTAGAAGTACTCATTCACAGATTTCAATTTAAATATCAACTTTTCGGAAACTACTTAAATTGTATGGAAACATTTCTTGAAGCAGAAAATTAGTATTTTGATAATGACAATTTTAGTGCAAATTGACATACAACTACAAATGATGGTGTTTCTGGTAGTATAAATCTACCCTGTATGTCATGGTGTAGACAATTTTAGTGCATTTTTAAGACTTTTATTGTATATTTCTTACAATCTATAGGTCAGTTTGTATATCTTGGAAACTACAGTACAGTTTGTCTTGAAATAATATGAACTTTTGTTTTCACACAATATATCTTAAAGGGCCCATGGTTAAGACAATGTTTTTATATTTCAGAGTTCTAGGCCTTCCTGATGACTATACATTTATACAAACTAATAGTTTAACCGAAAGACAGACATTATTGAAAAAAGCACCCAGTGTTCTTTTGTTAAAGGAAATACTGATGCCAATTAGCAAATGTTTTGCTTCTGCAAACCGTAAGAGGAAAAGACAGGATTAAAGTCAGCTTTGAATAATAACAATTTCTGTATAATCATTGTGCTCATCGTTGGAAACCAACAGTAATCATACATTATTATCGTTGACGTAATACCCTGGGTTACCGAGGATGCATTGTGCTATGTTTTGTTTAAGACATTTGAAGCACTATGCTATGTATTTTAAATCATTACAGGTTCTGTTCAATCAATGTATTATGCTTTGTTTTGGGCTAGTGTAATGCTATGTAATTTAGACATTTTAATTATTACAAGTCTGTTCAATCATTGTTCTATTTTTTGTTTTGGACTAGTGTCAGGGCTCGAATTTAAGCTCGCATACTCGCAAAATGCGAGTGGATTTTGAAAATTGCGAGTAACTTTTATTTTAACTATTTTACTTTATTTTCGCGAGTTGAAATGGCTGCACAAACATTTTTGTCTAAATTAATGAGGCTCAAATTAGCATTGAATCAGTCAGAAAGATTGATTAATTAAAGAATCAGAGTACAAACATGTTCGACATTTTTATTGTCTATCCGACAATAACGGACTACAACGGCATCGTTCTATCCTTAGTTATATATAGTACTATGTTCTTTATATTGCATATATGAAAAGTCACCATCTTTGTCATTAAAATTTGGAGAAAAATGCTAGCGATTTTCTTCATTTTTGCGAGTCGAAATAAAATCAATTCGCAAAAATTTGCTAGTTCAATTTTTTGTTAAATTCGAGCCCTGACTAGTGTATTCAGATATTGTCAAGGTTTACTTTTATGTTGTGTTATTACAAGCAGGGGTTCTATAGAACAGGGATTTGTAACCAAGTGCTATTTTGAATTTTCACGGTCGTCACTGTCTGTAACTGGCTGAAGCAGGCTGTACGAGGGATGATCCAAAATAACGTGGACTTTTGCTACAGTTAACGTTTGTTAAGTACAATCAGAAAACAAAATGCATCAACATAAATAAGAATAAGTCCTGCATATTCTTACAAAATATCAGACAAAAATACTGACTCATTAAAAAATAATGATCATTTGAAAACTATCACTATCAGTGACCCGGCGCGTGTCAACGACGTCTTCTTAACATTAATGGCATCGTCACTCACACAGCGCAGTACTCAATGTCAAATAACGGCAATTAGATTTGAAAATCGATTTACATTTGACATATGCAGATTGCCGCTAAAAATGTGCTTGATTGTGCCGTAACCGATTTCAAGCTTATCTGCAAAATCGCGAATGGTTAGACCTCAGTCCGTTTTCAGCGCTTCCCAAATTGATTTCTCCGCCGTCGCTTCGTTTTTTCTGTTTCTTCACCCATCCTGTCTTTCTTTAAAGCTTTCTCTACCCTACCCAAACTTTTGGTGTCACTTAAAAACTAAACTTTTACTGACTAGAATTTTTGTTTAGAGTTCTCAATCTATTTTAGCGTCTGCCTTGGCTTTTTTATAAGAATATGACAAAATTTTATAATGCAACATACTTCCATCCGGTCAGGTGACAATATTTTAACGTGCGTTGCATTGGTGAGATCGTGTTATGAATGTTGTTTTCTCCATAACGCCTTGATCAAATGAAGTTAAATTTGGACATGACGTCATGTATACACCTAAACGTCAGTTGGTGAAGTTTCGCGCTATTTGTTTCATTATTTTTTGAGAAACAATACATTATGTTTCTCAAACATAGTGATTATAACGGTTCGCGCCGCATCGGAGTTACCTTGGTTATGAAAACGCATGGTGCGGTCTTATGATTATAAATATTTGTAATTTTATTGCATTGTTTGATTCATTTAATGTTCCGATTTACAACCATATAAGTTTTTTAAAAATATTTTTAAAATTGTAAGAACAGTATTAAAAGTCCACGTTATTTTGGATCATCCCTCGTACAAACTATTCCAGGGTTTAAAAACTTGATTTATGTTTTTGTACATGGCTTCCATGCAACTTGTGAATGTGTCTGAAGTTTTTGACAAAAAAATGTTGCAATTATGACCGAAAATATGACTTTAGGTTATGTAAAATGGAGCTAAAAATGGCAGATCAGCTGGAAAATGCATTATTTTGTGAAACAGTCTGTGAGCATTATTTACCTAAAGATCATCTAGAAACACATTATTCCTAACATTTATGTCAATTTGAATGGTACTGGTACAAAATTTCATGTGAATATCTTTATCTAAACGTGTTATACTTGTTTTCCATATGGGCCAAAATAATAGCGACGACAGTGAAATTTAATGAAAATCTATTACATTTACTTATCGTTACAAATCCCTGTTATATAAAATCCCTGTTACATGTTAGTTTCAGCTTTTTGAATTAAACTTCTCCCAGTAAATACTGTGCAAGCTTATGAGAAACCTCTTGTTGTTTTAAATGTTTAACTTACTTGAGACATACACATTATTTTTTTGTAATTCTCTAAGAAGAGTTGTCTGATGTATTAATGATAAAAAACTATCTAATTAAAAAAAGTCATTGTTAATTGGAATGTATCATCATCCTATTGTTGTAGTAATTCGTGATTTGTGTTCATGAAGTATATTCAAAGTGCTAGAATAATTGTATTTTTGTTGTATGGAATTATATTTTGTTTATGTTATGTCCAAGTCCCATAAAAGTGTGGCTTGTTGCCGACCTGTACGTGCAGAAAGCTGTAGGCTGTGGGAAGCCTTGGGTATAAAGGTGACGGGACATACATGGCACAAAACAACACCCTCGCACGGAGCCATAGCTGGAAGATATGCAAGTTTAATCCATACTCGGCCATGATTTTGTTCACGATTTGACTTTGAAACTCATACATGTATCCAAGGCTCATCTCACGGACCCTCGTAAAAACTTAACAGTCTGTACAGGTAAGCAAGAGTTCGCACTGGTCCTTGCGAAGCTTGATTGCATGGTGCCTGTATGTGCCCTCACGGCTATTTTTATGTTTATGGGACTGTACATAGCATTACTATTTGTTTATTTATTATTTATTTTATTATTTACAATTTATTATTTGGCAACATTTTACATGCACCTTTTTTTGTATTGTATTGATTTATGACTTGAAGCTAATGTTAAATCAAGGGTTTTTGGAGTCGTCTATTAATATCACTATTCAGTCGACTCTTGACATTAACTTCCCCAATCATTAAGTCACATACCAATTGTTAACATACAGCGCAGATTGCAGCCACAGCATACAGTGCATGCATGTCCCTTACTGGTAATCATTTACACCTGGGTGAAGTGAAGCAATCACAGGTAAATCAGTATAACTGCAAAAATAAGATCTCATGCTGAATTGAACCCATAACCTATAGTTTGTGGGATGGTATGCTTTACCACTTACAACAAGCCCTTACATGTGTCATAATGCTCTATTACTTTCTTAAAGTAATGTGTTCCAGGATTTATGGAGATTCCATACGGAAATTCACTACTATACCTACAGTACATGTTTAATGTTGCCAAATAATACATTATTTACTAGCTTAAGTTTGTTTTTTCTCAACTGTCAAAGTATGAATAATTACACGGTGAATGGGTTTGTTAAAATTATAGTCTTAATACATTCATGAGTTTCGGAAAATGTGTATTATGATCGAGTAAAGCTGCATTTGCCATATGATATGTTTTAGTCAACATATTTGTAATTAATAATTAGGCCGCCAGTACAAAAACTATGCAATCAGTCACCATGAAATTATTCAAGCTTTGACAGTTGAGAAAAAACGAACAATACATTTTATTTTACTGTCAGTGATCAGTGATGTATACATCAACCCTGCTTATTTACATAAATACAAATGACCATTTTATTGATAATGAGTGCAAAAGTATTGTAGAAAGTATTTAAATACATGGGGTTAATGTATGTGCCAATCAAAGTTGAAAACAAGTAAAAAAACTCTAGCATGTTTTATGTTCATGATTGTTTTTGATTTATTATCAACAATATTATATTTCAAATTGCATGTGTGCAATAAAAACATTTTGTTTGAATATTTTTGTTAGTGTTATATTATTCTATTGGCCACAGCCGTGGCATAGTGGTTAGCATGTCTGACTGTAATCCTGAGATCGCGGGTTTGAGCCCGGTCGCGGTAGATCATACCCTATACATGAGTTGTCGGCCTTGTAGTAGGGTAAGTTAGTTCTGGTAATAGAACTGTCAAGGAAACATATAGTAGGAAGAGCTGGCCGTCGTATATATGATCTAAATATGTGTTGAAAACTACGTTAAAAAAAAAATTATTCTCGTATACATACTCTGATTGTAAATTATGGAAACTAGTTAGTTCTTGTTTATCTGCAACTTACTGGAGTATTTGCTAACAACAAGCAATTTCAAAATTTGGATTTGGATGTTTAGATCTATGCAATGCTTTTGTTAAAAACTGTAGGGATTCAACTTATATAACCCTATAAGCTCACACTAGTACTACAATTCTGTGGTGCTTTTTACAAAAATTCTAACGAAAAGAATCTTTGTTATTCATAAGCAAGAAACATTAATACGCTCATTTTTTGGCTTATTCCAAATTTTATGGAATTGTGTAGACTAGTGTATACCTTTTGAATACCATATAGTTATGCTTACATTCATTTTCAATAAGCGGGTGCATTTTGGGGGTATGATTGCTTAATACATATAAAAACAGACTATAAAATCATATGTTTAGTAAAATGTGGAAATGGTTAAAACATGTATTTTTGGTTGATAGGCAAATTTTAATACAGAAATATAAGAATTATCATTGTACTTGATTGCATTGTTTGATTGACCATATCGAATACATTGAAATATAGGGATGGCACAAAAAAGGAATTTAATCCTTATTTCCATTGTGGTCCCTGTTATTAGTTAAGTTGATACATATATACATCACAGAAAAATATGATACTATCACAGAAGGTACACTAAAAGACAAATGTCAAAAATAATAATAATGATTAATTAGATAAAGAATTAAGAGCTTAATACAAAATATTATAAACATTAGTTATCTCAGATCTCTGACATAAGATGGGCTTTGCCGAGGGCTTTAAAATGGGGGGAATTTCTAGCTTGTCTAATGTGTTGTGGCATTTCAATCCACTTAAAACAACCATTAAATGCAAAAGACTTTTTGCCAAAAGTTAATTATTAAGATTATGAACTGATATAAATATCGGAAACAACAACAGTGAAAACACACACGCACCCCACACTGACAAAAATGGGGCTGTCATGATATACTGGTATACCGGTATATTGCAATTAATCTAAATGGAAACCTTTATCAACGCAAACATGTACGGACATGGATGGCTTAAACATTATCTAAGAAGTATAACTCGTGTATGTTCATAATTAATAGTTATTTGAGTTACCTCCCATTAATTATTCTGTTTTAATAACGACTACTGAGTCTTTGCAGTTAGTATCAGACCTCTGTGTAGTTAACAGGTTTAACAACGATAGCAAATGTGCTGTCCTCGTCTTTTCTCTGTCTAACTTGCTATGAAAACGCCGATGGTATCCACTAGTAAATAAGATTAGAGAGTGCACAATAACCAAATTTAGGCCTCGTAAGCTAGTTACCATGGTAATTTCACTGGTGACGGTCTTAATCAAAGCACTGAAAGTACTGGGGTATTCATTGTGTTTAGATTTATTCAATTTTTGTTGGGTTTTATGCTGTAGAAACACCTTATAAAGGTTATATCACAGCGGTCAGTCCACCTACTCACTGTTCCTGAAGAGGCTTTATCTCTGGATTTAGCTGTTGACTATGACTACTGCTGTAATTAGTCAAAGCTATAACTGTTACAATATGACTATCACATTGTTTAATTAGTCTGTGTGTCAAAAAAATCTCTAATATAGGAGAGATTTAAAACTATGTCATTGTTATCTGTTATGTGTGCTACGTAGTACACATTTTTGAGTAAAGTTGGACAAACACCCTGCTGCTATTCGTATGATTTATATAGTAACTGAACAGAAAATAATGTATTTAAACCCCATTTCTGCTTATCATAAATGTCTTAGAAATTAATTTTACCTGCACTGATGGTGTTTAATGACGAATGTTAAAATTTACAGATATGATTAAGAATTAATTGTTTGATAAATTATATTTCTTTTTTTCATTCGGTTACCTGATTTAACAAAGAGGTTAATGTAGTCAAGTGAATGGGATTATTTTTTGGAAAATAGTTGAAAGTGTTTTATATGCACAAATTATCTATATCTTGTAAGAAAATAAACAAATGTTAAGATTCAAAGTGTTATACTAAGATTTAATACCCAAGTTCATTATTACACACAAACTAGTTATTTTGAAGAAAAAGTGATATATGTTCCAAACATTAATTATGTTGATGACTTTAACAAGTACAAATAATATATTCAATACATTAATTGATAGTATAATAATTATCATTCATATTATTAATATATTTAAGTTAAATGCAGTTATTGTATTTTTAAATGAGTATGTTTTATTAACATTTTTTATTCAGGAATTTTTCCTTAATCTCTCCAGATCTTGTCAGATTACACTTTGGTGAAATGAAACTTTTCCATCATAAGCCTTTATTCTTTATTGAATAGAAGTAGGATAAAAATAATCAAGAAAAAGGTCTTTTGTTTTCAGTAATCAATATTTTGAGTCCCTGAAGGGTCTGTTCAATAATTAATAGCATACAGTTTCATATGAGGCTAAGTTATGATCAATATTTTTAGGTATGGTTCAATAGTTTCATAAAATTCTGATTCAAAGATTTAAGTTGAAAATCAAGTGATTGATTTTTTCTTAAGCCGACGTCAGTTTGAAATGTTATAATTTACAATGTCTAACAGCGTAATCATTATGGTAAAGCATTGTTTTGGAATACATCTACTGATGTAATGATGACACTAAGACACACATATCATGGTACTGGACTAATATTAAAAATTTTGAAATATATATTTTGTATTTCAATAATTCAAATAAAGATACATGATTGTGTTATTGTATAAGTCTAATACATGTACAGCTTAAAGAAACTATAATAAAACGTAAACACAACACTAGTCGTTTTAAAATATTCATAAGATTATATATCTCAATATGTCAATGTTACCTCTTAATATGTAAATATGTATAATATAAAATATAGAAATATAATAAAATATAAAATATAAAAATAAAAATTTATGCTTTTGCTAGGTTTCGAACCAGCGACCTCTTGAACTTTTCATTTTAATGAATAGTTCCCTTCCTTCCCTTTAGCCGACTGAGCTATTCGGGTCCTAAAGGGCAGAGCATGTAACAATAGTTAAATACAGTAAAAAGAACATTAAATATGGGGAAGATAATTTTGGAAGATGAATCCTAAATTTTGTGAGTTGTTATCAAATACAAATAAACTGCACTATCAAATTAAAAAAGCAATTAAATTCTGATTTGTAATTAAACGTATTAATGATAGTTATGAAATTTCAAGTAAAATAATCCCATGTACGATTTATTTGACATACTAATAAATTATGTACAGTGGTATGATTTAACTAAAAACCTTGTAATTAATATATTGTATATAGATCTATAGACGTTCATGTAACAAACAGACAAGCTGCGTCTGTTCACTTTGTCTAACGTTTGCCTTTTTCTGACGAAGCATTTTACTGGCTCTGGTCGTTCCCAAATACCAAGTCATTCCTTTTTCATAGTGAAGGGAAATATGGCATGGTTACCAGAGCTGTTGATGTTTTGCTAGGACTTGGTCAAACGCTTTGTTTTCTGCGTTCGTCATCGTGAGATGACGAAACAACCTGCATGAGTCGTGCATGTGGTCGCACGATCATGGCGCTCTATCCTGTCTCGCCTCCCTATATTTAATTAAATAACTATATTGAAAATGATTTAATATTTCTTTCATCTTGAGAGAAATTTGAAAAAAATATTAATGAATACATGTACACTTTAAAATGGATTAAGTGGTAAATTTGCTATGTCCATTTCATACATTTCTGTACTTACTACCCCTTCGTTAAATTCATATTGTTTTAAATCCAACCTCCTATAATCGAAGACAGGAAGAGTGCCATGGTCAAAATGCAGTACATGTATTATGATAAACTAAAATATATTAAAAAAAAAACATAAAATGAATTTCTACGCACCCGGGTCACGTCAGTTTAATGCATTGCCTCTCATATTCAAAAATATGCAAACAATATGAAACCATTAAAATAGTTTTGTCGGAAAAATATTGGCATTTTGAGAGAGGTCGATCGAGGAAGTTATAACTTTACCACCGGACTTACCTCGGCGATCTTCTATGCAGATAAATCTCGGATATCATGATAGTTAGTATTAAGAGGTAACATTGACATATTGAGATATATGCTGAGAGGAAAAAGTTTAGTCAGTAAGAATGTTTTATTTAATATTTTATAATAAACCCCATTCTATTGACAAAAAATTGATTTGTAACAAAATTTGATCAATCGACAGAATATTGAACATTTTTACAAAAAAGTTTGATGAGATTATTGAGAATTCCAGTCATGATAACAGCATAAGGGTCAGAATAAATGACGTCAATAGCGTACGTGATTTGGAGCGTGCATTGCACGAGGAATGGGCACAGACACCTGCTCACTTCACCCGGCGACTCATAATTTCATTGACACGACGTTGTTTGGCTGTCATTCAATCTAGAGGTGGACATACCAGATACTGATTAGTTTGTGATTTTTTATTCTGACCCTTATGCTGTTATCATGGCTGGAATTCTCAATAATCTCATCAAACTTTTTTTGTAAAAATATTCAATATTCTGTATTAGTCCAGTACCATGATATGTGTGTCTTAGTGTCATCATTACATCAGATGTATTCCAAAACAATGCTTTACCATAATGATTACGCTGTTAGACTTTGTAAATTATAACATTTCAAACTGACGTCGACGTAAGAAAAAATCAATTACCTGATTTTCAACTTAAATTTCGACAATTAGTTCACGATCGACCCCCTGATTTTTCTCATATAAACATTGATATAGTCCAACAGAATTAACCTGAGCTTGACCTTTATGCAAGAATATAATACCTAGATTATTGATTTTAGCTTATTTTCCTCATTAGCCTCGATAAATTGAGGCTATCTTAATTATTTTATCCTACTTATATATATATACATATATTATATATTACAAAAATTAAGCAAATGTGACTTCACATGCCAATTAATTTTATTTTCTTTACTAATTCAAACATATTTAGCCATACGGTTCATTGGTGATAACTTGTCTATTAAAGATAATGTTTTTGATTTTATATACAATACCCACCAAAAGTGCGGAGACATTTCCACTTTGCAGGCCTACTAAATAGCTTTTGTCCAAAATTTTGAAAACTGATTACTTATAAAAGTTTATCACTTTACTTATAACTGAGTCTACAAAAATACCAAACAAAATACATTATAGAAAATGATTACAATAAATAGGCTTAAGCTAGGGTGTCAGATGCTGAATATTATTCATGTGCCGCATTATTGAAATTTGTTTTCATTTTATCACAACCATATTTAAATATAAAAAACTAGTAATTCTACAAAAAAATCATCAAAATTAATGAGTTGTAGTTTTTTTTTGTGGGTACTGTATTAATATATCATTGGAAATATATATTATAACAGGTACCAAAGATGGTGGCTGGAAAATTTTTTTTTTATATCAAAGAATTTTTCTGAAAAGTGGGACGCAAACTTGTGTGTTACTTGTTCCACATAAAATATCCACGCATATATGCATAAAATATACTAAATGTACCCTTTATTTGGTACAGTAAATTGTCTCTATGATATATGTATGGTAAAAAATATGAAAGATCTCGTTTATCAACATAAATAATTGTTTCCCCCACCCGCTTTTTCAATGATGTGCTGTTTGACATCATCTTGGATTTTATAGCGAGCGCTCGACATTCTGTACACAAACGGTCTGACTGACCGATATCTTCACCTATTTAATTATCGACGTACCTGTACGTCGATATATACAATTATCAAGATTTGAGCATTTTGTAGTCGACACCGGTTGCCTTAAGCCAATCAAAACGATGCATTTGAGGTCACATGATAGAAAAATGGACGGCAAATTGTCGCGGTAATTGACTCGTCTGGACGCCATCTTTTGTCGGGTATTACCAGAAAATACAATAATCAGAATAGGAATGAGTACCAGTTTCAAGAAAGCTGCATTTAAGACCTTGAAAATACAAAACTAACTGTAACATGTTTGTTTTCTTTTTAAAACTCCCATTTGTTGAAAAAAAAATGCAAACTTATCTTCCCTACTAATGGGCGAATCTATTTTTACGGGAGAAGGTTATCTGTATCCAATCAGCTGAGAGGCGTAACCAGTATCCACTGAGACAGGTTTAAGTCACGCCCCTCATAAATATCGCTGTTCGCTTAACGTTAACCATTGGGAACGCCCCACTGATTCATATCGGTAATCGTCTGCCGGAATATTTTGGTTTAATAAAAAATTGAATGAATTTCCTGAATTCCAAATAGACAGGAACAATTCTAGAGTCTACCATAATGCTGTTTTACGTGCATAGTCCGAACAAGACCTGGACAACACCTGTTCATTCGATGTATTTTTATCAGCCCGGAAGGTTCCGTACAATGAATCAAATAGGTCTAATAAAATGTTTTACATATAGTTAGCGGGTCACGCAAATCCCGATATTCTCTAAATAGACTTGGCACGGCTAATAGCGTTGACGTATATTACTTGGAAGGAGATGTTGTAATACACGGCTAAACGTCGATTTCAAGCATTTTTGGAAATGCTAATACTTGTGTATACAGTACAAGTATTAGCATTCCAAAAATGCTTGAATCGTCGATTAGCCATGTATGACATCTCCTTTAGTAAAGCATTCAAGCAATATATGTGTCAGAGTTTAACAATTTCGTCATGTTCCGACCGAGCACATACAAACTCATTTTTATGGTATACTTTATAATTCACCTGTCCATTTGGCAAGAAATTATATTTATTGATAACCAATCCAGATTATTCGATTCAAGAACATGTTCTGTCCCATATTTCGACGGCTAATTGAACGAAGATTATATTTCTTTACAAGAAAATATTGTGGCAAAGCATCAAAGGTCCCCAAACAATTAATAGCACGAAAGTACTGCTTACGTCTGTGATCTCTATAAGTGAGGCATTAAAATTCTTTAAAAAATGTTTATTAACCGTTAATTAAACCAACCATGTTTGATAATTTAATATATAAATGTACAATATATAAAACGATCATTATCAGTGATGGTCTGATAATTCTTCTCTGTTTATGGTGTCAGCCACAGTGTCTTCGTCAGTGGTTTAGACTGTGACTTTCTATGAATAGACCGCGAAGGCCGTCGAGTGTACATCTATCTAATAGTACTGCCACACACCAGGGATGGGGTCAATTACTTGCAAAGTAATTAATTATAATTACCATTATTCTCAACCTCAGTAATTATAATTAATTGTTAATTACCCTGAGTTAGGACAATAATTAATTACAATTACCATTATTTACATAAACAATTAATTATTAATTAATTATTTCAACGACGTATTTAGGCAAAAAATGAAATTCCAGTTACTGACATGTATTAATTCAGTGATTTTTTTACCAACTCATCAGTATGGGTCCTAGGACTTGCTGGGCTATAAATCTATGAGTCCCAAAACTTAGCCGACTAATCCAAGTTACAAGGCTTAATATTGCTTTGGTGATATTAAAAGTATACTAACAATGGAATGAAGAAAAATGAATTTGATTTCTACATTAAATACAATACTACTGATACTGAAATTATTCAAAACTGTCAAATAAATTTAATAAGTTTATTTTCATTAATTTAGTTTGTGATTAATCAAAACTTCTTTTTCCTTAATATCTTTATGCTTATCTATAGTAAAGCACATTATTATTTCTATCTGTACATAGAAGATTTGCAGACCTAGAATATGATTGACATAACTTGAACACGATTTGGTATTTACATGCATTACCAAATTCCTGTCAGACAGGACTCCATACTCAGAAAAAGTATACATCCAAATGATGTACATTATATTTTGAAACTTTGCATCCACAGAAAATTCAATGAGTCCTGGACTCAGGATGCAGAGGTAAAAAAATCACTGTTAATTATTGTCCTTACCTTTAAAACACTAAATAAAAGATAAGATAACTCATATGGCAGTATGCATGTACTTGATATTTATTTTCTTCCAATAATTCTTAGTTATGTTTTATATATACTATGTACATCATATCAACAGAAACAATGTGAAATATTTACTCAATATGGGCATTGTCTTCAAGGTTATCACCTCAATGCTCAACTGTCAGTGACCAGTCAGACAATTGAATCTTTTACTATAACACCATGCAGGGTTATCATCAATTAGCTATAGATTTCATATTACAAACACTATTGTTATGATAGTAAAGAACCCATTCATCAGGTGTGAAAGGTGTGAAAAACAGAAAAGAGGGGCCAGTTTGGAAACTAAGTTGCATTTAATGAAACATATGCAAATGTATCATGAAGTAATTGAAAAATAATTGAAATCAATTAATTATTGCCTAAATTTCCTAAGTAATTAATTATAATTACCATTGTTTCCAATTTTTGATAAAATAATTAATTACAATTACCATTGTTTTTCACACAGTAATTAATTGGCAATTGTTCAGAGCAATTAATTGGCCCCATCCCTGCCACACACCTCTCACGAGTATTATGGACAGTCTTATCTCTGTTACAAGTTAATCGCTTCAAGTATATTCTGTAACGTCATATTGAGCGTCTGGTCATTTTCTCGCGCAGAAATACATAAAGTACCAGTTTCAGTATGAACTATTTTATTGTAGCGGAATTATCCGGATATGGATGCTGTTAGGTCTCGTTGATTAAATATAGGACTCCGATCGGAATACCACTATTAATCTATTGGTAACAGAGTATTCATTGTTAACACAATGAATACAAATATACTGTTGAGGTATGTGTAATATAGACAATAAACAATTGGTATCTATGTGTCTGTATAGATCGAGGGACCATACACTTGCACGATCAATGATTTGAACGCTTGATAAGGCCCGATCTGGGTACCCTGAGATGCTTGAATATCAATTTAGATCATTATCTTTTTCAATAGCTCGGATGGATGATTGCATATTAAAATTAATCTAAAAGTCGAGTTGATATTGCTTTGATGGTGCCGATTTTGTGCCCTTTTCTTTGTATGAGAGTCAATATCTGAGGGGCCAGCCGGGGGGCACGTGCCCCCTGTGCCCCCCGGTAAATCCGGGCCTGTTCAATCACTGGTTTGAATATTGAGCTGTACATCTAAATGTTCACATGATGATAGGTGATATGTACATTATTACAAGTTTGTTGTTCCTATGATGATCTGTTTGCCAGCCCCCAATCTGATTAAAACCCGATCTAAAATTTTTCACTCCCATACTCGCTAATTTAGATCTGGCTTTTTTCAAACGAAGGTCACGTTCAGGCGACCTTTTCTCATCATAATATTCATGACGAAATTGTTATGATACGTAACTTGTTTACATCGTCTACGTCACGCAATTTGAAATGAGCCGCCCAATCGCAGACTGTGAATGATACGGCTGTTAAATTATCATGCAAAAATACGAAATCAAAATGTGATTAATAGTCTTTTCGTCTAGATGAAAGCTACGCATTGATTGGTCGAAACAAAGTTTATCTTGATGTGACCTTCCACGGAGAAAGTAGAGATCCTGTACGACATCGCTCTATAGGATATCTGTTTACGGAGATTGGCCAGCCCCATTCTCTCATGTATCATCTTATCAGTGCTTGTACAGCTGTAATCACCCGTGAAACATTTGGTGATAGAATGCTGGACAGTTTCCAGTTAAAAATAAGCCCAGATCATTGAAACCACCTTAAGGCAGGTGAATTCTCACAATATCCATTTACATATAACTGGGTAAAACAATGTTAAAAGTAATTTCTTGCTCAAGAAAAATTTGCGGTGCTTCCATAGGGGTTTGAACACAGTATGTGTCTGACAGCTGGACCACTGGGCCACAATCCCTTTAGAATGTAAATAAATACAACAGAAATAAAATATCATATTTTTATTTTCTTCTTCTTTATTATCAAATACAATATAAAATCTGCTTAAATAAATGTTTAACAAAAATTATTAATTAAAACGATAAAAAAGAAATATAAATGACACAAGAAAAAATGAGCAATAAATCATTACATTATGCATTACATATCCTGACTCCATTAATGGAATATATATGTGCATTGTATAAGAAAATTGCAACACTACCATATATACATTTGAGAAAGTTAGGTCATATAACATAAAATAAAATTGATATTTTCTGTGTATGACAGGAGATTATTTTTCACAAGCCTTCCCTCCCTCCCTGGATCTAAACAATAAAACATATACAGTAAAACTTGGATATAACATACTCGCTGGGCCAAAGAAAAAAGGTATGTAACTTATGTTTGTATATATGTAATTATATTAAACTCCATATTTAACTTGTGCACCACAATGGTATACAAGTGTATATCAATTTTCAAAAAAGTACTTGTTATAATTGACATTTCAAATGAAATGATAAATTCACATATTTCATGAAATTTCTCTTAATATGATACTAAATTACCTCCCCTGTATGTTTATATATTTGAACTCTTATTTGCATGTAAATTTCAGTATGTATTATTTTGTTTCTCTATTATTGTTATTATGTATGTACATTGTAAATGTCTGTGTGGACCATATTGAAAATTGGTTTACACCAAATATGTTATCCACAATAAATAAAGTCGTTATTATTATTATTATTATTATAACTGAGGTATGTTATATCCATATAGCATACTAAGTATGTTACATACAAAATATGAAAATTGGGCCAGGAAAAATGGTATGTTATAACCGAGTGTATGTTACAACCGAGTATGTTATAACCAAGTTTTACTGTAGTCTGTATCTAAATCTTCTTGCTCACAGATTTCAATTTAAAAATCAACTTATCTAAAACTTTCAAATTTGCACAGAACATTTTTTTGATAGCAATAAGGATGTGTCCTGATAATGACAATTTTAATGCTAATAGATACACAGTTGAAAAGAGAATTTTATGTATTAATGAATTCCCCCATTTGTAATGGTATACATTATTTGAGAGTGTTTATGTGGCTTTTACATCATATTTCTCACCATCTATAGGTCAGTTTGCCTTAAAATATAGGGCACATTCCGCATGGCAATCTCTAGCTAGCGCTTTTTGAAAGAGATTTTCTGCAGCATAAGAGGTTTACTGAACAAGCTAGCAAAAACAAAATGGCGACTTTCTCAAAAAAGTTTAGAATTGTAACAAATGAAAAATATTTAAATCAATTACATGTATTCCCATGATATCGTTTTTTACCTCTTTGACGAAATATATGCATTAAATGAAATATTTATCAGTGTCTTGAAAAAGAAACACATTCCCACAGGGGGCAGCCATTTTGAAATAAGCAGAAGTGTCCTGAATGATATGGCTAGCAAGAAAAAAACTTGCTACGTTTTGCTAGCTAGCGATTCAATTTGCTCGATCGTAGCAATTCAATCCGTAGGAAATCGCTACAAAGCGCTAGCTAGCAATCGCCTTGCGGAACGTGCCCATACTGAATTCATTTTCTTAACACAAATACAGGCAATGACAAGTAAATTTCAACAATCAAATTTAACCAAATATGAGAGCCAGCAGCTTTAATAAAGATGAGATACATTGTATATTGGAGAATCTTAATTAATATAAAACATGCAAAATTATAAAACATGCAAAATAAATAATACAAGTTTAAAACATGTATAAAAATTTGGCATGTCAACAAAATCAACAGAATGAAATTAATCATACATATCTTTTCCATGGATACAAATTTCCAGGACTTTTCCTGAATTTAGAATCCATGAGTTATATTATTTTTTGAGATTACCACAGAAGTTATCTACAAATAAAAAAGTATCATATATATAATACGTGGGAATGATTTAGAGTAATGAAACTAACATAGAGCATATACATAGCAGGGCACTCATTTGGCATATTTTGGGGCCGAATTTGACCCCATTCCATTCTCAAAATCATATGTTTTTCCCCCTATCTCAGATAAAAATTTCCCTCAAAATTTAAAGAAAAATGAGTACAGAGAATAATGATTCCAGCTTCAGATCATTTGTTTTATTTGTCATTCGACAGTCACAATCTATACTACTTATTCAAAGCAATGGCATAAGTGTTTAGAGTAACAACTGTACGCATTTAAGAGTTGACTGAAAATGCCCATGCTGTCTTGAAATGATGAATTATTCCCCTATCTGAGGGTATGGGTACATGTCCCCAAAAGTTGTCTAGTGCTCTACATAGTATGAAACTTTTTGTTCAAGTTTTCAGCTCAACAGCATTAATCTGTAAATTGGAAATGAAAAGTAAGACGCTCACAGTATGTGTTACTATTCTAAAAACAAATATAGAAAAATAGTAGTCTAACTACAAATGAGTTTATTTGCCCAAGCTTTCGGCTATAATTGCCTTCATCAGGGTTTAAACAAAAATGCAGGAAGTGATGTCAACGTCATGCAATGTCAATAGCAATTGTTCCTGTCTATGTTGAGTACGCCAAACATCACGCCATTGCTATTGACATTGCATGACGTTGACGTCACTTTATTTGCATTTATACTGCATTTATACTCATCAGTTATTTTGTATCATATTAATTAACATATAATATGTTAATTAATTAATTAATATGATACAAAATAAATGCAGTATAAATGCAAATAAAGAAAATAAAAAACATCAATCATATTGTTTATATAATAAAAAAAACCATTAAACTGTTTTTATTTTAAAAACAAAAATGCTGAATAGTAATGCATAATGTGAGTGCCTTACTTTTCATTAGCTCTTGAGCTGTTAATAAAGAGTTTCATAGTATATGTATGTATTTGATCTTTCTCCCCTATGGATAAATATTACAAGGACATTAATGTAGAACATATTCAAGTTTTATTCCTCCTTCTGTTAACATTTTTTGTCACCAGACTTCTAGTTTAAAAGAATAGTAAAAACCTCTTGTAATCTATTATGAACAATTAGCTTCATGCATATGAGATCATCCATATTATACATTGGTGGTTCAGAGTAAAACTGATCTGACTACATGTAAATAAAGAATAATATATAGTCCAACAGAATTAATCTGAGCTTGACCTTTATACAAGAATATATTAATCTCAGTATTTACTGTCTATTTTTGTCTTCGTTTGTAAATCGCGCTATATCGGAAGTTTTCGGCAAAATACACATACTAAACAATTAATGTTGTTTTCATAAGAATAATCACTTTGAAACTGTGCCATAATACTGCTGACTTACTTGTTTACACAAAAACTAATGTGTCCAAAATTAAAAGTACAATAACATGCCACTTTTAATAAATTGATTTATACTCACACCAGTTGTTATAAAAACGTGTATAACCGTATACACGCATACGGAAACTCACGATTTTATGTAAGTGAAGTGTGTAATTATTATAATTAGGTAGTTTAAGCTCAGGTTAATTCTGTTGGACTATATCAGGGCTTGAATTTAACAAAACATTGTACTTGCAAATTTTTGAGTGTTGATTTCATTTTAACACGCAAAAATGAAGAAAATCGCTCCCATTTTTGCACCATGTTTTAATGGCATACATAGTAACTCTTCATACATGCAATATAATAACAACATATAACTAAATTTAACTATAGATAGAACAAGGGCTTCATTTCATGATAGACAAAGAATATTGAACATGTTTTTAGGTGAATTTAAATTATTGCTATCGATCAATCTCACTGTTTCAATGCAGATTGGAGCCTAATTGGTTTGGACAGAAAAATTTTTGCTGCGATTTAAAACAAAAAATACTCGCAACTTTCAAAATCCATTCGCATTTTGCGAGCATACAAGCTTAAATTCTAGCCCTAAATATATGCTAGTTTTGTCCAGATCCCTTCACATACTTTATGAAAATGTATTAATTTGTCAACTTTCACATGTATTTATATCTTGTAATAACGGCTACAATTTTTCAATGAAGAAAGAACTTACTACTATAGATTATATTTCTAGAAAAATAACCACTTAGACTAGAAAAGTTGTCAGAAAATGCATACTGGTAAAATGTAATGAACTAGTAATGGTTTTCCCAAGCAATGTTTATATTGTTAATCATTTTTACTTCACTATGTTATTTTCACTATAAATGCAAAAACTTATAAATGTTAACCCAGTAGAAAAAAAAACATCCAAACTGGAATTGAACTCACCATCTTCCAAGTCAAGAGCAGACATTCTACCATGACACAATGGAAGCTAAGCTAGCTTAACTACTTAAATTATAAGTCTAGTGAGTGAAAAAAACAATTAGCCAAAATATTACTAAAGCACTTGAGTGTCCTACCCAGAAGTAGATCTGAAGAGTTCTATTATGAATTTAACTTTTCAATCAGGAATTGCATTAAAATGATCTATAGGTATTAACACATATAAATCAATATATTTTAATTAGCATTGTTATCAATTTAAATAATAACACAATTTGCCTCCCTAGTCACTTCTTTACAGTGCCCTTCAAAAGTTCTTGGACGAAAGAAATCTAATCGTGCATATTACAAGTTTTTATTTAGTGTAATGGGTAACATGGTTTAAATAATGTGTAAAATATTATTTTCTCAATACTAACTTCTCCAAGAACTTTTGAATGGCATTGAATATGAATTTGGAATTTACAAAGATGACTCTTTGTTGCTTTTTTCATGGTTGAATGTAAACTTGTTTATCCTAAAAACAAGATTTTGTCCAAGAACTTTTGGAGGGCACTGTACAAAAACAAGTTAAGGGAACGACTTTCAAAAGGCTAAAGATCTATAAATAACTATCACTAAGAGTTGATTTTCCTCAGAAATGGTTCAGTTTAGACATTAAACAATTTCTTGACAAAAATAGACAAGTGGTTATCATGATATATTTGTATAATACTAAACTACATTATTGCACATAAAGATGCAAAGAACACTGTAATTATAAAGGCAAGTATACAGCAGGCATGGGGAAATCATACTCATACCCAGAGGCTATCAAGATTCTCAAATCTAGTTAGATCTTGAAATCTTGATTAGGCCACAACAAATTGATCATATGTTCTATGGATTCGCTCGCACCTTAATTTTGACGGTTTTTACAAAAAAATTATTTTTATTTCCTCGCTCGCTCGTAAAAATTTGGTCAAACCGCTATATAAAGCAACTGAATTAAGATTTTTTTTTCTTCGCTTGCTCGCCCCATTTTTTTCTAGAAAAATCCGTAGAACATATCATCAACTTGTTGTGGCCTTATCTCTGGGTATGAAATTGTTAAAAATGAACATTTAACAACAAATTTATTACTTGAAAAATACTAGAACAAACTTAGGACAAGTGTTTGTTTCTTCCAAAGGAAACTGTAAAAAGAGAACTTTCGTAAACCTGAATCTCAGACCTTTTCTAGGAAACTATGAAATAAACATTTATAAAAAATAAACTCAACTTAACAATAAACACAGTAATGTAATAACCAGAGTAAACAAAAACTGTGATAATAATTGAAAGAGATAAATAAGGGACCTTAGTCAGTTATTTCCCCTGGTATACTCTAAAAATAGTTAGGTCCAATTAGTTGGATTACTGATTTTACTCGGATTTTATCCTTATTTTTCAATGTCAATTTGCCAAAATTAATCTTTCATAACTTTTTTTATAAATCATTTAATTTGTTTGAAATTCAAAATAAGTAATTTTAGGGTAAAGAACTATCTAAATTTCATCACTTCTTTTAATATCTTTATTTACAAGAAAGATATCAGATGAAATATTTTGTTGTCCTTACATAGGAATTCAATGGTAAAATCCGAGGATTTAAACTGTAAGGACCTACTTACCAATTGGATTGTCTCAGATTTTATCAGGGAAAGATAACTGACTAAAGTCCCTAATTACTTGAATAAAACTTAAAGCTATAACAATATACCTTGCTTGTAACCATTAGAAACCAATCTCCTTGCAGTGGTTATTCCCCTTTACTAAATCAAATTGCTTTCACAGCTGGAAAAACCTGGCTGAAATTTTAATTTAGAAGTTTCTAAACATCAGGATAGATATATTAAATTTAAATTTTATATGCTTTAAATGCATGTGAACGTCAAACCAAAATATTAAAAATATATTGGTTATTTCATCTATAAAAGCAATAATATCCTTTTTTAAAAATGATTAGGTTAATCTAACATTTTAGCAGACCCTATATATCAGTTTAATACTGCTTTTAAGTACCCAAACAAGTTTGACCCCTAGTAATATGGACAAACGGCAACAGCTGAAAGTATGAATCAAAATAGCTGAGGATTAAACCAATTCTAATCCATTTCAAGCAAACAAAGAACAGATTTCAGTCTTTAGTGAGTGTGACAGCCCTAATATACACCCAATTACACATAATTATAACAATAAAACTATCATTTGAACATGATATAATAACTCTAGATTATATAAAAAGTAAAAAAAAAACAATAAAATATGAAAAAATGATCAAAACATGATTTTTTTCAAAATATGCAAAATAACACAGTATGGAAAAAAATTATCAAAATATAAAAAAATGTAGAAATACATTGCATTTCAAACATGGTGCCTCAAATATAAATACATTGTTCCCCTTAGAAACAATAAGATTATACATAATGTGGAGCAAACTCTTAACTCTAAACACGAATGTAATACAACAAAAATATAGAAAAAGTAAATCTGTGAGCTAATGCTCACTAGTGATACTCCCGCAAAAATCTAAAAATATGCGACAAACAGGAAGTAGATGAGCAAGGAGCATGAAATCGCTTTACACCACATGAGACTATGGTATGAAGCAATATGCAAAGTATTAGGCTGCTGCATATTATAGTTGCTGAGAAAACTGCGACGGAAATTTTGTAACGGACGGACGGACACACAGACAAGGGTAAAACAGTATACCCCCCTCTTCTTCGAAGCGGGGTATAAAAAAATATACACTGCTTGAAATATTTTATGAGAAAAATAAATGATTTGTTCAATACCAATACTAGTGCTATAAAAAACAAATTTGTTCAATAAAGTGTTAATTTGATTCAAATGCAAAATTTTAGCAAACAGCTATTATATTACTGTAACAGTGAAAGAAACTTATATACAGGGTATTACCAATACATATGCCAGGAGTCGAATTTAACAGAAACTTGGACTTCAATTTTTTACGTGTTGATTTTATATCATGCGTTAAAGTTAAGTATGGTGCTATGAAATGAAAATTTATAATAAACAGTAGTGAAAATATAAGGTCTTCTTAGTGGAAAAATAACATCATAAAACATTTGTGACAAAACATAACACAGAAAAAAATATAAGCAACAGTCAATAATGGAATAAGATCTTTTTATATCCACTTGTAAGCTAGTAAAATGACAAGTTCATTGGTGGCTATGCCACTTTTGAAAATATGTTTCCTGAGCTCACTCAGTGAAATAAAGGTCAATCGTAATCCACTTTTGACCAATATTCTATATTAGTTTCTGCCTACACACATGAGAAAAGTTTAAACAAGAGCTCCGCTGGGCGGGGCATTATACGCCCGTGTGCAGTCCATGCTGTGTTCTATCTCATATAAAGTCCCTGTGACCTTGACCAATGACCCCAGGATCTCAGAATAGGTACCATTCTTAACAGGAGGGCTATCCAAAGCAAAGATTTTGAGAACCTAGGTACAGCCATGGTTGATTTATCACCGACACAAAGTTTTCCCATACAAACTTCCAGTGACTTTGACCCTGGGGCCTCAGAACCAAAAGTTCTCGCCCTTGACCCAAAGAGTATTGATACATAAAATTTGGTGATCTTAGGTAAAGTTGGTTGTTGGACAAGGTTTTTCCTCATGATTTTTCTTTTGACTTTAACCTTTAACACAGGGACCTAAAACCAAAGGGGCATATGCTAGACATTAAGGCTACCCTTAAATAAGATTTGGAAAACCTACAATGTAGGTACAATTATTATTGAGTTACTGTCCGGAAAATGTTTCAATATGAATTAAGTCCCTGTGACCTTGACTTTTGTCCCTGGGGTTTCCAAATCAAAAGAGAACATCAAATACCAAAGAGCTATCAACACATTACATGTTGACAAATGGGCTGATCCACATAAAATTTGGTTAACCTAGGTACAATCATTGTTTAGTTATTGTCCGAACAAGGATTGTCCAAATGATGCCCATGTGACCTAGATCTTTGACCCAGTTTTGACCCAAAACCAATTGGGAATATCCTTAACACATGGGCTACCCTCACATAAAATTTGGTGAACTAAATTCATTTTACTTATTAAATATAGCATTATTTCCATGGTCTGCCATTTTGACTTTGTTAACATATTGATTGAACATTTGAAGTCTCTGCTTGGTAATTTGATATCTTCTGGATGATGGTTTAAACTTGACCCAGGGGCCGCAAAATCAATAGGGAACATCCTTGACACATGGGCTACTCTCACATGAAATTTGGTGAACTTAAGTGCAGTCATTGTTGATTTACTACACATACAATGTTTTTCAATATGATGCCCCTGTGACCTTGACCTTTGACCCAGGGGCCCTAAAACCAATAGGACATAACCATGACACATGGGCTACTCTCCTAAAAAAATTTAGTGAACCTAGGTACATTGGTTGTTCAGTTATTGTCTGGACAAGGTTTTTCCATATGATGCCTCTGTGACCTTGACCTTTGGATCTGGGGCCCCAAAACCTATTGGGAACATCCTTAACACAAGGGCTACATTCACATAAAATTTAATGAACCTAGGTACAGTCCTTGTTGAGTTATTGTCCAAACAAGGTTTTTCAATATGATGCCTCTGTGACCTTGACCTTTGACCCAGGAGCCCCAAAACCAAAAGGGCATATCCTGGACACAAGAGCTACCCTCACATAGACTTTAATGAACCTAGGTAAATTGGTGGTTCAGTTATTGCCTGGACAAAAGTTTCATTGTTTGCCATTTTGACTTTATAAACATATTGATAGAACATATGAAGTCACTGCTTGGTAATTTGATATCTTCTGGTTGAAGGTTTATACTTGACCCTGTTTCCCCAAAACTGATAAGGCACATCCTTGACACATGGTCTACTGTCACATGAAATTAGGTGAACTTAGGTACAGTCATTGTTGAGTAATTACCCAGACAATGTTTTTCAATGTGATGCCCCTGTGACCTTGACCTTTGACAAAGGCGCCCCAAAACCAATAGAGCATAACCTTGACACACGGGCTACTTTCATATAAAATTTAGTGAACCTAGGTACATTGGTTGTTCAGTTATTGTCTGGACAAGGTTTTTCCATATGATGCCTCCGTGACCTTGACCTTTGGGTCTGGGGCCCAAAAACCTATTGGGAACATCCTTGACAAAAGGGCTACATTCACATAAAATTTTGTGAATCTAGGTACAGTAGTTGATGAGTTATTGCCCAAACAAGGATTTTCAATATGATGCCCCTGTGACCTTGACCTTTGACCCAGGAGCCCCAAAACCAATAGGGCATAACCTTTACCCAAGGGCTACCCTCACATAAAATTTGGAGAACCTAGGTACATTGGTGGTTCAGTTATTGTCTGGACAAGTGTTTCATTGTTTGCCGTTTTGACTTTATAAACATATTGATAGAACATTTGAAGTCACAGCTTGGTAATTTGATATCTTCTGGTTTAAGATTTAAACTAAACCCTGTTTTCCCAAAACTGATAAGGTACATCCTTGACTCATGGGCTACTCTCACATGAAATTTGGTGCACTTTGGTACAATCATTGTTGAGAAATTATCCAGACAATGTTTTTCAATATGATGCCCCTGTGACCTTGACCTTTGACCAAGGTGCCCCAAAACCAATAGGGCATAACCTTGACACATGGGCTACTTTCACGCCAAATTTAGTGAACCTAGGTACATTGGTTGTTCAGTTATTGTCTGGACAAGGTTTTTCCATATGATCCCTCTGTGACCTTGACCTTTGGGTCTGGGGCCCAAAAACCTATTAGGAACATCCTTGACACAAGGGCTACCTTCACATAAAATTTTGTGAACCTAGGTACAGTAGTTGATGAGTTATTGTCCAAACAAGGATTTTCAATATGATGCCTCTGTGACCTTGACCTTTGACCCAGGAACCCCAAAACCAATAGGGCATAACCTTTACCCGAGGGCTACCCTCACATAAAATTTGGAGAACCTAGGTACATTGGTGGTTCAGTTATTGTCTGGACAAGTGTTTCATTGTTTGCCGTTTTGACTTTATAAACATATTGATAGAACATTTGAAGTCACAGCTTGGTAATTTGATATCTTCTGGTTTAAGATTTAAACTTAACACTGTTTTCCCAAAACTGATAAGGTACATCCTTGACACATGGGCTACTCTCACATGAAATTTGGTGAACCTAGGTACAGTCATTAGTGAGTTATTACCCGGACAATGTTTTTCAATTTGATGTCACTGTGACCTTGACCTTTGACCCAGGGGCCCCAAAATCAATAGTGCATATCCTTGACACATGGGCTACTCTCACATGAAATTTGGTGAACCTAGGTACATTGGTGTTTCATTTATTGTCCGGACAAAGTTTTTCCATATAATGCCCCTATGACCTTGACCTTTGAACCTGGGGCCCCATAAACATATAGGGCGCATCTTTGACACATGGGCTTCTCTTACATAAAATTTGGTGAACCTAGGTACAGGCGTTGTTGAGTTATGGTCCGGACAAGGTTTTTCAATTTGATGTCCCTGTGACCTTGACCTTTGACCCAGGGGCCCCAAAACCGATTGGGAACATCCTTGACACATGGGCTTCTCTCACATAAAATTTGGTGATCCTAGGTAGATTGGTTGTTAAGTTATTGTCAGGACAAGTTTTTTACCCATATGATGCCACTGTGACCTTGACCTTTGACGCAGGGGCCCCAAAACAGATAGGGAACATCTTTGACACATGGGCTACTCTTACATTAAATTTGGTGAACTTAGGTACATTGGTGGTTCAGATATTGTCCGGACAAGTTTTACCTATTTTAAGTCCCAGTGACCTTGACCTTTAACCCTGGGGTCTCAAAATCAATAGGGAACCTCCTCCACCCAAGGGCTATCAACACATAAAATTTGAGGAACCTAGGTTCATCCTTTCTTGAGTTATCATCCGGACAAACAATTGTCCACGGACGGACAGACGGACAGACGGACAGACGGCCAGACGGACAGACGGACAGACGGACAGACGGACAGACGGACAGACGGACAACAGCATAACATAATACGACCGTTTTTTCAAAACGGGCGTATAAAAATACAAAACTGAGCATTCATAAGAAAAGATCACAGATACAGATTGATAACACTAAGCTTAATCTTCATTACACAAACAACTTAGTAATCAGCATATGCAGATCCAGGCGGGGCAGACCCGGCGTACGCCCCCCCTAACATTGCCCGAGCAAATTTTTTTTTCTATCATGATATATGATATTAATAAGAAATATATATATACATGTCAAAAAAAATTTCAACATAGCATATGACAATTCCTTTCATTATAGTAAAGTTTTTAGAGCTAACATGATTCAGCGGCTTTTAGAAAATTGCATCAAATAATAATCAAGATGCTTTATATTTTATTCTCTGGAAAAAGACAGTTGAGGCTCTGAAAATGTGCTTGACTCCCTTAGAAATTACCAAAAACTAAGGAATTTCCGGGTCCGCCGGTCAACTGGTCCTCTGATCAGGGTTTTGCCCTTGACCATTCGAGGCCCTTATGGCCCCTTTGAACCCCATTATGCTTATTCATTTTACGCCCCCTCTAACTTGATTTTTCTGCCCCCTCTAACCAGAAGTCTTGGATCCGCATATGATCAGTGGTGCTTTTCACATAAATTCTCACGAAAAAAATCTCCGTTAGTCAATTTCATATAATAGGCACTTCAAAGTCAAACAGATAATAAGCATAACTATGATATGATATTCAAAATGTACACTCAATTCTACACAATTTGTATAATATTCAAAATTGATATGCCAAAACTGAGCATATTATTAATTGCTTTTGAATTATGAAGATTTTTTTCCTAAGAATTTTTGAGAAAAGCATGCCAGATGTGCAATGTTACAAGTCCTAAAAATAGTTATGTTTCCAGATTACTTTTACAACTGAATGCAATTTCTTTTCAAAGCCAAAATCAACTTAGTCAAACAAGAAAATGCAAAAAATCAGCCAAACTTGAGTTTTGAATAATAATTTTCATAAACTCTTGATTTTTGATGCTTAGTGAGAAATCCTGTGATGCTAATAAAATCAAAACTACAAATGAGCTGATATAAAGGGAACCTAATTTTTTTAAATAAGGCCACAACAAGTTGATGATATGTTCTACGGATTTTTCTAGAAAAAAAATGAGCCGAGCGAACGAAGAAAAAAAAATCTTAATTCAGTTGCTTTATATAGCGGTTTGACCAAATTTTTATGAGCAAGCCAGGAAATAATAAAAACTGTCAAAATTAAGGTGCGAGCGAATCCATAGAACATATGATCAATTTGTTGTGGCCTAATGCCTACTTTCTGACTACACAATTTTCTGGAGATGAAACCAGAAACAGAATTATATTTTAGTCTTAATACAGCATGAGAAGCATCCATATGGTGGTAAAATTAAAACAATGCTAAAACAATAAAACAGCATACACTGTATTGTAATATAAAACCTGAGATTCAATTTCTTAATACAAATTTTCTTAATTTGGTTGCAGTAAATAAAATTAAGTAAAAAGTTATAGTGCCATTTAAAGTCTGCTTCTATATACATGTTCAGCCGTCTTTACAATCTTGTATGATAACAACTGATCATTGAAATCTTGGCAGGCGATCCTTCACAGTACCCATTTACACCTGTGTGGAGTCTGGAACAATTGTAAGTAAATTTCTTACTCAAGAAAATTAGCAGTGCCCCTAGTGGGAATCAAACCCAGGCCCTCTCAATCCCTAAGCCTGGGGCCTACCACTGGACTATTGCTCCAACAAAATACAATACATTTAATATTTCTGAACAAAGAAGGCTCTATTACAATATAGAAATAACTTATGGATTTTTAAATATTATCCTTCCTACAGATAATTTAGTAGCACTTGTTTATAGTGTGACACACTGACACACATATATATATTACTTAAGAATCAAGTGTAACCTTACAGAGAAGTATATACACTGGGGTCCAAAAGTTTCTTTACACATTTTAAATTTTGATGTTGTTGGAAAATATTTCGATGTATTTAAAATGTCGTTAATAGTTTCACAACTAATGTGCAGTTTACCATTAATTGTCAATTATATTTGTTAATGCATTAAAATTATTAAAATATACAATAAACATATAAAACATAATGTGTCAGCAATAGTTTTGCCATTAAAGAAATAGAATAATAATATGAAAAAAAATCATGTGTAAAGAAACTTTTGGATCCCAGTGTATATAACTTAAGAATCAAGTGTAACCTTACAGAGAAGTAAGGCTAAATGAAAGTACAAAAAATGTATACTAAAGCATTGCAAAAATAAGTGTGAACTGTTTTACAGCTATATTGCAGTGAAATCCTTTCAACAAAAACAAATCTAAGTCATTTTTAGTACAAAACACTTAATTTTAGAAAAATCGGTCCTTATTTTAAGACAATTCAGCTATTAGGACATATTGACAGTCCTGATAGTGGCACTGGTACTTCACTGCACAAAGTACATTGTAATTGCATGCTAAATCATTTCAAAAACAAATAATTGTCTAATTATTTACAGGTAAAAATAATTGTTTACAGATTTACAGTCATTTAACAGTAAATTGTTTTCAGTAAATACAAATCTGTGCCATTTTTAGTCTAAATGTAACAATAAACCCAGTCTCCCTCCCCAAGTACATGTATACAGTGTCATATAAAATTACCGTTACACTTTTAAAGAGCAAGATTTTCATATATACAATTACACTGTGTTTTAGATGTATTCACACATTAGTTATTATAGATTGTAACATTTAAAAGGGAAGAAATTATGCCATATACAACAGTAATTGTTATATAAACAGTAAGTGTTGGTAAAAACTTAACAAGAAATGTAATGTGGAAACCACATTAAAGCCGGATTTAAAAACTTTAACGAAAAATAACAAAGGGAAATAATCCATAATAAAGGCAGTTAGAGTTGTAGTTACTTTCTAATTCTGTATATACTTTGTATGAAGTTTCATAAAGATCTGACAATAAATGGCAAAAGATATATGGAAAAGAAAAAATTTAACGTATTGTTAATGACATCGGACGCCCGAGTGCCTCCTATCCGTGTTTAGCCAAACTATTAGCCAAATTTTTTCGTAGAAAAATCCAGTTAAAAACAAATCACAAATAAAAGTGTAAAGGTTATCATAGATGGCTCAGTATAAATAAAGTTAAATAACAATAACATAATGGCACTTATAATTCTTGGACTGCAGTCTAAAACTCAAATTAAAGCCTGGACTGCAGTCTTACTTTTAAAGCTTGGACTGCAGTCTTACTTTTAAAGCTTGGACTGCAGTCTTACTCTTGGACTGTCTTTGGACATTTTTAAGGCATAGTGTACAGCTTTGCAGATTTTATTCAATTCATGGAATGGTACATTCTTGTGGATGGGTAGATAGATCACATGATCAATGAGGTAACGAGCTTCGGCAGGATAACATGGATGGAGTTGTGACATGTCGTCTGTGTTGACATCATTCTCCGGCTCTATGATATTAAGTTGTGTGGCCCCACGATAGGCTTCTACACCTACCGCATTTAACCAATGAAGAATCTCATCTGGCGTGTCCTGTAAAATAAAATAATGCTGAATTATGCTGCCTTTTTCAACAGATCCTGTCATACTAGCTCAGTTGGTAGCACACAGGCCTACTGATAGCAGGATCCTGGGTTTGATACCCAAGGGGAATATACTTTTGAGGAGCTAGGTTATGAAAAAATTTGTAAGGCTATTGTTCCTCCTACAACTGGTTCTAAATTATGCAGAGCTGTTGTATCCCTGTTCATTGAACCCCTAGCCACAACATTGCCATGTAGCCTGGATCCCATCTAGGGCCCTTACGACAATTGGCACACAGCTTACAAAATCTTACACCTGAAGCCATCAGAGCTTTGACAAAAACAACTGTCCACTTTCAAACACTTAAAAACCTTCTACATTGTTTAAAATAATTCATGTGAAAAGATTTAAAATTTTACAGTAGAAAACATCATTAGTCTAAGAGTCAAAATTCCAAAACATTCAAAATATTAATACTCATATTATATACTAAATGATGACAAACCCTGTAGCAACATATTGTATTGGTCATATTACCATGGTCATTCAACCTACTCACCATTCCTGGAAAGGCTAAAACTTTTTTAAACCAGTTTCTAGAGGCATAATTTCATCAGGGACTGACAACTGTAAAATTTCTACATAAATTTACCAACAAAATGTTGAAATCTTACCACTAATATTGGAAACAACCAATAGTTATTAACTTTAGCCTTCATACCAATCAACTGAGCATTCTCTGGTAACCTTTGTCTGGCATATTCTCCTTTAACTTGAGCTATAAATAGATTATATAATATGTCAAAATATCACGCAATACATGTACATCAAACACTCAACTCATTGACTGAAACAAGAGGAAAAGTCTGGTTATTGTACTGAACCTGTTAGTGAGCTAAATGAACTAACATTAGAATAAACATTATAACCAGGTTTGATGAAGATCAGAAAAAATATTTCTTCAAAAATGGGTATCAGAGACAGACTGACAACAAACTAGTTAGTCTAGTTAGTCATCAAGCAGTCCTCAAAAGTAAACACGAAATTAAATTGTCTGAAAATTATAAATAAAATAGATGAACAACAGCTAAGAATTGATCAAGAAATATCTTCAAATATAGGTCTTATTTCAACAATATCTACAATATTTTTAATAATCAACTTTAAATTAGTCACCAATCAAATACAACAAAGTTCAACCATAGGCTGTGGTTTTATCTTGAATAAATCTTTCTCTTAATATATTATATTATATTTTTAGAAGCAGTGGTCCAGTGGTAGGGTGGGCGCTTAGGGATCAAGAGGTCCTGGGTTCGATCCCCACTAGGGGCACTGCTAATTTCCTTGAGCAAGAAATTAACCTACAATTGTTCCACTCCACCCAGGGGAAAATTGGTTCTGTGAGGGATCGCCTGCCTGAGGGTAATTTCAAGGATCAGAATTTATCGGACAAGATTGTAAAGTCGGCTGAACATGTATATGGAAGCAGACTTAAAACCGCACTTTAAAAATTATAAGAAACAAAATAGATACCATTTTCAAAGTCAGACTTCTTGAAGTTTTCAAATCTTCTTTTCATAGTACTAAGTAATGGAGTGGATGGTTTGTGTTTTATTTTCTGTAACATATCATTTGGAAAACCTCGTAGCAACTTCAGAAAGAAAGATTTATAGTCAATATTAAGGCTACGACACAAATACATGATTCCTGTAGACATCTCAAGGCTAAAGAAGAAGAACATGTATTTACAAATTTTCGTTAAATATTCAGATCGTTTCTGAGTTGGATACTGATTGTATGTTTCCAACATCTTATTGTACACAAAGTCATCCTTAATTTTCACAATAGCACCCCCGAAAGAAGTACAATATTTTATCACACCAAAACTAAACAAAACAACATCCGATCTAGGGTCACCAAGGCGATGGTAACCACAGAACGACTCAGCACAATCTTCTATCACAACAAGGTTATATTGTTGAGCTGCTTCTATGATAGGGTCCATGTCGCACCATTTCCCGTAGATATGAGCTATAAGTATAGCTACTGTTTTATCTGTGACTAAATGTGGTAACAGTTCAACTTTAGGTTCTGTTGTTTCTATGCTAACATCTAGAGGAACAACCTGAAATATACAGTGACAATATTTTCTAACTGACAGTGACTAATACATTAACCTTACTGATTTAAATACTTGATATTTGTTCAATACCGTCCTTCATAAATATGAATATCTATTTTTTTGAAAAGGGATTACAGAAGAACTGTAGTATATACGATATCAAACACATCAAGTATTTAAATCAGTGGGGTAAATGTATAAGACACTGATATTTAAAAAATGATATTTACATGTATCACAGTTTATGAAATTAGCAGTTCTCTGGTTTGCTATACATGTAGTTTGGATGACCCAAAATTTTGTTTGGACAACTAAATATGTATTTTATGACCTTATGTGTTCATGTCACAGACCGGTACAAAGAAGGCTAGACAGTTCTGAGTAAAAATACTGAATATATATAGATAAGATCAACATACACTGTTGAAAGCAAGATTTTCAGATTTTCTGAGACCTATTTGAAGTGATTGAGTTTGAAAATTTTCCTGGTTCCTGATTAATCATGTTACAACAACGAGACATGATCTATCGATTTGAAATGGTTAATTAGCAACACATCTGTGTTATGTGATAACATAATCAATCATTGCCACCAGAATAAATTCAGTAATAAGAAATGTATGGTCTTTGGTAGGGTTTAACACCCTGGCAACACACTGTATTGTGTTATCTTTTTTTTTTTAGTTCATCACAGTAGCAACACATTGTAAAGGTCAAATCAAAGTGGTCAGTCAACCTACTCACCGCTTGATAAGGTTTAGTCTCTGGATGTAGCTTTTAACCAGTTACTAGGCACATACATTGGTAAGTGACTGACAACTGCCCTACATGATTTAGAATCAGAGATGAGAGGGAGGATGGCTGTAAAAATAATTTCATGGCCAATACCCTCAAAGTATGCAATGCCAGAGAATCAAACCTTCATCCCCTCAGTCAATTAGTAAACTTTGGGATAGCCAGGTAGACCGGCAGTAGACAAGAATTTCATAATTTAAAACAAAATACCTTCAAGTTATGATGCCTGACAACATGAACCATATCTGGAATGTTTATAGCTGACATGATGACCTCTGACCCTGCTGGAAAGTTCATTACCTTGAGGTAAAGGTCAAGGCCAGATCTTACAGATAAACATGGCAGGACATGATTTTTATTTTTCTCATTTTTCCAAATATTCTCTATATCATTGATAATCTTCTGTCTGTCTAAACCAAGTGTAAAACATTTTGACAAAGCATGTCTGATATCACTGAAGTCTGCGTCTAAAATAGAGACATGTATTCAAAATATGGATATTGTATGTAAAGTTTGACCCTGACCTGGCCTTAATGCAAGAATATTAATTACATTGAATACGAATGTAGTATTAATGCTCAATTACACTGTGGCCATGAGGATTATGTGTTGAAATTTAACACATATACATACTTCTATAATTTTACGATCGCTGCCGAAGTGTAGAATAGGCGTGGTACTGATTTTCTTTGGGATATGTGCAAGGTAATTATAAGATGCAAATATGAAAGGTCAGATCGGGGTCAAACTTTACGCACAATACATATATACTAAGTAATTTTATTCAAGAAGCATAAGGCATGACTTCAAACAGTTTACAGATTATACATATAAATAGGAAAGGGTGAATCTTAACACAATTTCATTGATAAGGGAATAAAACATCAAAGGTAACATCCAAAATATGGGTGAACAACATGATGTTTTTACATTAATTTCATATGGGGAAGGGATCTATAAACAGCCCCTGTTATAATAAGAAAAAAGCCCCAACTACTTACCTACAAAAAGACATGTATACGGTACCAAGGATTCCATTTTTTTATCTTTAATTTCATTCTTCTTTTGATCACTCATCTGTTACCTTCTCTGTAAATAAAACAATACATAGATATTGTGAATTAATCGCAGTAATAATGTGGTAAATCATTATAACTACTTCTGCGTTATAGGGTACAATTGATTTAGGACAAATTATTATGGGGACTCTTCACCAAGAGCATACTTTGTTTTATCAAATTGATGGTAAAATGTCATGCGACAAACTGGTGTTTACTAGTCTTATGGACTTCTACTTTAACCGGTTGTAGTACAGATTCCATCACTTTGGAATATACTAGTACAGATGCTTCTTCGTGAATTTTAAAAGTTCAATTATATACAGTGCAGTCAAAAACATCAGAACGGTTTAGCAGAGCTGAAGGTGGTTCACTTCCCTCGTGAAGCTGTCAAATGTAGTGCAGTTAACAACTGTCCAGGGAAGACTATTCCACAACCTGATTGTAACCGAATTTTTTCAGAGCGGGAATACAAAATGTCTCACTATACGCATATTCATATATACCATACCATACAGACAAGGGGAAACTCAGTCATTGTCTTAGTTCCATACTCTGGAACTATTCTCTCAACTATCAGAGTACATCTTCACTTGGTGCTGGAGGAAAGGAACAAGTAAACCTGAGATTAGTTTACGCTACATATGATTTATCTATTTTGTGTCTATTACTAAACAAATACTTTTGGTATTTTTTCTACACTAATGTCAATGATCAACAAACATCTTATTACAGGTCTATGGTCTACACATATTGTGAATTTTGGTGAATATGTAGACTCAACACACTTATCCCAAAATTCGAAAAAAATTTGAAGTGTTGATGTTTTTGTAGATAAATTTCCGGGTTCTGACTGGTTGATGTCGATTTATGTTTGAACCTAATAGAGATTTATGATCAATTTTCACACAAATATACACTTACAAGTCCATTTTCTCCATCTATCGATTGCATAGAATTAAATCTCCAATCTTGACGTGTCAGGTAACATTCATTTAACATTGACAGGTAAAAAATAATGATAAAATTCATAAAGGGGAATTAACTGTGTAATAAACTGTGGTTAAGTATAAAAACCAATAACCCGTAAAAACCGGAACAAAATGTTACCGTTCTGAACTAGAATTCATTATAATTATAAACCATTCGACGGGAATAGTTCAAGTAAAAAGTATAGCAGTAAGATGTTCTTATTCTTTCCACTACAAATTAGAAGCACTAGTAGCATACTAGAATAAAGCCTATTCAATTCTGTAAAACATCCAGAGACATACGGATATCTGTATCTCTGGCGCATCGAGCCAATGGTTATCTTCGGATCAATACCTCCTATCTAGGAGAACCGTCATCTAACTTATTCTGACGTAGTTTCTTCTAATTTCACTGGATGTAAGTCTAGATGCCCTTCACCACAATAACACAAGTTGAAATGTTCCATCACCATCTATTGACACTAATGTACACTTTAAGAACTCATTAAGATTTAAAGTTAAAAAATAAAAATTTCTATCACTCTAGGGGGTATCTAAGTGTTAAAATGAACTTTAATGACGAAAGTTGACTCTATTGTATGTTTTGCCAAGTCTAAAATAGAAATTGCCAACAACTGTTTCACTGGACCCAAAACATAATCGGCAAGTAGGATCCACTTCATTTTGATTAAAGGCGACACTTTTACTTTGAAGTATGTAGGTAATTGTCAGCATCTTCAGCTTAATTGGAATTCTCGTTAGGTCTCTAGGAGATTTAATTGGTGTCTGTAAGATTGGATGGAGTATACCAGGCTGGTAGACTTTATTCAGGTATTTTAAGGATGATCGAACTGGCAGCAGCAGCGTCAAGTATGACATTTTTCCAGTAACCATTGACTTTATTTTTTACCATCTTCTTCCATATCTGCTTGTTAAATGATCCCGATAGGATTTCATCTGTGTCTGGTAGGGGGTACTTCAGAACCAGTTTCTTGGCATTAATGAACCAGCTTTTGCGTTCTTGGCTTTTCAAACTGAGTTGCCTTATCGCTAGCTTTTTTTCGACTGATGACTCAGGTTGTAACAGACGTTGTTAAACATAGTGAGTATTTTTTGTGCATTGTTGCCTCAATCGGGAGAAATCCTGACAGCACGTAAACTGCATTGTCGCTTGTTGTAGTTGGTAGTGAAAGAATTTGTTTAAGCATCTTCTTCTGATTTTTTTCCAAACTTAGAAGTTGTGTCTTGTTAATAAATATCACATCTAACCCACATAGTGAGTATCGGCATTACATAAATGTTGAGTAGGTGAATTGAGGTTGCTGGATCTAGGCAATTTTTGCCATGCAGACCAGATGACATAATACTATACAGTGCTTTCCGAGCTTTTTGTATATTAGAATCAATCTGGATTTCTGCATGAGGTTTTGCTCAGTAAGGTACTTCTTTTTATCCCAAGATGCGTTGCACATTCAACGTTATTGATCGGACATTCATACAGTTGGAATTCTTCTCTTATAGGTGTACTTTTAACGCTAATCCAACTACTTAGATAAACTCGAAATCATTCTTCAACTTTTGGTATGTGTCAAACGTTCTACGCTCTCATCATAAAAACTGGCTTCAGCAGTCAGAGTCCTATATCAATAATCTGAGGGCCGACTTTTGACCGAAGATTTTTTTCTCCAGTAGTCACTGGCACCAGGGCCTCACACTCGTTAAATACGCACATATACAATATTTTGTCATCAAACGCAATTAAAAATCGGTCCCGTATACATTACCGTGTACGAGTTACAACTATACTTTCATTATAATATTCAATATTATATTTCAGGTAGTGTACATGTATGTATGCACAGGGAACTATATATAAGGACGGACGCATTATTTTATGATAATAAGATATTGACCCTGGTGTCAGTGCCCGTAGAATCTAGTGGTATCTGAACTACAATTAAATATAGAATCTATATCCCTGAGAGGTCCAAGTGAAAATGTCATACACGGAGGATAGAATGAAAATACATGTGCATCCTATCTGTCGTAAAATTCGCTTCAAATCATCAATGTCCTGATGTAACCCCTTAATCAGCCAAGTTTTGATTGAAATATCTAATTCTACATGATGTATAAATAGACAAGAACATCAATGTTTAGTTAGTTTAGGCTCAGATTTCAAAATACTTATTTCGAAATTGATCATACATGTACTTACTGGTTAACGAAATGTATACTTTCCAAAAATGAAAAAAAAATCCAGGAAAAAGTATTCATGTGTATTCAAAGAAAATGTAATCCAATCTTATTTTCGGCAATGTTATACTTTTAGAAGTCGTGTTATAAATACCATATCAAACCGGTATTTTCTAGAAAATCGCAATGTTAATTATAATATTGTTTACAAGTTTCATATTTGTATAGTAATTAGTAATTACTATACATATTATAAGTACTTTTAAGTGTGCCAACAGTGAAACCTGTCTTCACGACCGCCTCCAACTTACATCCCATTTAAGCTACAAATCCCCTCAAATTCGGCCTCTATTACTGCTTAATCAATACGTGTGCACAAATTTCCATGTATGTATATAAATGACATTATTCTATAGAAGGACCACTCCACAACAACACTCAATTAAAATATAATGTTTATAAACTAATCGATATATGAGGGTTTCACTGTACTGTGTTACAATAGTTCACGGATATAAATGATCAATTAAGAATTTTTAAGTTTCCCGACCTCATTAAGTATTTTCACATGTATATTGTATAGTACATGTTTAATTACTCATAGGTTTGTAACTTTTTTCTGTGATAATGGTCGCTTTTATCAAGAGACCATTTCATTAAGCGACCACACTTTTTGTCAGTACTAATGACGGTCTCTTAATAGAGGTTGGACTGTACCTTTTATTTAATATCAAATCATTTATTCTTTACGTACGTTGCTTGTTCAATTATATGTGCAGATCATTAACACGTTTTCTAAACCCAAAACTAATCCGGCCTTTGGTCTGTCCGGTTACTTGACCAAAGTCGGTCATTTAAGGCAACCATTTCCCAAACCAGCTTACTTTTCCAATCATCAGTGAGGTCGACAACTTCATACTATATACATGTACGAACATGTATATCAATCTCCATAAACAGATATATATCCTGTAGAGCATTGTCGTACAATTAGCGAGTAGGCGAGCGGAAAATTCTAGATCGGGTTTTAATCAGATTGTACGTATGTAGGTATGGAAACGTATATGGTACACCCCAATGATATAATTAAGTCTACTTTAGGTAATTCGACTTGTTATGATAATAAAAGAAAATGAACTGTGCCGGTTGTCTTATGGAAACGCATTTGGTACACCCTGGTGATGTCATTTTACGTGAAGGTGTGTGCTTGTAGGACGGCATGGTAACGCCAAGTTATCATAGAATATAAAGAATGATATGATAAGACGTAATAAAAGAGCATGATTTATCGTCTTAAGCTGGTCATTACTGAATAACAGATGTGTACTTATGTACAATGATTTTCTTTGTAACATACAATCGTGCCTGTTCTCGATCATTCCTCATTCTCTGAATAATTAATCATTCTGTAGGCGCTGTCATGTTTATTTATACACTTTTTCTGAGTAAGATATATAATTGAAAAAGTATATTTATGAAATCATTTTTATTACAGCTATGGCTAATAGTAGGAGTGACTAATTACTAAGTGACTGGTCAATTTGTTATTTTATTATGTAATCAGTGTTTGGGTTTAGGTTATACTTGTATACTGGGGACAGACCGTTCTATTAAATACTTTCAATGCGGACCCCGGGTAGCACTGAATCAAAATTTGTTTCTTGGAGTAAAGTTGAAAGTATGTCTTCTTTTTCCACTGAGTTTTTACTTTTTCTGTCCTTCAGTTGTTAGTGGTTTGGTCCCATTCTTTTATCAAAGAGCTGAAGTTGAATACCTTTCTTACAATATACGATAAGGTCATGTCATATCGGAATTTTGTTAAGCGTCCGCGTGCGCGTAGGTTTTAGTGTCCTCAGTCAAAATAAAAAACAAAATTGTAGATAAGACTTTCTTAAATAACTCAGATGTTTCGGGATTCGATACGACAATTTAATTAAGGAAAAATGTGTCGGCAACGACGTTATTCATTGTAAGCAATTTATCATAACCGCGTCATTAATACTATATACATGTATATATATTACGTAGAAAAACACTAGTCTTTTTATATTACATTCAGACCATTGTTTCATATTATGAGGATGTTATGTCATTGGAAAAATATATATAACGCATTGTTTTTCGCCGTAAAAAATGTATGTCTTTGTTTTCGGTGTGTGTGTTTTTGTGAACTTTATAAGTACCTAGGTTTGTTTAATTTGAGTTGACGCTTAACAGAATTCAATTTGGCATAGCCTAAAGTTCCGCTATTAAGACCACTTACTAGGTTATTGCAAGATCATGCGTTTTCTGACGATTTTCAAGTCCTAGAATTAATTCTTAATTTTAGAAGAAAAAGGTTCCTTTGTCAAGACTGTCGATCTTCATAATTCTAATAGCAAAACTTAACTAAATGCAGTACGTACTGCTCATAAGTAATAGTTTTTACGTTGTTTAAACTCAAAACATAATAACAGAACCATGCATATGAGTTGATTTTAGATATAAAGTACGAAACTAATTCGAAATTCAATACATATGTACGTATGTGTATAATTAAAATTCAAGCACGCACGCATTGTTCAGAAAAATTTGTATCAAGTTTTGACTTCAGTTTTTTTCAGTTTCAGTTTCTATTTTAAGATCGACGTAAACATTCAGATATGCATTAATTGCTTGTTTATTACTTTTCAACTACAAAATAGAACATAGAATAGAACACTTATAAGTGTCTTACAAAACACAAATTTTATGTACATTGGATAAACGGAAACAACTGAGAATAATACTACGAATTCGCCCCCTTTTTCCACCACATAGGGATTGACTTAAGATGACTAAATGAGGAGAGCGTAGAAGACAGAGGAAGTTAGATTAAGAAACTGAACAGTGCAGTTTTAATAGAGGCGTAAACGTTCGGTCCCATATAAAACAAGTTATAACTGGTCATGTTTCTATGTATAAGCACTTCAATTGTCATATGTATTGGTGAATGATTCTTAAAGGTGTATCGTAGCCAATTAGCAGGGGCCCGTATTATCAAGCCTCTTATAATTACGACCAATTGTAGTCGTATGTCCATCTGCACTAGCTGTTTAAATTAGGGTGACATTTATCGTAAGATTTTTTATGATATGCTGCCAATTACAGGCACCTTGTTTGTCAATATTGACTTACCACCAGCAGATATATAGAGAACTAATATATCTAATTCCCTGCTTCCAGTGAGTTTTTCACCCATTTGGAACACCTCAGCCTTTTATTGAAAGAATAATAATCTTAGTGAATGACCGAGGAGTTCCGAATGTTATTCACCGGTCCTTATAATGTGTTGTATTATATAGGCGGATCTAGCGGGGATGTCAGATGCTCCGGACCCCCTGAAATTTCCAAAATTCCCCTGTCCATGAGTGTATTTTTTTAACTGTAAGCCTTTTTTAAGTAGCATAAAGCAATTTTTTATCGTGCTCGCCTCGCTCGCCTTTGTGCTTAACATAGATCCAGGGAATTAGATACACTATGTCTGTGATAGATCTAATAGTGATGTAGTTTATATTATCAATATGCTGTGTTGTCTTACAGACAGTGTACATTGCGGGTGTAGTTCGAAAGTTCGACACCCTCGCCCCTCTCCTAGAAAAAGTTGGACCCCCAGAAAAAAATCCTGGATCCTCCCATGTATTACTACCTTCTTTAACTGATCGATAGATTCCACAATTTGTATTGGTGCACATTATGCAATACATGCTTAGATTTCCTTGTGAATGATGATCTATGAAATTAACACAGTGTATATATCTTCGTCGAAGTTGTCCGAGGTGCTATGAATGTTTTTTTTTCGGATTGAATCCTACGGAACCCCTAAAGTGACGATTAAACGAAATAATATTACGTTTAAACGAAATAATTATTTCGTTTTTTTCGAAAAAACGAAATAACTATTTCGAAAAAGCGAAATAATATTATTTCGAAAAAAAGAAATAATTATTTCGTTTAAACGTAATATTATTTCGATTTATCGAAATAATATTTAGAATAAACGAAATAACATTTCGTAAAAACAAAGTAATATTTCGTAAAAACGAAATAATATTAACCTACGTTTAAACGAAATAGTTATGAACTTATGAAAATAAAAAAATAAAAACATTCCAAAATGTCACTTTAGGGGCTCCGTAGAATCCCATTGGGAATCGTTTTTTATAGAATGACACGGAATTATTCATTCATGAAAGGTCGAAGTGTTCCAAATAGATTGAATTCGTGTCGATACGGGTTAATGCTCCGAAAAATGTGGCAATGGCATGAACGTACGGCACATATTGCCATCCGTAGTATTTTTACACATAAATCTATAAATAGCAATGACAGTATGGTATAGAGAAAATCCTGATCGTTGTAGTATATACACACGTGACCCTGAGTGTATTTATACAGATCTTTACATTAAGTTATACTTCAATAGATATTTGCTATAAACGAGGATTTACCAGTTTAGGACAGTCGACATTTTACTAGCTTGTTACTTTGTTTAAGACAAATACAGGAAAAATGGTTAAACAATTAGCAACTAAGGTAAGAATTCAGAATTATTTTCAAATACATGATGTGGTTTCAACGTAGGTTTTCTTTTTTTGATGTTATTGTGCGTAGGGTCAGCGCGGGGGCATACTTTCGTGTAGTTTGGTATAATGAAGTAATACGGCAATTTTCCCTCCTAACAATGAATTTATATATTTATAGCGCGGGGTGGTCAGGGGGGCTGGACCTCCACTGCCCTGGAATTTTCAAAATGTATACATGTCCATTTGTGTATTTCTTGAATGTAACTAATTTTTAAGTAGCATGAAGCATTTAATCTTGGTGCTTAACATAGATTTATGGTTACGTAGTTTTATAATTAATATTTTGCATTATTCTGCAAAACGTGTATAAAGTGGTTGTGGTTTGAAATACTGAGATAAGGAAAATTTGTGTCTAGCACCTGTGAGTTCATATGATAGTAAAACATTAGTTCATATGATAGTAGAACATTAGTTCATATGATAGTAAAACATTCGTTCATATGATTGTTAAACATTAGTTCATATGATAGTTGAACATTAGTTCATATGATAGTAGAACATTAGTTCACATGATAGTTGAACATTAGTTCATATGACTGTAGAGCATAAAGTCATATGATAGAAAAACATAAGTTCATATGATAGTAGAACATAAGTTCATATGATAGTAAAACATAAGTTCATATGATAGTAAACATTAATTCATATGATAGTAAAACATAAGTTCATATAATAGCATAATGTCAGTTCATATGATAGCTAAACATTAGTTCATATGATAGTGAAACATTAGTTCACATGATAGAAGAACTTATGATTCATATGACATGAATCAAATGATTAAACTTGTCTGTTTACAGGTCACTAGGCAATCATATAAACATTCTAGAAATGAATCGATATTACATTTGTAATTTTCTTTGCTTGAATTAATCTCCAGTGAATTGTATACACTGTAGATGTACAGGTCGATCATATAAAAATTGTGTACAGCACGTTTATTTGAACAATGAGTTTATAAACATGGTCAATAAAATCAATATTATTTTTTTTTTGGGGGGGGGGGGGTGAAACAGTATACCGGTATACATGTATTCCAATACAACAGTTTAGTTAGTTAAAACAAATCTTATTGAGTTTAATCAATATATTCAATTTGCTATGTACAGTACATATGCACTAAGAAGAAGAATGCTAAAGTGGTATACATGTACGTGTTAAACATGTTTAAATCAGTACAATGATATACGTTGGGGCTTTTTTCTGTATTTGAGGAATGGGTCTGTGGCCTTTTTTATATAGAACATTTGGGGAAATTTTATCGCAACTTCATAGATAGGGGAACAAAAAATCAAAATTTGGGGAAAACTGCATGTTTCAAAGAAATTTCAGAGGGGAAGGCACCTGTAAATGGCCCCTGTTGTATAAGGAAAAAAGGACCGTATGTGCATCACCGTTTTCACTTATTGAGTGAACAAGCCTATTATTTGAAATATATAAATACGCAGGACCTAATATATGATCTACTCGTGCCCGAGGGGGTGCGGGTTCGAATCCCACCCGGGGAGGTTATACCCTTCCATGAAAAATTGACAATAATGTCGATTTTCCTCCATAGGTTAGATAATATGGAGAAGTTTCCGGCCTTGTGGAAGGGTAGGTGAGTACTGGTTATAGACAATGGTCCAGGAAAGCTAGGTTAGGTGTGCTGGACGCCGTGAAATAACCAAAATTGTGTTGATACGGCGTTAACTCCAATAAATAAAATATAAAAATAAAATAATATATGATCTATGCTTTATTTTCTTTGCTTTTTAAAGTGAAAAATAGTTTTTTAGTATTGACATTCTTAGGATATTTCTAAGGCATAAAAATGATATATTTCACACTTGGGTTTGTTAAATACTAGTTTTTTAAAGCCGAGAGGGCTGCTACTGTGATGCGGGTGTCTATTCAGAAAGTTCATTTACTCATGCCTGCCCAGCTACTCCTAACTGTATGTACATGTTACGTACAAATGTTACGATCTTAAAAGTTCATCAAATTGCCATCAAGCAGAAGTCTCTTCAGGTCAACATCATCAGCGCAAACATAGCAAATATATATTTATAAGTAATTATTGTTTACAAGTTTACAATTAGGTTCAAATATGGATAGCCATGACTGCCTTATAACAATCTGATTAAAACCCGATCTAAAATTTTCCGCTCGCTATATACTTGCTAATTTAGATCTGGCCTTTTCCAAACGAAGGTCACGTTCAGGCAACATTTTCTCATCATAATATTCATGACGAAATTGTAATGATACGTAACTTGTTTACATCGTCTACGTCACGCAATTTAAAATGAGCCGCCCAATCACAGACTGTGAATATTACCGCGGTTAAATTAGCAAGCAAAACTTGGTCTAAAAATAGAAATAATGAAATCAAAATGTGATTAATAGTGTTTTCGTCTAGATGAAAGCTACGCATTGATTGGTCGACACAAAGTTCATCTCGACGTGATCCTGCATTGAGAAAGTAGAGATCCTGTACGACAACGCTCTACAGGATATCTGTTTAGGAGATTGGCCTTATAAATACATACATTAACAAAGGTTGTTGTGTGAAATAAAATAATATGACATGGATTCTTCATTATTTTGAATGCATTCTTCAATATATTCAGTGGTTTGTATGTATTTGGAAGTGGTATCGTAATGAACAAACCCCACTTGAAATTATGCTGTTTCAACACAACCAATACTAACAGCAACTAGAGCTGCGTATCGCCAGCTAGTTTATATCAAGATATGTGTTATGATGGTTGCATTGTATCACGATATGTATCACGATAGTTTTTATGCTAAATGCCACATGCCAAATGCTTGAAAAGAGAGACACAAGCAAGCAGACAACTTCCCAAAATGGTAGTATTATCGTACTAGTATTAAATGCACAAATATGTCAAAAATTGAGAATGAATGTCCACTTGATAAGAGCACCTTTCTGGAGATACAACAGTTCCATTAAAAACACCATGTCGGCATGCAACACAATAAGTGTACTCAGTCTTCATTTGAGCATGATAACAAGTTACTATCGCAATATATCGATAGTTAGTTTTACTATCACGATACACAATCGTCATCCTAATAACATGATACATCGATGCATTGAGAATATTGCCCCAACACTAACAGCAACGTTGGTTTGTGTATGTATATATGACAGCTTAGGCTTTCCATATTCATATGTTGATATATTATGTATCTGTTATATTTTCTAGGCAGAGTTTGATGCAATTATAGATGGGAAAGATGGCAAGTTAGTTGTTGTGGATTTCACAGCAACATGGTGTGGACCATGTCAAATGATTGGTCCAAAATTTGCAGTAAGTTTTCATTTTAAAAAAATGCTTCGAAGTCGGTGGTAATTTCTTTTTAAACATTAGAGCTACTTTCTTTATATGAATAGTAAAGATATTTTGTCCTTAAAAGACACACTACTTTTCTGAGTTTTGGTGACCCTGTGGGAAATACAGTATGAAAACAAAATTGCCATATTTTTCTCATAACCGTCTTCAGCAATTCAATGTAACTGATGGCCAATTGCTTCAGGAATTCAGAAAAGATTTTTGTGTAATATGTGTTTTTAACTTCATTGATTTCTATAAGTCTGCATTTTAAAAATATGAGATTATGTGCAGATTCGCCATGCTATCTAGGGTCCCATATTACCACATGAAAGTGTGCATAGCTTAAGAATTTAGCAAAATCTTTTTACTGGTGACAATCAAAATTTTCTAGCAATCGATTTATATGGATATTTTTAGCCTATTGTGATTTTGGTACATCAAGACATGATTTTAGATTAAAACATCAGAATAGAAATTTTATGCAAAGCCGTGGCATAGTGGTTAGCATGTCTGACTTTCGATTCCGGAGATGGCAGGTTTGAAACTCGGTAGCGGCAGGTCATACCTTATACATGAGTTGTTGGCCTCATGGTGGGGTAAGTTAGTACTGGTGATAGAAAAGTGTCCAGGAAACCTATAGTAGGAAGAGCTGGCCATCGTATATATGACCTAAATATGTGTTGAATACGACGTTTAAACCAATTAAAAAAAAAGAAATTATAGCTCATCATGTGCATATTTTTTGGAACTGTTTTTCCTGTAGACTTGTGTAAATGTAAAATTAGTACAGAGTTTCATGTAATAAAACATTCTGCATCAATGTAATTTAAGGAAATCAGAATTAATGAAATTCTGGAAAATATTCTCGGACAAGTTTGAGCCCTTGCTAAAAATGGTCCGATAAATCCGGAAACTGTTAAATTGGAGTTTTTTAATCAGTCTGGAAGGTTGTCAGAATTTTAGGTAATATGGTAAGCCTACCGGTAAATGCAATATGTACATTATATGATGTAACCAATATATTTTGTTGTTGTTTTTTCAACAGAAAATGGCTGAAGAATTTCCTGATGTAATTTTTGTCAAAGTTGATGTTGATGCAAATGGTGTAAGTATTTGTTATTATATATTATATAAAAATACTCTATTTAAGTAGTTAGCCTAAAGTTAAAATGTTACTCATGATATGCCTTAGGAATTTTGAATGCAAATTTGTATCAAAGTTTTAAACAGAATGTATGCATTTTTTGTAATACACCAAAATGTATGATACAAATACAATGAAACTATTTCATTTGCATATTTTTTTGTGTTGCCAAAAAACAATTTAATACCAGTAGGTAAACATGCTGAGACATGAAGAGACATGTATTTCACTTATTAGCATTTTCCAGAATAAAGCATGCCTGATAGTTAACATATTTATTGTATGATATAGGGGGACGTATCTTTACAATCACATCATAGAGTGACTATTTAGCCAAAGTATTCATATCAACCTTTTTATGAAGAGATGTTCAATAAATAGTTAATAAATACAAAATGGTGAAGGTTTAGCTATATGGGGATAATATATATAATTAATAGTAAAAGTATGCCTTGCGAACATCAGGGAATAATACTGTTACATCAGAGAATTTTATTTTAGAATTTCTGTGGTCACCCTGAAAAAGCCATGTGGGATTTAGTTACAACATGAAAATAACTTACAGAATGGACAGTATTTTGAACTTCACCTATTATTCATTGCTCACCGAATAGAAAATTTGATGGACATGATACTTTTTTGGAGTGTTAATTTGAGGCTTGAATACAATAATCTATATTTTCTCTGACTTTGTAGGAAACGGCAGAAGCATGTGATATAAAATGTATGCCAACCTTTCAATTCTACAAAAATGGTAAAGTAAGTCAGTTTATATCTTATTCTATAAGGAGATTGTTTAATCACAAGATGATACCTCAATCTTATATTTAAATTGGTAATGTACAACTGTAAAAAATTATGCTCATTTTGTAACAGAGGCTTGCACTCCATTGCTTTCAAGCTAGCTTTTATGGCAAGAGATTGTGGTTCAATTCTCAGCTCCAACTATGGATTATTATTTGGGTACATTTGGCGCCAAAAGCAAATAACCCTCAATGAATTGTGTGATTTGACCCTTAGATTGTCCCACAGAGAATCAAGCTCCAAGAATTTGAGGACAAATTCTGTTAATGAGAAGAAAGGGTTATGTAGCAGAGGTATTATATGGACCTTGTACTCGCTTGTTTTTTAGCAAGCTGTTATGGCAACGTGGTTGAGTGGCTGCTTACAACGCGGAAGGAATCACAGTTCATACCATGGATTTTTATCGGGTTACAATTTGGAAATGGATTTTCCAATGAATCAAGATTTCGTGTGAGTTCCTGAATGTGTTTGATTAGTGAGCGTGATCTACATACCTTCATAGAAAACTTCCTACAATCATTTTCCATTCTATCACTAAATCAAGTAGGACAGTTGTTAGTCACTGGCACACATTAAATGACCAAGAAATGGTCATTTATTGATAATCAACCATTAGTAGTAACCATCATATTACAGAATTTGAACTGTTGAGCAGTAAATTTCTATATTTTTCTTTTGCAGAAAGTGGAAGAATTATCTGGAGCAGACGAAGAAAAACTAAGAGCTCTTGTTAAAAAGAATAAATAAAGAAAGCTATGAATGCAACTGTTACATCATCATCATCATATAGACTTTAATAGAAAAATACCCCCATTTGTTTAAAATTTACTAATCTAAATAAGTACATTTTGGCAAGCAGTTATCTTGGCAATCTTTGGTTACTGCTGACAATAATTTTACAGTGAAGAATTTAGATAATTGTTATTGTTTTATAGAAAGTTATAATCAGCTGTGAAACACATTCAAGTTTGAGATCTGTCACTGAATTTAATTATTTTATATGAATATGCATTCAATTGATGACTTTTAATAATGAATAATAATAAAAACTTTTTTACTATTTTAGTATTTGTTAAATCATTTCATCTATGTAGACAGAGTTTTTAAGTTTTTATCAGATTGCCATGGAAACCAATGTTGATTTTTTATCATTTCAACAAGTTTAAGAGGATCTCCTGAGGAACTCTCCATTTAATGTCATGAAATCAGAATAATTGCTTTTAACCAAAAGGGGCTGGCATGGACCCAAAATCAAAGACACTTTATGCATGTTATTAATGGTAAATTTTATCCCACAGTAACTGGCGAATACATTAACCCTGCTAATTTAGATACTGGATTGTTGATACTAAGTACAGAAATAATGTAATGAATACATTTATTAAAATCTGCAGGGTTAATGTATGCTCCACTCCCAGCAAACACGTGACGTCGCTACGACGTCAATTAAACGTTGGATTTACGTCGCGACGTCGCAAACCACAATCCAACGTCAATCCTACGTCTAAACACGATGTCGTCCCGACGTTTCGAATCGACGTCGCTACAACGTCATTTAAACATTGGATTTCCGTCACGACAACGCAAACCACAATCCGACGTCAGCCCGACGTCTGAAATACGATGTCGTCCCAACGTCACGAATCGACGTCGCTACAACGTTATTTAAATGTTGGAATCGCGTCATGACGACGCAAACCACAATTCAACGTCAACCCGACGTCTGAAACACGATGTCGTCCCGACGTCATGAATCTACGTCGATACAACGTCATTTGTGCATTGGATTTCCGTCACGACATCGCAAACTACAATCCAATGTCAACCCGACGTCTGAAACACGATTTCGTCCCAACGTCTCGAGATCGACGTCGCTACAACGTCATTGAAATGTTGGATTTCCGTCACGACATCGCCAACCACAATCCAACGTCAACCCGACGTCTGAAATACGATGTCGTCCCAACGTCACGAATCGACGTCGCTACAACGTCATTGAAACATTCGATTGCCGTCACGACAGCACAAACCACAATCCAACGTCAACTCGACGTCTGAACCACGATGTCGTCCCAACGTCAATAGTCGACGTCGTGTCGACGTTGGGTTTGATGGTTTTATAAATTTCCATTTGTTTTTTTTGTAGATATAATCGTATAATATCGTACAATGTTTTGTTTTATGTAATGTGATTGATCAGCTTATACAGGTAGTCAGAATTAACGTTAATCTAACGTCTAAATCATGACGTCGATCCAACGTCGAAAAGCGACGTTGTTTTGACGTTTGAATTTAGTTGACGGTTTAAAAATATTTATATAAATGATTAATAAACTATTTTGTGCTGTCCCGAAACATAAACAACTATTTTGATGTATTTTATGAAGAAAAGTGAATAAATGAGAAAAATCCTTATTAACCAAAACGCCACGTCGATTACACGCGCGCTTTTACTCTGTATTGATTTTCACTATTATGACGTCATTTCATTTAAACTTTCCTGAATCATAAGTGAAGAACTTCTGTGTAGCGTGGTCGCTTTTTCTAGAAGGTTGATATTTAACGGGCGGGTTAAATTATTCATCACGGCAAAGACATTTCTAGTGATACCAAAAGGAATTAAAAGTAATCGGCGTGTCAGGGATGTTTTAAAGACTTGGAAAGCATCGTTTCAAGAAATGTCTTGACTCAGACTCAGAGTTGACGAGATCCAGAAGGTGTTGAAAACAATTCGTGACCTTGCATGACAAATTCATTAAGAAGCAACGAGAACGAACTTCAATGGATTGTAATTGATGAGGTAAGCGAGATTTATGTGTTTGTTGAGTTTCATGCCTTGTGTACGTTTGTTGACGCAATTAAAAAGTTGATCATTTATGGCAGGACGCTGAATGCCAACATGAAGCTTTGAGCGCACCCACCTATTTTCTTATTCATCGAAGACAAAAAGAGACATGAAAGTATGGTTTTACAACATAAATGATCAAAGCGCTGAATGCACTGGATTTGTTTGACATAGAAAACAAAATTATCCAAGCGCTAATAGCACTGGCGTTTTTCGACGTAGAAAAGTCAAATTGCTAAGAAATTAAAGGGCATTTTATTTTTAAAATGCGTTAGTTTTATTTGTGTTTTAGTAGATTATCCCGCTTAAATGGTTGAAATTTGCAGATATCTTTCGAAAAAAAATCAATAAGAACTTACTTTGAGAGAAATGATACTGCCAAAACTCAACCATTTTCTTTAATTAAGCGGCATGAGGTCCGTTCGCCCTTATTATTTTTAAGTAAGCCAATTTCTTATATTTTCAGAACTAGTCAAGGTCTATGTCAATGGAAACTACTGTGTTTAGATGATCTACACGAACATTCAGGAACGATTGTCCGGATCATTATTTTTAGAAATTACACCCCTGTTATTATAGAACACTTTAATTATTTTTTTTCTAAGTTGAATGTACATTTTATCCTCCACTCTGATGATAACTTTTGTGGGAGAAAAGAAATCTTTTACACATTGCCCTTTGTGATATGTACATACTTCCTTTAAACAAAGGTATGTTTGTTTGTTTATTTGGGGTTTTATGGCACACGTCAACTAGCAAATATAATTGACGAAGATGAATCGAGGGTTGGCTTTATGTCATGTAACTTATTACATATTGCATTATTCCACGCAGCGACTTCAAATGTTTGATAAATTCGATAATTAAGTCAAAATGGCAAACAATGTGGAATAATACTGTATTTAATCAGTTACATGACATAAAGCCCGTCTTTGGTTCATCTTCGTCATCAATATTTTTAATCGCCGATATCAAATAGTGATTACACGATGTAGGATTGGTCATACCAGATTGACACATTCATGCCTTCTCAAAAGAGAGGAAGCACCTACGTGTATTCCATGTGACGAGCATTTCAATGTAAATCACGTTCATCTTGACTATCAGGATCTTAAATACATTCGTGACAAACTTTTTAAAGTGAACTCCCTTCAAGAACTTTTTGAATCTGAATCATCATATGCGATACTTAATTTTTTGAAAGAAATAAATGTTTATAATAAGACATAGAGTTTTACAGTATTAATTTCGTTTGAATTAATAATATCATTGATTGTGTTCGGCGCGATATGACCTTTTTGTGTTGTTGCGCCGTAAAACCCAAACAAACACACAAACAAACGAACAGCATTAATCCACATTGTTTGCCATTTTGACTTAATTAACGTATTGATTGAACATTTGAAGGCGGCACTTGGTAACTTGACATCTACTGGTTGAAGGTTAAAAGATTCTTTAGCAATATTGTCTACTTTTTCATTTCCATGTATGCACATATGACTAAGTATCTAGCAGAGATGTACTATTTTAGATTTCAGTATGTCATGTTATCTTAACTCAATATTTTTAATAAGTGTATTGTCTGAGCTACGATTTTAATTGTCAGTAATACAGATATAGAATCTTAGTACAAGTGTTGATAACGTGTTTTTTATTAGACATTATGAATGTGAGATGAATTTATTAAAAAATCAGCATGTTTAGTTCGAAACATTTATGTGTATAATTGTAACATTTAATTGTATATTTTAATGTCGTATTCATTGTGATTTTATTCTTTTATCCTATTACCATCAAACAAAATTAAAGTAAAATTACCAATGGTAAACTAATTTGTGTTGTTTTTACGTGTATATAGATTCTTGTCATGCAATTGTTTTATTCAGGTCTGATTTTGGTTGGATTTATCTTTGATACATATTGATTGTACCACGTCGTATATCCGTTGGTCATCCAACGGCTAAAAAACTGTCAAATCCAACCAACATACGACATTAATACGACGTCGGGGTCAGACGTTAATACGACGACGGAAATCTACCGTCTAAAAAACTTTCAAATCCAACTGTGAGGCGACGTTAAAACGACGTCGGGGTCAGACGTTAATTCGACGTCGGAAATCTACCGTCTAAAAAACTTTCAAATCCAACCATGAGATGACGTTAATACGACGTCGGGGTTAGACGTTTGTACGACGTCGGAAATCTACCGTCTAAAAAACTTTAAAATCTAACAACGAGGCGACGTTAATACGACGTCGGGGTCAGACGTTAATACAACGTCGGAAATCTACCGTCTAAAAAACTTTCAAATCCAACTGTGAGGTGACGTTAATACGACGTAGGTTAATACGACGTCGGGGTCAGACGTTAATACGACGTCGGAAACCTACCGTCTAAAAAACCTCAAAATCTAACAACGAGGCGACGTTGATACGACGTCGGGGTCGGGCGTTAATACGACGTCGGAAATCAACCGTCTAAAAAACTTTCAAATTCAACTATGGGGCGACGTCAACCCGACGTTGGGACCCAACGTTTATTTAACGTCCGTACGACGTCATTTGTTTGCTGGGACTGACAGTTGAATAAAATTGATCAACACATAATTATGTACATGATTAAAGTGTCTCAGATGGAATGGAACTGTGCAGGCCATTTTTGCTTTCAATTAATAATGTATTATTTAGTACCAAATTCCAATGATATATTTAAACTATAGCAAACGCTCATGAGCTTAAGATAAATTTCAAAACAAGTTTTGATTTCAAAACATGTTTTAACAATTTATTTACATTCAAGTTTGATTGTTGGTCTCCAACTGGCTTTATGTGATATGCATTGTTTCACATTTAAGGAAACTAAGTGAGTTTTGAATCTGGAAGCTTGTAACCTTGTTGTACTAAATACAAACTATGGCCAGTGACTGACTACTATCCTACTTGGTATAGAGGTAGGCTGAAGAACACGGTTTAATACTGACAGTGTCCTTGTATTCCGAGGATCCAAAAAACTTGGGAGAAATTCCAGAGATTCTCAGCCAGGGATTCCTTCTTGATCCCTGAAAATTGTCATGGATTGTTTATTATAACTGGTGATCCAAATTTGTATCCAAAACTTTTGTTTTTAATTTGATGAATCTCTAATTTTAAAGACGAGTCCCTGATTAACTGACTGGGGATTCCTTTGGGATCCATGGTAAGAACACTTGGTGTCAAACCCTGCTGGAGATTAGTCATAGAAAATATTTTATGGTCAAACTATACAAAGGTATATAGACCTTGTATCAAACCTACAACACCTGGATTTGAAGTCAGGTATAAACTGAGCTAAATGTATGGATTACATTATTGCATTGTTCATGAACAGATATCTTAAACCTCTGTATTGCTCGTTTTTTCGCAACTGTCAAAACATAAATAATTTCAAGGTGACTTCTTGCTCTTTATCTAACACTCCTGATATTGAGATAGTGTGTAATTATTCACCGTGAAATTATTCAAACTTTGACAGTTGAGAAAAAATGGACTATACCCTATAGTGCGTACAAAAAAAACAAAACACTGTTTATAATAACAATACAATGAACTAACCCACGACAAGGGATGCCCAGGATGTCTTTAAAATAAACAATTGTGATATGTTTTACTTGTGTTTAGTTGTTGGTGTAATGAAAAGCGTTCTACCATAACAAGCATGATTTACCAAGTGGTGGTGGTTTATCAACCATGCTAATTTTGTTAAAATGAATTACACAAATTTTATTTTCATTACTGCCTACCCCTGAAATGAATTGTCTCATTTTTAATGTTTACCAAAACACGTTTTGTTTTTTGTACGCACTATATAAAGCATCTCGTGACATTGTACAGGGCTCATGGTCAGATGACCGTTGCATCGACCAATTAATGAGTAGCTTCATCTAGACGAAATGCAATTAACAGCATCAGAATACCTTATTTTCTTATATAAGACCAAATTTTGATGGCTATTTTGGCTGTGTTTTGTATTCATAGCCTGGGATAAGAGAATTCTTTGCAAATTGTGTCCTATTCTATACACAGAAAATGTGAACAAGTCAGTGAGCGCAATTATTGCATCAAGATTATTGTGATATGACAGGTGCGCTGAGCAAGACATTTACTGCCAGCTTGTCAGATGTAAAATGAGGGAGTGTGTTAGCTGAGAATTTTACATCAGGTTATAGTCAGATTCACATACATGTAATTGTGAGAGACTTTAGAATGAACAGTCTGGCTGTGCTGGCCTAGAATACCAAGTAAGTAGGAGAGTTGTCAAGCGGTAGGACATGCGTAAGGATCTAAAGGTCCCGGGTTCAAACCCCACTAAGGGCACTGCTATTTTCCTTGAGCAAGAAATTATCCTACAATTGTTCCACTCCACCCAGGTGTAAAAGGGTACTGTGAGGGATCACCTGCCTGAAGGTGATTTCAAGGACCAGGAGAAAGTACAAAATTGTAACGTTGGCTGAATAAGTAAATAGAAAAAGACTTTAAACTGCACTTTAACTTTAAGACTACTCACCTAAATCATTGACTTTAAAATACAATGTAGTACAAAATTAACTGAGACAGGCAAATGTTGTCATTTTTATAGTCCGACAATATCAACCTTTACCTTTATGCAAGAATATATTAAACTCGGCATTTACGGTCCATTTTTTTCTTCATTTGTAAATAATGCTTTATCAGAAGCTTTCGGCAAAATACACATACTGAACAATTAACGTTGTTTTCATAAGAAATAATACTTTGAAACTGTGCCATAATACTGCTGACTTATTTGTTTCCCCAAAAACTAATGTGTCCAAAATTAAAAGTACAATAACATGCCACTTTTAAAAAAATGATTAATAGTCACATAGATTGTAATAACCACGTCTATAACCCTATACACACATACTGGAACTCACAATTTAATGTAAGTGAAGCGTGTAATTATTATAATCAGGTAGTTCAAGCTCAGGTTAATACTGTCGAACATTAATTACTATTCAGCTGTCAATGGCGCATACATTAACCTGACTGATTTAAATACTCCATATTTGTTCAATAAATTGTACATAAATACATATATCTTTTTTATCAATAGTGCGTACAGAAGTACTGTAGTGAGTATTTAAATCAACCAAGTTAAAGGTACCAGATCACAGACTGGTTAAATTTTTCACTAATTTCAAAATGCCAATCAGTGTCTGTAATTGTGTCTAAAAATTTATTCTTATTTTAAGACAAATTGACCTATTATGTTGCAAGAAATACACAACAAAAGTCACAAAAATGCACTATAAGTGTCTATACCGTGACATATACTTACTATATGAAACATCATCATTTGTAGTTGCATGTCAAATTGCTCTAAAAGTGTCATTATCAGAACACTACTTTTCTGCTTTCAAACATATTTCCTTACAATTTTGATAGTTTAGGTAAAAGTTGATATTTATGTTGAAATCAGTGAATGAGTACCTTTAAATTATGCTCCACCGAGACTTGAATATAACTAAAATTGAAAGAACAAGTAAATCTGTGAGCTAATGCTCACTAGTGATACCCCCGCCAAAATCTAAAAATATGCGACAAACAGGAAGTAGATGAGCAAGGAGCATGAAATCACTTTACACCATATGGGACTATGGGATGAAGCAATATGCAAAGTATTAGGCTGCTACATGATATAGTTGCTGAGAAAACTGCGACGGAAATTTTGTAACGGACGGACGGATGGACGGACGCACGGACAAGGGTAAAACAGTATACCCCCCTCTTCTTCGAAGCGGGGGTATAAAAATACTCAAATAATAACATGAAGAAACATTGAATTTAAATTCTTTTTATTCTTTTATAAAAATCTGCAACCAAAAAAAATCATCCAACAACTACAATAAGGAGTTTTTTTTCTAACAAGTAAAAAAAGATCTTACATGCATTTATAAGCAAAAGTTAAAGTTTATAACTCTGAAATGTCATTACATGTACTTTAAGAAACTTTCACATAGCAAAAGAAACTTTCCAAAGGTCTCAAAAGTCCTGAATGTCAGGACCAGTCGTAAGTTTATAAGACATAATGATGACGAGAAAACTAGGTTAAAACATCTAGAGTAGAGGGGTCAGGGAACCCAGGATTGTTTATGTGTATCTGAGATCTTATAGCTTGTTTAGGATAACTTGAGACAAAACACAATTATACCATTTTTACTCATTGGTAAATTTATATATTACATTATCACAACAATTTAATGTTATATATTCATTTACCATTACCGTCTAAATCAATTTTTAGAATAGTAAAGTGAGTAGAGTGTTTGACTTCAATACAAAAGATTGTGCATTCAAATCTCAATACAGCCATTATTTTTTTCATTTTGAATTTTTATCTTGTAGGGATTTTATCAACATTTACATGGTAGATTTATATAGTACTTATCAATATTAACCCCCCTACAAATATTAAATTTGCCACTTCGCCACATACTCAAAGGTCAAGAACCAAAAGAATCATGAGAAAATAGTGAATGACTCTTAAAGGTATTCACTTATAATTAAATATTAAATATAGGCTGTAAATTTCTCTTATTTAGTTGATATATAAAAGTGCAATATTACTAAAATATATAATAACTAAATAATATATAAAAGGAATAAAAATTACATTATGGGTTACACTTGTTCTAGCATGAAACAAAATCTAGTTCTCTTAGGCATGTGTATGTCAACTCTACCGCAGAGCTATTTTGTGTATTCATTAATACGAGTTGTCAATTATATCATACACTAATGTTAATCCATCAATTAAACTTCCTTATTTTCAACAATATGCAAGTTAAACATATATCAACAATGTCTCAAGTAATCATCACAAGCTATAAGCAATGTGAAAAAACATTTTAATACTGAGTACACATGTGTACTATTATCCATGGCCAAGATTACATAATGTTAAAAAAATACAACTTCTTAAATTTGCCAAACTTTAGACCTTTATAAACGATTCTTATCAATTAAAAATGTTTTTGTTTTTCAGTACATTAGGGCATGCAAAATTGGAACTCTGTTAAGTGTCAACTCAAATTCAACAAATCTAGGTACCTATTCACAAAAAAACACAAACCGATAACTAAAACACAAATATTTTTCAACAAAAAATGCATTTAATATATATACTTCAATGGAATAACATCCTCATAATATGAAACAATCGTCTGAACTTAATACAAAATGACTAGTGGTTTTTTTCACATAAAATATATTGTATTAATGAGCGGTTATAATAAATTGTTTACAATGAATAACATCGTTGCCGAACACAATTTTCCCTGAATTAAATAGTCGTATCGAATCCCAGAATTAACATTGGAATTATTTACGAAAATTTTACCGAAAATTTTGTTTTTTATTTTGATTGAGGACTCTTAAACCTACGCGGGCACTTATATGGCCGATATGGCATGGCCTTATATATCATGAGATATAGCTATATACACTTTCTCCTACAGCCATCATTGTACATGACAGAACAAAAATGTCATACATATTCATGTACAATGTATTTAACTTAAAGAAAATATACAACAAGCTATCAATATCATGTGTAAGTATAGAGTAGTTCTTAACCAGTTAAAAAGTCCCCGGGCAAGTTGCCTAAGCATATAGCTAGCTAGCCCCTAGCCCCTTGGTACCCTTTTTTAAAATCACATATGCAATTATTTTGGTGTAAGAAGGGTACCAAGCCACTAAGCACTACCTAGGCAACTCAATTACCATCATTTCATGGTTGGTGGCATAATAAACAAGTCAATAAGAGTTAAGTGGCTTGTATTTCATTGTGTAACTAACAGCACAACGATATAGACTTAATGACAGGTAAAAAACTACACTATACATAACAATCTTTATGAAAGACCATCTCAATCACAAGCACCTTTCAACAACAGTTATAGTGTGAAAAGTTTCACCTCGATCTGACCTTTCACATTTGCATCTAATAATTAGCTACACAAATCCTGACTAAAATCAGTACCACCCCTATTAAACACTTCGGCAGCGATTGTAAAATTATAGAAGTATGTATATGTGTTAAATTTCAACACATAATCCTCACGGCCACAGAGAAATCGAGCATTAATACTACATTCGTATTCAATGTAATGAATATTCTTGCATAAAGGTCAGGTCGGGGTCAAACTTAACGCACAATGCAAAAAGTCTAATCTTTCAATGTAAAACACCTTTTCAAAGTAAAAGAGACTCTAATAAAAATTCCAAAGAGTTTGGATCATAGATTTTTACTCTCAAAAAAGTTTGATACCGACATGAATCTGTTTTGAGTTCAACATTTATAAAAAAAATTAGACGAGCATATTTATTTCATAAGTCCATCCGATTTCATGGTTTATTGCACAATAAAAACTAAGTAGCAAGAGTACTTATTCATTGAGCGACCAACTATGAAATGATATGGGATTTTTGACAGGTAAAAAATTCTACACTATACCATTATCATAAAAGCTTGACAGAGCTTCTAAGCAGACACGGATCAATGTACAACATTCAGGTTCTAAAACAGTTTGAGCAAAACTGATTGATCACAAAATGGAGATAGACAAAAACAGATAAAAATTTAGAACAACAGTCATCATTTAATTTAAACATGGTTACATAATAATTAACACATCAACATTTCAATCCATCAATATGATAGATACATAATTGGTAACAATAGACCCCCATATTAATGATATAACAATAACATTGATAGCTGGTAACAGATTGGGCCAATGAGAGAGTACCTGATCATTGCATGGTCATGTTATGTTCTGTTAATATAAAGAGAGAGATCAGAATGAGAGTTGTATTCTATCTTTGAGACTAGACATATATGTTAACTGTAATGTATTGTGCCTAAAGTTTGACCCCAATATGACCTTTCACATTTGCATCTTGATCTTATAATTATCTACACATGTTCTGACAAAAATCAGTACCACACCTTTTCTACAAGGTGTATTAGACACTCATTGTACACTTAATTATATTTCAAAAGTTAATCCCTGTGTAATAATTACATTCTAGCTTTGACGATAATCTCAAATATTGAGCATTAATAATAAATTTGTATACAATGTATTGAATATTCAAATGTCAAACTTTAAGCACTATAACTTAGTTTTATAAATATGCTTAATCATAATTGGTTAACTGGAACAATGGGTTAGTTTCTCTGTTGCCAGGTTATTGGACAGAGACACAGATAGAGGTACATATTTATAGTTTGGAAGCATTTACTTCTCAGCAAGTATGAAAAAATAACACATACATTGCATGAAATGTTTTTTTGTGTGTAATTTCCGGGGGGAAAAAAGATACAGAGTTTCAAACATGAAAGATTCAAGGTTACATCACTATTACAAAATATCTGATAACATTTAAACAGTTACAATAGATAACATAGGTAATCACATTAAATCTTACATCACAGAAAAGTTATTAGTATATATCTTGAACTTGAATATATGGATTCTTTCAGCTGAAATTTTGTTTGTACAAAACAAAAAAGTTAATATATAATAAGGGATTTTAGTCAATTATTTCCCCTTGTATACTCTTCAAATAGGTAGGTCCTATTAGTTGGATTACTCTGATTTAACCCTTACTTTTCAATGTCAATTCATCAAAATTAATCTTAAATAACTATTTTGTAAATCATTTAATTTGTTTGAAATTCAATGCTATGATTTTAATCATGTAAAATAATGCAAATTGTGAGGAATGAAGTGCATTTTATGAAAAAGTAAAAAAAATGAAAACTGGTATTAAGCTGACTCAGGCAGTAACCCCAAAATATGAAAAAAGGTGCTATTTAAAATTTGGTATACCAAAAATACTATTTATACTAATTTCTGCAAAGCTTGTGTAACAAAGGAAATCCGTATGTTCCCTGTTTACAATTTCCATTGAAATGAGTTCCACTCAGGTTCTCTCAATAAAAACAAAACTTTTGCAGCAAGAAAAACCCACTAACTTGAGTATTTTATCAAATATATCTGAAAGTTCTCATAACATCTTTCACTTTATGTCTTAACAATTTACATCATCACTATCAATCTTGAAATTTAACAGATTTTTGAAAAAAGGTTAATTTTATAATATTTTGGTGACATTACAAACATGAATGGCCAGTTTCATATTGATAACACTTACTAGTGCTTTGTCCTCGGGTACCCTTCTAACTTCTTACGCCAAAAGAAATGTCCCCTTGCTGGTACCATTCTTACACCAAAAGTTGTAAGTATGTGAAATCAAATCCAGGGTACCAAGGGATGAAGAGCTAGTAAGGAATATGCTTAAAAACCGGCCATCAGTCTTCCAATGTTGAGAGATCATGACGTCAAGCATGGAAAGTCTACTTCAACTAATAAAGACAAGTGTCTGATTATGTAGAACCTAATATAAGGTTAACTAAAGCATTACAGACGTCTAAACTCTCATCTTCACATATAACTATATCAAATTTACTTTTATATATCTCTAAACTGTCTTTAACCTGAAATACAGAAACATGTCATTTGATTAATTAAATGATTGGGTATTTAGAATATGATGCAGCGGAACCTATTCTAACTTCCACCCGACCAATCTGACAAAGTATGTATTCAGTCATGAAAATTTCAAACTTTGACAGTTAAGAAAAAACAGACTTTAAAAATATCTAAAGGTTAAAATGCCAAAAGTTATATACATGTGTATTTTTAGACCTCATTTTTAACAATTGTTTATACTACTATTTTATTTTAGCTTGATAAAGTTTCTTGCTCTATGAAACAATTGTTACCTCTGGCATTGATACAACAAGCAAATGGATAAGTTTTACACATAAAACAAACACAATATACAAACCCTAGTATTCAAGAATCCAATAGTTAGTTTAAGTTTAACATTTTCAGCACCATTAGCCATTTGTAGATCACCGAGCGAATCTCCCATCAATATAACATTAGTACAATGATTTAGATTAGTAAAATAATCACTATCATGTATTGCACTCTCATTTTTGTTGAACACATGTATTAACTCTCCTTTGAAACCAATCATTTTACCCTGAAAGTAATACATATTAAGATTGAACTTTCAACATGGTATGTCCTGAAGTTGTAAGGCCTAAAAAGCATTTTGTTTCTGGTTTCATTTCCCTATAAAAGGGTTGGTTGGTATGCAATTGTTTTTAATGGTAAAATTTTATGATTTTCAGAAGTTAAAACCCATTTTTTGCCATTTTTGTGTGTTATTTTGTAATGTTTCACAAAAAATAATGTTGAGCTTAAAAATAAATTACTGATGGGGGTTGCTACTGGCAACAACCAGAATCCAATGAAATCCTCTATTGTATAAGAAAGCATCTTGCCAATGTCGAGTGCTACCTCAAACCAAAATATTGACAATATATGCTTATTTTGTCTTTAAAAGTCCTTCAAAATATAGAAAGATGATGATTGGGTTAATTAAACAAACAAATGAGCACAATGAATTAGTTTTACATGTAGACCACATTTACATAATAAAGCCACTTTGACCCCTGTTAATAAGAATGACAGCAATGGCAGTAAGCATAAATCTAAATGACCCAGCATTAAATGATAATCAATTTCAAGCTAACAATTTTGTTTTAAGTAATCATGACAGCTCATCTCAAGATATAACAAGAAATGTAATGAGCAAACCACATAAAAGCTGGATTTAAAAACTTTAACGCAAAAATTACAAAGGGAAATAATCTATAATAAAGTCAGGTAGAGTTGTGGTTACTGTCTCATTCTGTTCATCACATGGTATGTTATCATTGTATGAAGTTTCATAAAGATCTGACAATAAAATGACAGAGATATATGCTAAATTGAAAACTTTAATTCAATTGTTAACGACACCAGACGCCTGCAAGACCGGCCACCCAAATTTTTTCGTTGAAAAATCTGGCTAATAATGATCAAACTTACATTTTCATCAAAATCCAGATCATTAGATACAACATGCATGTTATTATACAACGTAGAATGTTGTGCTATAACTTCACGTATAATATCACCTACACCAGCTGAGAATATTAACAATGGTACATCACTAGCATGTAACTTGTCAAAAAACTCTGTACATCCATCCCTATAGAAACAAATAAAAACAATATATTCCAGTAAATAAGTATAATCCAGTAAATCATATGGTAAATGGAACAACATGGACTGCGTTGTGCAGGAATGTCAAATAATAACAATATATTCCAGTAAATTATATGGTAAATGGAACAACATGGACTGCGTTGTGCTGGAATGTCAAATATTTTTCTTTTTTAGGTAAATTATGGTTTAAAATTCTCTGGATTTTCATGAAATTTGGGAATTTTGAGGACCAAACTGGGAAAAAAGTGTTCATTTTGTTTATGGAAGCAGCCCTTATATGGCTTTTTTCTGTGAAGAGTGTGTTGGCCCTTATTTCACACAAAAGGGCCTCTTAATAAACACATCAATATGTTTAATGAACAACTCCTCATGAAAAAAAACTGGAATCCCCAGAAAATCAGACTTTTGTCCTGTCTGGATAAGGTATAACTGCATATTATTATATGCTTTCCAGTTGAATACTATGATTTATTGGTGAAATAAAAATCAATATTCCACTGTTTTGAAACTATGATAATATATATATTTTTTTTATACTGTTTGGATGTGCCTTTCTGATGACATATCATTATTAAACTTTTAAAAAGCCAGTTTGAAGCATATAATAAACAGAAAACTTGTTTATTTTGGTGTAAGATCTATATATTTCACTCGTGAGCTAATGATTTTACATTTTCACTCATGGCGTATCATGAAAATATTGCATCCTTGGCTCACTCGTGAAATAAAAATCGATCTTATGCCGAAATAAACAAATATGCTCAATAAGTTACAAACCTAAGTTTAGCAGATGAATTAGCTACCATGTTATGTAACATTTCTTTAGATAAAGGATACTTCATTAATAAATCATGAGCTTGGGTCCACCTGGAAGTATAAGAAATAATTTATTCAATTTGGGTGCTATTAAGTATGAGGCCTTTTTGCCCTATTACCAAGGGCCACATAAAGACCCCATTCCCAATTTTTTGCTTATTTGAAGAGAATAAATCCCATCTAAACGAAAAAATAAAATAAAAACAGTCTACTGTTTGAGAAAACAGAAGGTTAGATTTCCTGGAGGGCATACTTTCCTAGAATATAATCACGGATAATGAATGATTTCTACAGCCATTCTCCCTCTTACCACTGATTCTAAATCATGTAGGGTGATTGTCAGTCACTGACAGAAGTATGCACCCAGAAACTGGTTCTCAACAATGCACCGTTTTAGACTTTCCAGGAACAGAGAGTAGGTTGACTGATCATCATAATATGACCTATACAATATGTTGCTATGGTAATAAACCAAACAAAAAAAAGTAACAAACCATTCTATCATATGAGGTATTTTCTCTTCTATAGATAAATGTGGGTCTGTCTCTATGGGAAAATATTTATCTCTAATAGCATAAGCCTGAAATGAAAATAAAAGAATAAGACACCAGTTGCAGCTGGTCCCATGTGACAAACACTGCTTAGGACATTAAAAATTGTGGGACAATCAGTAAAAACATTATAAAAGTTTACATCAATGTCTTTTATACGCTTTAGGGACAATTGCAGTTTACATGTACCAGTACATAAAAATCTGCAAAATTGTAGTGTTTTTGTGTAACTTAGCCTGACATATCATTAACAACCAATGAAAATGCAGGATTCAGACGTATGACTGATCACGTGAGTTATCATCATCAAGAGGGAATTTCAGGACAATTGCAGTTTGTTTGATTACTGGGAAAATCCAGTTTTTCCTTTTGTGTGGCTATTTCTTTTTTTTCTTTTTTTTGGGAGCAAGGAAAAAAATTGCCGCCATTTGCTTTTGTTGTTTATTCTAGCATAGCAACTGAAGCCCATCTGCTCTGACAGGTTAGGCATGCGCAGAAGTGGTAAACAAACTTGTACTGATAAACTGCAATATATCCACACTTTATATTTAAACATGATTATCTATCTGACCTTGTCTAAAACAGAAAGCAGGCAATGTATGTTGCTCTTACATTAAAACTTTTTTGGTTTGAAATAGAATGCTATTGATTGTAAAATATTATTCAGGTTTTTGTCAATTTTTTCAATTATGGAAAGGCCTAATTCTGGCCCCTTTATAAGACAAATTACACTTGTATAAGAAACCACTACAGTGAAAAACTATTTAATAGTTTAATTTACTATAAAGCCGCGGCTGCCGCTTAGTGGTTAGCATGTCTGACTTCTAATCGGGAGGTCCCGGGTTCAAGCCAGGTCGCGGTAGGTCATACCCTATACATGAGTTGTTGGCCTCATGGTAGGTTAGTTAGTACTGGTGATAGAAAAGTGTCCAGGAAACCTATAGTAGGAAGAGCTAGCCGTCTTATATGTGACTTAAATATTTGTTGAATACGACGTAAAAAAAATTACTATATGAATGTGAGTACACATGTTTGATACATAAGATGGTTTACTTACTTTTTCCTTATACTCTTTGGGTAAACCACTTTCCTCCAGTACATCTATAAAAGTATAAATCAGAAATGTATAAATACATGTAAATTATACATTGAAGTTTATAAACTGACAATTAATAACATTATTTTATAATTGGACCACAATCAGTAGTCTCATATGTGAACATAAACACATGGTTACAATTGTACACCGAGGTTAAAAGTTTTTTACACATTTTAAATTAAGATGTTTTAGAATATAGGGCACATTCCGCAAGGCAATCGCTAGCTAGCACTTCGCCCCCTGGTACCCTCGATTTGGTGTCACATAGTAAATACTTTTGGTGCAAGAAAGGTACCAGAGGACAAAGCGCTTTCTAGTGATTTCCTTGCAGAACGTGCCCATACTTAGATACACTTCACATGTTGTAGTTAGTTTCATAAATAGTACACATTTTAACATGAACCATCAATTATGTTCTATCATAGTATCTACTTTTTTCTTAAATGTTTTATTAATGGTAAAATGACCTCAATTGCAAATTTATTAAATGTTTTCAGTGAAAATATGAAAAATTAACATAAGTAAAGAAAATTTTGGAAATCCAATATAAAAATTGTATATACTTACGAACACTTTTAAAATACATGTGGTAGTCTGATAATAAAAATGTAAAGTTCATGGAGGACAATTTTGAAAAAAAATGTATAAGGAGTTATGAACCTTGTCACATGAGATGTGGTTGATAATAAAAATGTTAAGATATATCTAGGAGCATAAAAAAACTTACAAATACAAACAGATGACAAGATAAACATTAAGGAAGTTTTAATGTAGCCATGATAAAAAAAAGTTCAACTAACATAAATTGACAGTATATGTTGATTAAGGAAGTTTGTTTATAAACTTAATTGTATAAATTCCTGTAGGAGACAAGTGATTGTAGTCAAACTTAACACTAAACATACCTTGGTTCAATGATAGAGTAATGTATATTAATATACATGTAATTGTTTAACAAGAATTGCATGGTACAAATATTTTCTTATACATTGGGATCCAAATGTTTCTTCAAACAATACATGTATGTCATACTAAATCATGATGTTTTGCAGTATACTTTGATATACATTACGTCTTGTTATTAGTTTCATAACTAATATACAGTTTAACATGAGCCATATAGCATGTTCTTTCAATATTAAAATTTTTTTTTTTTTACATGAATTAATATTAAGAAAATGAAATTACGTCATACTTCAATAAAGATTTACATAAAAAACATACATGTACTGCAACATGGCAATAATAAATACTGGCTAAATCATATTATTTATTTATTACATTTTATTTCAAAGCTAGGACGAGGAATGCTGACCTTCATATCTGTAACAAAACTCATGCACTAAAACAAACATGCATACTAATTAGAGACTTAAGTCAGTTATCTTTCCCTGAAAAAATATGAAGCAATCCAATTGGTAAGTAGGTCCTTATGATTGGAATCCTTGGATTTTATCATTTAATTCCTATGCAAGGATAACAAAATATTTCACCTAATATCTTTCTTGTTAATGAAGATATTGACAGAAGTGATGAAATTTAGATAGTTCTTCACCTTAAAAATACTAAGCTTAAAATTTCAAACAAATTAAAAGATAGACAAAAAAGTTATTAAATATTAATTTAGGCAAATTGACATTGAAAAGTAAGAATAAAATCCAAGTAATCCAACTGATTGGACTAACCTATTTGAAGAGTATACAAGTGGAAATAACTGACTAAAGTCCCTTATTATACTCAAAAATAAATATGTAAAGCAAGGTAAGCAAAACTAAAATCAAGTCTCATACAAAGTTGAGGTGGATGGATGTTCGCCCTACATCTGAGGTGTTAAACTCTGGATTGAAATAAGAAAACAAAGCAGATTCATGCAAATGAAGTATGAGTCTATGAAAATCAGGAAAATATTCCACATACATGTATTAGTAAAAGATTCCAGTACATGTAATGATTGAAAATGTTATGCGTTTTATTAAACAATTAGTAAACATGGCAGAAAAATGCCTGTCACATAATTCAAGGGAGACAACACAGGTGGCAAAGTCACATTCAGAACTCCTGGACCATTCACTATGAATAACCTAAGACTATTTCTGCTTCACACATGACCAAACAAAATGCTTTATCTGGTGTTGAAGTAAACAAATCGTCAACCTTTTAAGCAATTATTTATGTATCGTTTTAGTGAATAAATTTGAAATACAAGATTCAATGATATGGCTGAACAAAATAAAGTCACACAAATAACATAAAAAGTTGCATTTACAAAGAATTTGTTTTTGGAAAATGGACCCATTTCATAGCCAAGAAAAAAAGGATTACATTTATTTTATGTTATAGGTGTAACAAATTAATAAGATAATCCATTTTTTTTGGTTGAAAAAACAACATAGACTCATTTAGACTGTTTTCAAATTGAAAACTTTTTCCCCTGGCCTTTCAGTTTCAGGTCTAAGGAAAAGTTTGGGGATTTCTAACAGACTGGTGAATTTCAAGACCAAACTGGGGAAAAAGGGGGTTAGTTTTGTTTGGGGTAGCAGAATTTTTTCGACTTCTTCTTTTCCAAAAAAAGCGTTTTCACCTCACGCTGGTTATTCATATTCAAATGAGCTTTAGTATAATTATACATGTAGATGTAAGTACAGGAATCTTCTACAGGAAGTTTGAAACAAAATCCAGACACAGATATAACAGATCAGGAAATACTAATATGCCTAACAAGGATTGCCAACAGCTTGATTTTCAATTTTTCATACAAGTAATATTTTCAATAGATTTTCTAAGCCCTTGTCTTATTACTATGCGTTAGCACAAAACTAGTCTAACTAGATGTAAATATAGAAGGATGTAGACTAATCTTGTACAATGGTTGGACAATTGTTCTCATGTCCTTTTTGACAGGGTGGACAACTGGTCCCATGCCAATTTTACAAGATGGACAACTGGTACACTGTCAAAAATGGCATGGTACCAGTTGTCGAGCTCCCATCTTGTACATCTGGAAGTTTTTCTTCAGCAGAAATCCATTAACTTTAGTTCCCAATCAAATCTATCAAAATTCAATCAAAACCCGGTTAGATGGTGCAGTTGGTAGCAAGTCTGGGTTTGGAATCTGGTGTCTCAAAAGTGCTATGGGTTTATATCCCACCTGAGGAGGTTCAACCCTTACATGAAAATTTGACAATAATGTCAATTTTTTTACCATTGATAAGATACATGGAGAAGTTTCCGACATTGTGGAAGGGTAGGTGAGTACTGGTAATAGACAAGGGTCCAGGGAAGCTAGGTTAGGTGTGCTGGAAGCCTTTAATGACCTTAATTGTGTTTACATGGTGTTAAAGCCAATTTAAAAAAAATCAATCAAACTGTTGGCTCAACTAGGTTATTTCCTGATGTGTTAAACAACACAAATATAAGGACATACTATGACAGGTGGCACACACACTGCCTCGATGTGTGAACTTTGTCAACGTCCTATCAAAGTCTGCGACCACCTGAAATGATAAACAAGTTACCATTGTTACACTGTTACATGTAAATACATAACCAGTGAGATTAATTAAATATTACAGCAGGGCTCGAATTTAAGCTTGCATACTCACAAATTGCGAGTGTATTTTGAAAATTGCGAGTCACTTAAATTATAACTCGCAAACTTTCGCGAGTTGAAATTGACGCAAAAATATTACTGTCTGAACTAATGACGCTCAAATCAGCTTAGAAATGGCCAGATAGATCGATAATATCAATTAAAGATTCACCTAAAAGACATGTTCGATACTCTTTGTCTGTCCCACAATAAAGCCCTTGTTCCATGCATAAATATCATACTATATGTGGTTTTCATATTGCATATACAAATTGTAACAATGTATTCTGTTAAGATTTGGGGGAAAAATACGAGTCACTTTTTCGTTTGCAAGTCCACTTTTTTGGTTAAATTCGAGCCCTGATTAAAGTTAAGTATAATGTATTTACAGATAAGACAGATTTTGTTTACATGTACAATGAAAAATTTGAAGGCTCAAACTCGACAATCTCAAAGTATCAATATCAATAGAACATTTAGCTTGTCACCATTCTGTTTGCATGCTTATATAAGTAAAAAGTCAACAGTGTTTACCCTGTGTATTAAGATACTTACTTCAGTATTGAAATTTTCTGTACTCCTTATCAATAAAATGGTTATCAGTATCAATGTAAATTAGCAGGGTTAAAGGATGTGTAACTGTAATCTGTCAAGACAGATATACATGATTTGAAAATATGTGAACTTCTGCAAACATAATTATGATTGATATCTGAACAAGTGTTGAGCTGTCATCTCAACTGTATAAAAGGTATTGGGTCCCAGTGATCTGTGCTCAGGGGAGCCAGGCCTGGTGAAGTGTTGGTCAGAACCTCAGGTCCACGCTGGACTAAAGGCTTAGTTTCAGTACCGTAGACTATAGATATTAGAATGTTTGGCTATCTTACGAATCATGGCATTTTGCTGTACATATATATGTAATGTAACAATAAACTATGGACTTGTTAACTGACTGTGTTGTACTGTTAGAACCTGAACTGTTCATATATTACTGCTATATGCAGGCCGCTATGCCACACAACGGACATGTGAATAAGATTTAACAATAGCAGTAATGTTGAGTTTGGAAGGGTTGATCACCCAGTTTACTTGAATTTTTGTCATGACATTCAAGTTTGAGCATTCAAACTTCTGATGTATTATCAATCAATCTCAAATCTAATGTAATCTTCATATTTTTAATTTGATCATAATAATATTACAAACTTTATTCAACTGTCAGTGATACATACATTAACCCCCACTGATTTAAATAGTCACTACAGTGCTTCTGTACTCATACTCCATTTAAATCAGCGAGGTTAATGTATGCGCTAGTCACAGTTCAATACAAGAAATATAATGTGGAAACCACATTAAAGCTGGATTTAAAAACTTTAATGCAAATATTACTAAGGGAAATAACGCATAATAAATGCAGGTAGAGTTGCGGTTACTTATTAATTTTGTTCATCACATGGTATGTTATCATTGTATGAAGTTTCATAAAGATCTGACACTAAATGGAAGAAATATATGGAAAAAAAAAACTTTAAGGCAATTGTTAACGACACTGGATACCCGCCCGACGGCTTGTGTTTCATCTAACTATTAGCCGATTTTTACGGCTTAAAATGTAACAATACCAGATTAAGTATCAATGTAAAGATATGAAGATACTACATGAGACTGTGATATTCTATTTTTTACTTACTGTATGTACAGGCACCTTTATAATTAGTTATAGTGGCATCAAAATCTGAACACACCTGAAGGTATTTATATAATATTATATGTATGACTCACCTGTTGTAACAGATCAGCCCACTCAGCTAACTTGGTCGATAGCATGCAAGTTTACTGATTGACGGCCTGTGGGTTCTATTCCCAGGTGGGGTATACATTCGCACTGAAAGCTTGAGTTTGCTCATGAAATAGTTTCTACAGCCATTCTCTCTACTACCACTGATTCTAAATCATGTAGGACAGCTGTCAGTCACCGATGGAAGTATGCACATAGTATTAAGTAACTGGTTACAACTAAATCCAAACATGTAGCTTTTCAAGGAACAGTGAGTAGATAGACTGACCACCATGATATGATCTAAACAATGTGTCGCCAAGGCTTTAACCAAAAACAAAAATTATCTTGTTTCAAGCTGTAACTTGCCTATTGTACCACATTTATTTACTTAAAATGATATTTTCCCATCCAGAGCTTAACATGAATGTTCATTAGCAATAACAAGTTCCTCAAACCCAAATATAGGTCATCAATGGCAATCACTGACTCAGAGGAGCGGGTGTAGCCGAGAGATTATGACATTGGACTGGATAGCTAGCTCTGCATTGGTTCGAATCCATTCAAAAACCTATCCATTGTTTCCTTCAGCAAGAAACTTTATCTTACTAGCTCAGTTCTGGGGTACAAGGAAGCCACTTGAAAGTTATTAATATAAGTGGCAAGAGCTTGTTTCACAATCTAGCTAAAATAATTTAGTACAGCAAATCTATGGAATATTGGCAGAAGGTTTAAATTAAAAATGTAAGTGTTTATCAACACAAGATATAATTACCTGTAACTTGTCTGGACCATCATCTATCATTTGTTTTATTACATCCATAACTCTCTCTTTGTCTTTTATATGTACATGACTTCTTTCTAATTCTTCAATCTATAATATAGTGAATAATTCACCAAAGTTAATGTATGCACCACTGACAGTTGAATAAAATCTAACAATATCTAACAGGACAGTGGAGGGTTTGTAGCACTAGACCCATTCTCGTACCCAGAGTCTAGTAGGATTCTCGACACTTCAATGCTTGGGTATCTTGATAACCTCGGGGAACCAGAATGCACATGACCCAACCATTTGATTCTTTTTTTCCATCTTTGCAAATAATGTTCAAAGTAGACTTCAGAACTACCTACAGTGATTTTTGCCTCACAAAAAATATAACATTATGCAGTCCTCACTTATACCCGCTAGTGAAAATTGATTCAGACTAAAATCTTTATTTATGCCATGAAGTCAAGTTAGTTGCTACTTTACAATGTATATATACAACATAATAAATCTGGTAAGTGCTTGAGATTATTTATGGTGATCACTACTCATAACTCACAGTTGGAATCCTCGGATCATAGACTCATAAGAATAATTAATTACTTTATAATCATTACTAGCTAGGGCTGCAACAATTCACTGGAAAGTAGTTTCAATGTGATACAATTTTTCATTCTATTCATTTTTTTACGATTCCTTTCCTTTAATAATATTGTTTATAAATTCCAAATGTAGTGTACATTTGTACGTCGATTCATTTTAGCTTATAAATAACTAATATAAATAAAATAAGTTTGTTTCTTAAATTTTAATCACTTATTTCAAAACAAGATCAACAAGGCAATAGAGTTTTCATACCTATTTATTCATCACTAGTTTATCATGGAAACAAAGGGTGCGTTGCTTAAGCAAATCGCTACGTATCGCTTTGTATCCTGGTACCCTTCTTCCAACAAAAGGAATGAGTATGAGGCATCAAATTTTGGGTACCAGGACACAAAGCGATACGTAGCGATTTGCTTAAGCAATGCACCCATAAAGTTTAAAGGCTGGTATTGAATAAAAAATTATGGGTTCCAAACTGAAATCGAATGGGTGCCTTTTTGATGTATCAATATGAATTATTGCAGCCCTAATAATTAAATGAAGTATCTTTACCTGTATCTCTGTCATAGTTCCCATACTTAGAACACAATGAGTTTATACAAAACAATATTACATATATTTTACACCACTCCCTCACATCAAACAACACACTAATGATAAAGTAATAAACTGTGCTTCAATAACTTCAATAACAATAATATTTGAAAACCACTTCAAAGTATAACATACATTGATGAATGTATAATAAAATTTATCATATACATAATACATGATAGTATGATATTACATACAACAATACTAGGCCAATGATAAGATATTATTGGGATATTGATAAAATATCATGTATTGATTGTGGTTTACAATGGTTTTAAATCACTTTTAACAGTCATATTGGGACTATCAGTTGACCTGTTTCTACTGTTTCAAAATCAGAAAAAAATCATAATTGATGATCGGAATAATCGGACAACCCTTTTCTATCAATCACCGATTATGTAATTGAAACATTTACTTAGGTTTTTCATTATGGATTTCAGAAAATATATGACCCTACATTGCAATGGTTTAAGTGATTTTGTTTTGTATAATAGAGTATTAAATCATGCGTAATAAACCTATAATTAGTGGTTTAGTTGTTGTTTATGTTTAATAATAAAATCAATTTTCGGACATTTTCAGTACCCATACAGTATTGAAAATGAGCTATATATTGTATATTGTTCATTTATGGCAAATTCCATGTCGCCGACCAAAAATATCAACACCGTTCTCAATGATTTACAATAACAAACAGTAGTAAAAATGTACCCATCATGTTTTAATTAAGAAGAGTTTTATTCCCATGAAATATTTTCTTTAGTAATATTAATTAATCAAAAGTTGAATGTCTCATTGTCAACAAAAATTAATAATCAACATAAGAGATAATTTATTATTAAACTTCATAATCGCTTGTCTCCCACTTCTAATGAAACGACCGATTATCGTTTATCGTTTAAGTCCTACTTGTTTCATTTTTTTTTCAGGTCAATCTGGGATGAAATTGTCCTTCAAGTTTTGTCTTAATCATTTCATTTTTGCAAATTTTTTTGCAAACCTTAAATGAAAACATTGCTCAAATTGTTCAAATTTCAAATAAGTTGACATAAAATTTTCCTTTGTTGCCTGAACACCCCCAAATCCCATAAAAATCCCCAAGAATGTTGAACTATGATTCACATAGACATGAACTAATATTCAAGATTTCCCCACAATATAGTCTAAATGAACAGCTCAGATATTGACTGGACACAGTATTTTTTAAGCAAGGCCTTATATTACAAGTAAAGCCAATAATACTTATATAATACATTGTCTAACTATTCATCATTAATCTATGATAAATCTATCATAATCTATTGTTATCTAGCATTAATCAAATATTGGTAATAATTAATAACACTAGAATTAAGTGTTAACACCACTTGCATTGATTATATATGTAACCATTACATATTAGGATGGAAATAATAGTTTATGAGTTTTCAGCAACTGGAAAATAGTTCAGATTCAAAACTGAGTCTTCTTTATTTTTTTATTAAACTATACAGTACCTTCCAAAAGTTTAGTGACAAAGGAAAAATAACATTTTTTTTAAATTTCATGGATTTTTTTCTGTTAGATATAACATATTTAATATATCTATCATGGTTGATGGTCAAACAGTGAAACTGGTACAATAACAGGATTGGACTCTAAACTGTTTTACTTGGGACCCCAAAGGAATCTCAAGTCAGTAATTGAGAGATTTCTCCTCAGCATCAGGGATTCCTCAAATAACACAAAAATAATTATGAATTTATGGACACAGGGTTGCAGCAGCAAATTGAGATTAACAATTCATACACACAAATTGCAAATTTTTAGGGATCCTGACAGAATCCAAAGCTAAAATTACAGGAGTTTCTCCCCAGCTTTTGGGATACTTGGAATCCCTTGACACTGCTGTCAAACCCAGGTAAAAGCATCATAAACAAATATATATTGTATGAACATCTTGGCCTAACACTCAGACAACTTAACTTATTTATTCTAATATCAAACATATTTATACATACATACATCTGTGTAACCTGGCCACTAAGTACATCTGAGGCCAAAGTGTATCATTATTTAACCCCAGGGCTTGAACTAGACTTTCAGACCATCAATAAACAAAGAAGTTACTAATTATCAGCATCTGAAGTGTGAATACTTTCTGCAACTCCTGCGTAGCACGCATCACTGATTGGTCGATTACATTAAATAGGCAGACGTGACAAACGCTTGACTAGTTGTTAATTAGAGATCTCCATTCAACTATTACTCATGAAGGCAAAATGTATGTGGGACAGATTGACACACTGGCGATTTTGAATGAGGGTCAAAAAGGGGTATTTTGGAATTTTCCAGCGTCCAAACCTGGTCTCGGGTCTAATTCAAGCCCTGAACCCCCCCCCACTCAGCTAGCTCAGTCAATAGTGAACAAGTCTATTCAGGGCATTCTTTCCTTAAGTTCAGACATGAAATAATTTCTATTTAGAGTCAGCTACCTATGCTCGGTCACTACCAATGCTCGGTCACCACAAGCAAATTTCGATAAATAAAAACGGGAACCTCGCGTATTGTTTCTAATTTTAGTCATACCTGTCAAACGCTTGCGGAAAACCCCGAATCATAATCATCTAGACGCTTATCTATTAATGCAGACGATAGATACGAGCGCACCTGCTGTTTTTCGCTAGAAAATCCTAGAAAATCGAATTTGGACAGCCTTGTCTTTTTCACTTGTAATTATTATAATAATTCAAGAGGTACTATGATTTATTTAAATCTATGATATTTATACAATAATCTATCATTTGAAAATAAAAATCTCACATATTTATGTATATTTTAAGTAAAACAAGGTGACCTAGCACTGGTCTGAAATTTTCCAAAGATACTGTGTTTTACGTATAACACTCCGCGCCGATTTTATCCAATAATCGGGATCGTCAGACGCTTGTTTTTCTGTAAATGGAAGTAGGTCAACATGTAGACGATAATGCGTAATGAATTTGACATGAATTGACTGAATACTGTTTACCCGCTTCGATTTAAATATAAAAGTGACCGAGCATAGGTAACGTCACTCTATAACAATTCTTCTTCCTACCACTGATTCAGAATCATGTAGGGCAGTTGTCAGACACTGATAAAAATATGCACCAAATATCTGGTTAACTGCTTATCCAGAGATTTAGTCATACCAAAAATATGGCTGTCCTAGTGTAGTAGAATGTGAGTACTGGTGTTCACTTCAGACGGTACGATTAAGTGGGGTACGAATCTTAGTTATCGGAACCAGTCACCGGAAGAATACGGCTTTACCCAACTTTATCCTGTTGTGGGTAAGTCACATGACTAACAGATATATATGATGCACGGTCACCAGGATTCGCTCTCTTTGCATCTTTACTTTGTTTCTACTAGATGTATTTGTGTGGCTTCAACCACCTAGTGCTGGTAGGCGGCGCAGAGCATAAGGAATAGTAAGTATACTTTACTTAGTATGCTTCATTGTATCTCAGCATTTACTATACTAGGCAGCTAGACACTCACTTATTTCATAAACTGTTACATATCAAAGTGAACAGGCGTATACTCGAACCCCATTGTATCGATCTATCCATTGTATCGTGCTATTTATTGATCTCGCGATATTTTGATTGCAACGCCACCTGCCGATTGTTTACACTGTTAACTAGGTCAAATTTACTGTTGCATGGCTTTTGATGGAATTTTACGATGGAAACATGTCTATAGAAGCATTTTTTGCATGATTTCTCCATTTATCCTTGTTTTTCTGCATGTTTCTGAAAGTTTCTTGAGTAAGATCCTATAAAACCCACCTCTGATGTCTTAATCAGCTTCCCTTTAAATGATTAATTATATTTTAAGAGAGAGGGACTCTGTCAGTATGTCAACAGTTGTAAGCACTAAAACAACTCTGGCCTTCCATATTGTGAACTGTTTTCCCACAATGCATCGATACAATGGCGTGACGTAATATTTCCCTCACACTTACCCCCCTTGTGTATATTGACAAGTTATTTGCCGAAATTAAAACTTATTGAAGAAACTTTGATATAACTGGATTAAATGGACATTAAAGACTATTGAAATGCAGAAATAACAAGATAAATGGTTTATTTTGTTTAGAAATTTGATGTTAAAAATTAAGTAGATCGATACAATGGGGTTCCAGGCTATATATCAGGTAACCTGACTCTAAAAGCCTTACCCTCAGCAGCATGTTCAATCACGCGAAAATCTGCGTATTTCACGCCAAAAAAGTAAAATTCACGCGAATATTCGTATCCTACCGGGTACGAATACGCGGACCGAAATATATCATAATGTAACGAACGGTAACTCTGTTAAGCTTATTACGTTTTTACTGGCATTTAGCCTTTCCGAAATGACGTCAGCAACGCTAAGCGGATTGTTTTTGTTTTCGTCGCAATTAAAGAATCATGGCGTCGATAGTTTCCTGCTAGAGAGCGTTGACGACGCGATTATTCGTACCAATAATTATGTCTAAACAAAGGAATTTAAATGATTGTATTGCCGAATTACAAAGGCGTTAATCTAAACTTTAATGATACGATCAGATTTGCAAACGAACGATGAAGTATCACCTAATTTTAGTGATGTGTTGTCGACTAGTAATGCACACAAGCGCGAGCACCAGATTCACTTACAAAAATAATAAAAGAGGCTACATTACACGATTTTCTACCGCCATTCGATGATATTGTGTTCATCTGGACTGTTTGTCATAAACTAATGTGGGGGTAAAGTAAAAGATGACCTGGATTTGTCGAAACTATGTTCGTTTTTGGGACGAATCATCTAAAGACGAATGTGACTGTCTCGTCGGAGAATAGGGGAGAAATCCTCTTGTACTTGTGAAATTTTTTTTTTTAAACTGGTGTACCCACTTTTATTTCCTCATACCCACATTTTTCAACATTGGTGGGTACAATACCCACTCTAAAAAAAGTCACTGAACATGCTGCCTCAGGCAAACTAATTTGGATGCTTTGTCTTAAAAAATCTTTTTCCATTGACAGGCCGAGCCTAGAGTTCATGCTTGTCCTAATTTTTTAGTTCAACTACAATTATTGTATTTTCAGAAAATAATTTTTGGGAAACGATTGATGATTATCATTGAATTGATGACTGAGTGATGATTCCAACACCATTCCATAAACGAGAATCCTGCAATTTCAGAAGTATAAAGAAGCAAATGTAAAGCATACTTAGTTTGAATATGCTAAATAATTCAATCTTTTTTTCACAATTTTATGCCAAAAAACGATTATAATAGGTCTTACCCGTTCCATTTTCAAGGATTTTGTTCTCTGCAAAGTCGATAAATTGACAGATGCTTGATAAACGTATAGATGATCCTGATCACACGTCTACTAGTCGACGACGCATTGTAAAATGCGGGATAAGATAGTGAACGCAACGGTAGTCTGAATTACCTGAATGCCCCTCACCACTAACGTAATCCTGTCGAAGTTCGACTGGGAACCAGGTAAGTGCAAAGGATTAAATTGTGGTACGTAACTCTTAATGACCATATATTTATACCAAAAGGAATTAAACAGAATAGGATTTTATTTTTAAAATATTTCAACAACCACATTACTGAGTAAACACATGAAACCAATACAATGTGTTAACGCAGAAATAATTATAAGACCTGGCCGAAATTCGACCTTTTTGCCTTTTTAATGCAATTGTGCATTTTTATTATACTTCTGTCACTTTTGAGGTACAGATGTGCAACTTTGCCTGAATACATCTTAGATCATCTGCTGCGAAAAATGACAATTGAGTCCAATTCCTAATTACCATGGCATTGCTAAGGTAGGTCAAAATGGTCAGACATGCATATTTTGCGGCTTCTTTTAAACTGACTTACATTTTTCCTATTCAAAAATGGACGACGTCCGAGTTGTCACTGTACATTGTTGCACACTGAAAAGGAATAGATTTTTTCAAAAAATGGTGTTAGCAAAAAGTATAAAACTGACGTTGGAAATGTGATGCGCAGCCTCGCATAGGAATCATTGCAATCTGACAAGAATTAACAGACTGACAGCTCTTCAATTGAGGCTTTTGGGGAAAAAAAACTTTGTTATTTCATGCATTATTTTATCGCAATTACTATTTTGGGACTCGTATCGTATCGCAACTAAATTGCATTTTGCGACCCGCATCGTAATACTATCGCATCCATTCTCGTACCAAGAGGTTATCAAAGTTCTTGATCTAATATCGAGGATATTAATAGCCTCTGGGAACAAGACTGTATTGCAGCTCCCTTGAAGATAAAAAGCCCTGATCATAACTACAACATGTTATCTTTAATGACGCACTACATTATAGCAGCTGATTTTAATTCAATGAAATTAACTTGAATGTAGAAAAAATCCTTGAATGAAAATTACCGAAATGAACTTGTATGGTGGCATATTTCTGCCATCACATAAATACGTTATTAACTCGTTTATTATGTGGTTATCTGGTAATGTAACTACATGAAGTTAACTACTTCATGTTGAATTTCATTAAATGTCTGTGTCACTTACATTAATATGGTGGCATTTTTCTGCCATCATTAACCGCTTAACAAACTAGTTAATTAAGAGGTTAACTAGTTTCGGTAACTAGTTAACCACTTAAAGCTACAGTCCCATAATCATAAAATACCCATGAGGGCACCGTACGGGCGCCGTGCGATCAAACTCCGCAAGGACCCGTGCAAACTCTTGCGTACCCGTACGGACTGTTATGTTTCTACCAGGGTCCGTGAGATGAGCCCAGGATACACGTATTAGTTTCAGAGTCAAATGGTGAACAAAATAGTGGCTAAGTATGGATTAAACATGCATATCTTCCAGCTATGGCTCTGTACTGGTGTGTTGTTTTGTACCATGTGCGTACCGTCACCTTGAAACGCTAGGCTTCCTACGGCCTACTACTGTCTGCACGTACGGGTCCGTAACAAGCCACGATTTTTTAGACTGAGGCATTACTTAATTAACTTAAAAGGTTATCTAGTTACCGTAGCTAGGTAATATCTTAATTAACTAGTTAGTTATGTGGTTATCTGATGGCAGAAATATGCCACCATACATTAATTCTGCTGATTTAGATAGAGTTTTATCGGTGGTGAGTACAGAAGTACTGTAGCGAGTATTTAAATCAGTGGGGTTAATGTATGCATCTCTGACAGCTGAATATAATTCATCAATACTAGTTAGCGATTTATTTATTTTTGATAAGTTGCAACTGATTAACTAGTTACTTGACCAATTAATCAATTAACTTGTAAGCTATTTGATTTATCTAGTGGCATAAATGTACCACCATACCCTTATAATCTTATCAGTCCGTATTTCAAACATAAGTCTAATAAACGCCTTGTAATCGCCACCCTTTTTATCAACATAGTCATACCCTTAGAGCCACCATTCAGTATTTTAATGAGAATTGATATGATTGTTCAATAAGCCATCCTAACTACTAAATAGATGACGTTTTATCTAGCACTGACTTTTGAAGTGTTAGCCATTCACTTATATTTAAGTTGAGAGTGGACTCTTGGCTTTCTAACAATTAATTGCGTATTACTTAATACAAGATTTCCTCCATGAAAAGATATATTGAGAAGTTACCGATCTTGTTAGTACAGCGCTCAGATTTTTATATAACACCAGTCGTTTTATTTGGGTTTTTTTAACGTCGTATTCAACACATATTTAGGTTATTTATACGACGACCAGCTCTTCCTACTAAAGGTTTCCTGGACACTTTTCTATCACCAGTACTAACTTACCCTACCACAAGACCGACAACTCATGTATAGGGTATGACCTACCGCGACCGGGTGTCGAACCCGCGATCTCCGGATTCGAAGTCGGACATAACACCAGTCGTAACAATGCATGACGTAAGTCAACTTAGCGTTGAACAGAATCCCATCAAAAACCCATCCGAGATTTCCTTGAGCAAGAAATTAAACACACAAAACTATCACATATTGCGTCACTTTGCCAATGTTGTCAATGATGGCGCAGTCATTAGTATTTCATTTTCATTAATGAACTGTACGATATTAGACTTCAAATTCAGGACTGATATGACGTGCAATACGGCATTATAATCAAATACTCGGCCATTATGGAAAACACGACCTTTTATGAAATACCTCCGCTATTATGAGATTCAGGCATTTTGATTTTTTACGAATCTCATAATGGTTGAGTTTTCTCATAAAGGACATGTTACTCTTTCCACAGAAAAAACTCCACTATTTTTAATGTTGGCACAATCTGAGTATTTTTATAAGGATCCTATCTGCGACGACATTTGCGAGATATGAAACAACCCGATACTCACTATCCCGGAGTAAAGTACGGCTCGTAAGTGAAATCCTTTATTTATTGTAACTATGTTCATCACAAATTGTATGGTTAATTAATAAAATTATCAATGAGTTAGTGTTTTCATAATGGTCTTATTAACATTATAATATCATACTCCGTCGAACCAGGGAATTAGATATCCGTTATCTATGTCTCTAATAGAACGTAAGTTTTCCCTCCAGTTTCACATCCATGGATTTCGGTAAAACCCACGACTTCATAATACGAGGGGTGTCCCAGTAAATCGTGGACTCTGTTTCTTGCAAAAAAGGACGCGCAACTTTAGCTCCAACTTTTAACTGCGATTACATGCATGTGTTGTGAGTAAATATGCTAAATTTTTAGACGGTTAATTAAGAAATACCAAATCATTGTCAATGATGTAACATTAACAAGGTCAAGTTAGGTTATCTATGATAAAATTAGAACCATATACAACAACAGACGATTTGTCAACCACACCCCTTGAACACTTTGTTCTTAAGGGACTATGGTACAATATATTTGGACGGGAACATCTATTTACATTCCTCGGTTCAAACTTAAACATATTGATAACAGAATTCAATAGATACAGATAATATTGTATTTGAGATTATGAATGGAGATGGGGATAAATTAACAAACATTAGTAAGTCTATTGATACATTTTATTCAACTGTCAGTGGCGCATATGTTTACCTTATAAGTCAGGCCTTATGTACGCTACGGCTTATAATGGTAGCGGAAATGTTGTGGAAACTTGTCTGATTGGTTTGAGATTAGAACAATTCGAAGAAACTGTTGAACATATGCAAAATATTTAACAGAGTGAACAATTTAAATGATGTAATGAAATGATGTAAAAGTCACTTCTTTACATTTTATTTCCATCGAACGTTTATTAGCTTAAGATTAATTTGTGAATCAAGCAATCACTCTGTCGTGGTACTGTGGTACCAAGATCGATTACCCGTCTAACGATCCTGTGGTGCTTTTCACAAAAATTCTTAAGAAAAAAATCTTCGTAAGTCAGTTTCATATAATTAGCACTTCGAAGTCAGACGGATAATAAGCATAACTATGATATGATATTCAAAAGGTACACACAATTCTACATAATTCTATAATATTTCGAATTGATAAACCAAAAAATGGGCGTTTTAATTAGGTTTCTTGCTTTTGACTTACGAAGATTTTTTTCGTAAGTATTTTTGTGAAAAGCACCACTGGGGCCTGTATTATCAAGCATTATACGACCAATTTTAATAATAAATTCTTCAATGTTGTATTGCTATATCATTGTATACTAAGATGCTTGATAATATGCTGCCCTGATTCTATTCTCAATTCCCGACAGCTTCATTCACTTACATAAAACTGTACAAAACCGTTTAAAATCGGCATTTTTCAAATTCCAGTTAAGTTCTGCTATATAGACCACCTAAGTCATAGCAAACTATGTAATCTTTGACGATTGTTTAGTCCTAAATGCTTAATTTGGAGAGTAAAAATATCTCTATATAAATACCAATTCGCTTTCAAGACCATCGAATTTGATGGCCCCTTTAGTGGAACTTGGCTATTGGGGCTGTGAATCGTTTAGCAAGTGGCGATCCGATCCGAACCACGATTCATGCGTAGCGATTCAGGAATCGAACCACGAATCACTTGTTAATGGAGAAGCATACAGGAATTCATTTTATAACAAAAATAAGTGAAAAATTACAGAAGCTTTACTATATGGAAAACCATGTACTCCAAACATTTCTATTACCAGACGTTTTATGGACATTTTCAGTGGTAACATTCAAATCAATCGAAATTTTTACACTAGATAAATCGGTGCCTACATAAGTTAAAGAATTCGTTAGTAGTGCGACTCGTTTTCAGAAATAATTAAGCTGAAAATGTTCTTTCATTTATTTTCAAAAACAGATCTCGATCCGACGATTTCGGACGGAACGAATATTCGTACTCAATTTTCTGGTCAGGATCGCGAATATCCGAGTACTCGGATACTCGCCGCAGCCCTATTGGCTCTAGTTGCCAAAATATTTTCATCGAAAGGGTTCGTCATAAGTTTTAAATCTTAACATCGTCACCTACGAACACTCCTTGCTTCAGTATAAAATCCTATCACCCCCGTATTGATTTTAATTGAACGGTTGGTTCAAGATTTGGTGAAAACTTTCTTCAAGATAAGCTGTATAGTAGGTTTCAATATTGAATGGATAATATATTACATTAGCGCGGACTCTAAGATAATGTAACTAGGTGGAACATTTAACTTACACCCAAACTGTTTGTTCAATCATGGACTTAAAATAGTTCAATTTAAAAAGCAAGGAAACATTCATTTTTGTGAATATTTTCGACTTTTTTTTAATATGGTGCATGGACCTTAATAAGTGCTAAGGATAAAAATTACTCAAGAATTTTGAATTCCTACACTTATGGATAATATTGTGAACTGTTTTAAAACCCTTTCGGATTAACTTTACAGAGACGCTATCATTGATAAACGGGTAAGATTATTGGAATCATTTAGACAAGAATTGGTTTTATTCAATTTTTATAGCATCAATCTTTTCTTTTTTCATTCCCTCCCCCCCCTCGCCCCCTTTCCATTTTTTTTTCTTTTTTTTCTTTTTTCCATTGTATTCCAGTTTCATTTTCCCCTTTATTCATATATTTCTGTCTCTTTTTTCATTCCCCCTTTTCTTTTCCCCTTTCTTCATATACATTCTCACATATAACTTACATGTGTTGCTTGACAAATAAAAGTTTAGTTCGGTTCTATTCAGTGCGATTATTTATACATGTAAAGTTAAAGTTAAAGCAAGGTTTTTGAAGTCTACTGTTAATACATGTATCAGTCGACTCTTGACAGTAACTTCCCCGATCATCGAATCAAACACCAACTGTTAACATACGGCGCAGAATGTAGCCACATCATACAGTGCACGACCCTTACAGTAATCCATTTACACCTGGGTGAAGTGAAGCAATCGCCGGTAAATTTCTTGCTCAAGGAAATTAGCAATGTCCCTAGTGGGATTCCAACACAGGACCTCTCGATCCCTAAGCGCGCGTCCAATCATTGGACCAATGCTCCTACCTATGTATCGTAGATATAAAAATTCATTTCAACAACAATAAAATGGACTTAACATGACAATATTAAATTCGGTGAAGTTAGACGAGTAAGGTTTGAAAGATGCTGAATAAAAATTAGTCGAAATAAGGTTCTCAAACTATTTTACTGATTTATTTCGAAACTTAATTCGGATTTTTCAACCAAAACAAGTGAAGATGGCTAAATTAACACCAATTATTACACGAATGATTTTCTTTAACAATATACATTGATAAAATATGAAGCAAAATAGCATTAATTTAAATAAAAATCAAATGCGTGGTGTGTAAAAGTGGACATTGGGCCCCGGGACGTTCGAAAATATAACATATTGCAATATTGCCATATGTCATATTGTAATTAAGTGTACACGATGCACAAATACGAACCCAGAATATGAACCCGAAGAGGAGAGGGGCGGGGCATGAAATAGTTTGGGTTGGGATAAAGGGAATGTAGTCAGGACAGTACTAATCATTTTTTTCCCATGTTTTGATAGAGCTAAGAGGCTTGTGTAAGTCCCTTAAAAGTACATGTACATACATACGCATGACCTTATAAAAACGAGTACCTTGAAGTAGAGGGTATTACGACAATTGGGCAGCCTTGCCCTCAAGTTAGCTTCTATGACGACGTGGTAAAATGTCAGCTTACGACTCGAGAAGTCGGGGGTTCAAATCGTACTTCGGACAATGGATTTTTATCAGTTTACATTTGGCGCCCAACGTAAATAATCCACTAGGAATTGTTTGATTGTACACTTAGATAGTCCCACAGACAATAAGCACCGATTTGGTCCACTGGCCCATTTAGCACACAAAGTCAGAACAATAAATGAATCAACCAGTAGATCTTTGTCTATTTTTTTTCTTTGTTAAAACTAGCAAGTAGCTAATCCGCTGATTTATAGACAAGTTTTAACTTATCCTTACATTATAGAATCAAGTAAAGGACCTTTCAGTTTCATTAACGACGTATTAAAGTTTTTTTTATTGAAGGAAAATAAAATAATTGAAAATTGAATAGAACTATCCCTCTGTGAATATAATAAAAACCTCGTAATGCTCATTATTAAGAGACGTTAATACTGATTTACATGAAAAACATGTCTATTGTCATCCTATAGCTTTTTATTGATTCCGCAACAGAGATCTTTATTCCACAGGTAACAGTGTACGGTACAGTTATCTCGTATGTGATTTGAGAACAGACAAACTGTTGGCCGCGACACTTACGGACAACTGTTTGACTGTCTAAAAATCACATATGAAATTACTGTTTTATTACCTGATCAGCTTTTGTTTTAACAGTACTTGCAGAAAAAACAAGAATAAGTATGGTTACGTAACTAGTTAACCACTTAATTAACTAGATAATTATCTGGTTAATTAGTTACGTAACTAGTTAACCACTTAAATAACGTGTTAGTTATGTGGTTATCTGGTGGCAGAAATATGCCACCATAAATAAGAAAATAGATTTGCAATACATGTATATTTATAATCCCGCCTACAGTAGCCTGTTCAATTACCCCGAACGTTCCAAAACGTTATGTAACGTTACATTTAGGGAAAAAGCAATTTATCATAACCGTGCCATTAATACAACATATATTTTACGTGAAAAAACAACATTAGTCAATTTATATTAAACCATATGTTTTAAATCTGTGCTAAAACTAGTTATTTCGTAAGTAATTTAGACCATTGTTTCATATAGCATGATGACGCTTTTCTATTAAAAGATATATACATGTTTAATGCATTGTTTTTTGTCGTAAAATATTTGTGTTTTCGTTTTCGGTTTTTGTGTTTTTGTGAATGGGTACCAAGGTTAGTCAAACATGAGTTGACGCTTATCAAAATTCCAATTTTGCATGGCCTTATGCACTTTAAACAATGCAAGTATTCACTAAATAGACGAAATGATGATGCACGTGTTTTAAAGTTTAAACATTTAAGATAATTATAGTTATAGTGCTTATATACATTGTATTGTTTACATGTTGAAATGTCAATACGATATGTTTCAATTAATAAAACTATGAAATTGATATATAATATTTCCCCTAAAATATTGCGTTTTAATGAAACTGGCTATGTTTATATGTAGTTTATTTTCAACAAGCATGTAGGCCACCAGCTATATACAAACAAATATATACATACAATTACAGACATTTACATATTACACAATACAATGCATATATACAAGAATGATTACCAAGTATACTGACAGAACATGAAATAGTTAATATATATATTATATAATACTTAATTTTCTTTTCTCCATAGCATGATATATAAACATAGCCAAATTTCTTATAGTGCTAACATTTTGTATATGAACTGCCTTTTAGTATTGTATAATTATACTTGACCAAGCCCATTTCATTCTATTACAATCACCTGTGTTATTACCACAGGACGAGTAAAGGCAAGTAGCAAGTTAGTTTTCTCATATTGCAAGCGATGTAAATACATGGTACTTCAAATGAGCCCGTATTATCAAGCGTCTTACGACCGATTTAGTCGTATATCCTTCTATATTGTATTGTTAAACTATCGTAAGATTTTGATAGTATGCTGCTCTGTTGCATACTATATGTATAAGCATTTTACACACATTTAAGGTGGTATGATTTTATTGCAAGTTTCATTACCGTAAATGCATTGAAAGTCAAATTAAAGTAATGTGTTACTTCTGGAAGTAACTGTTGTATGTCAATTAGGGTTGCGCTCTCCCTTAAAAGTATCTACAAGTACAATGAAACATTTTTTCAATAGTGTGTGTGACCCCCAATAACCCGAATGAGTTTTCTGGTCTTCCGGCTAGATTCCTTTGCAAACTTGTAGCATCGATGCGTAAAAAGATCACCAAACTCATTCGGGTGAATGGGGGGTGGGGGGGGGGGGTCACACACACTATTGAAAAAAATGTTTCATTTAAAACTGACTCAACGCAATCATTTGTAACTTGCAAATCCTCAATGTCAATTTTCAACACATTACTGTACCGACAGAACTGGCTCAAATTTCACAATTCTTTTTTATTCAATGCATAATAACATTCTCTTTCTAGCGATACCAAATGTATGAGTGTGCAATAACAAACAAAAAAGATATTATGTTTTTTTGTAGACCGGACAAAACTTTTGTCCATTATTATACAGCAATCAAAGTAAATTGCTACTATTTAGCTTACTGTTGATACATTTTAACTCAAATTAAAACTGATTGATCCTATTTCAAATTTATAGTTGAGTTATCGTACATAGACGGAGTATGTTTATATTACAGAACTAGGTGAATGTAGACGTATTTGGAAACGCATGTTTTCGATAAAATTTCTTTCCTAAATTGGACTAAAACTTATATAAAAAAGTAATATGTTGGATAACAAACCTTGGTATTGATAAATTTATTAAAATCATTTGACATGTTGTAAATAAAACTTTAACAAAAATGTCTTTTATTAAGTTTTTTAATAATCTAATTCATTCGCACTGAGATCATTTTTACATTCTACGATTGCCTAGAGATAAACCTAAATAAGGCACTTGGTTATGAGTCAAGTAAAGCCGGTATACCAAACAAACACATCGAAATTACCAAAACGAAAAACAATGTACGACCTTAAGCAAGAAAGACCCCCCCTGATGCTTACACGTGCATGTGAGTGTAGATTATGTCACCAAAGTCAAATCTCATATACAGTATTCAACTGTAACTTTTAAGTATATTAATATATAGAAAAACCGGCATGTAATAAAGAAGATTTTCTACCAGAGGATACTCCACTAAGATTAATTGTTTTGAACAAATAAAACAATGTCAGATAAGCAAGAACACTCCAACATTCCGACTTAAAAAACTAAAGACGCCAGTAATAAATCGCTCTCAAATACACTAATTTAGATTTTTAATCAATCGCACTCAAATATACTAATTTAAAATTTTAATCAATCGCACTCAAATATACTAATTTGAAATTAAAAAAATGATTATTAAGCACGGTCTAAAATATTTACTTTAGAATTCATTATTAACTGCATTTTAATACACCCACCAAAACACTTTAATTACCCATCGTTTTAAACATACCCACTTTAATCATTAAGTTTAAAACACGCTTAAATATGTTCACTAAAAACTTAAATTAAAAGCACTTTTGCCTGATTGTTTTGCTTACTCCTGATGTATAAAAAGCACTCAAAAGTTATCTACTAAAACTTTAGATATTTAAACACTCAAATATACTTACTAAAAGCCTTTAATAATAAAAACACTCAAATATACTTACTAAAAAACTTTAATTATAAAAACACTCAAATATACTTACTAAAAACCTTTAATTATAAAACACTCAAATATACTTATTAAAACCTTTAATTATAAAACACTCAAATATACTTATTAAAACCTTTAATTATAAAACACTCAAATATACTTACTAAAACCTTTAATAATAAAAACACTCAAATATACTTACTAAAACCTTTAAATATAAAACACTCAAATATACTTACTAAAACCTTTAATAATAAAAACACTCAAATATACTTACTAAAACCTTTAATTACAAAACACTCAAATATGCTTACTAAAAAACTTTAATTATAAAAACACTCAAATAAAATTTATATTACTCGGGACCCTAGGTTCGATATCCTACGCAAATGCTACTGCCCTACGGACCCTGACTTATAAATACGCAAAATAAAAAAAATGTATATTAATAGATACTTAAGACAAAATAGTTATTGAGAAATTTACGACATTTTCTATCTTGTACTTGCGATGATTTTTGTTGTAAGAGCACTTGTGATAAAGCTCATAGAACATTATTATAAGCTGTCACCAAAGATAACAGAATTAAAAGTAAGTAGGGAGACATATACTCGAGGATTCAACAATCTGCTTGTTGCTGGGTAACAAAGATAAATGGTAAACGCTCTCATCACTATATTTATCTATAACACTTAAATGATATGACATGGCTTATATGATCACTGTTAAAATGGGACTTTAAGCTCTACTACATTAGCCGCCCGACTACATGTAGCTCAGTCTGTAGTCTACACAAGTCTGCTGGTCCAAGAATCGTTTGTTGGATTCCCTTGCGAGGCATACATTCGTTAAGCTTGGTATTGAAATAATTGCAATGACCATTCTCCTCCTACCACTGATTCTAAATCATGAGGGACAGTTGTCATTCACTGACGGAACTATGCGTCAAGTAACTCATTAACAGATAAATTCAGAGATTTTGTTCACGATTTGACTTTGAAACTGATACATGTATTCTGGGCTCATTTCATGGACTCTGGTAAAAACGTATCAGTCCGTACGGGTACGCAAGAGTTTGTACGGGTCCTTGCGGAGCTTGATTGCACGGCGCCCGTACGGTGCCCTCACGGCTATTTTTATGTTTATGGGACCGTAGCATTAGACAGATATATACATTACACACGCGTTAAAACGATTTATGGTATGCACATAATTATATTTGAATTGTTTTATTGTCTCAGGTCAATTGGTATCATGCTACTGTTATTTTTTGTTGTAGTTGGGTTTAACGACGTAGCAACAGATTGTATACGTTATATCGCAGTGGTCAGTCAACCTACTCACTCCTCCTGGAAAGGCTATATCCCTGGACAAGGCACATAATTCCGTCAGTGATCGTCTACTGCCCTACATGATTTAAAATCAGTGGTTAGAGGCAGAATGCCAGTGAAAATTATTTCATGACCAAGCTCCTCGAAAGTATGCCCCGTCCGGGAATCGAACCAACCCCTAGATCAGTAGACTTGTGCGCTACTGACTGAGCTAGCCGGGCGGGCTATTGTTAAATTTTATTCAACTGTCAGTTGATCATACATTTACCCCGGTGCATTAAATACTTAATGTATGCTCTATATTCCCCATACATAGATACGGACAACTGTTTTTATCGATAGTAGGTACCGAAGTATTGTAGTACTGAGGTTTGTATTCAAATCAGCGGGGCTAATGTAATGTATGTGCCATTGGCAGTTGAATAAATTTGGCATACTGCATGTATACAAGTACCAAGTTAGCTTGTTATCTTATAATGAATGTTGAGCCATTCCTTCTTAAAGCCCCAATAATAAAAGTACCGCTGTTCATGTTGACTACAAAGACAATAGACATTTATCTGTCATAAACTACTCCATTTTAAAGATCTTTAGTAAAATTTCAATTATTGCTTAAATATTTTTATGTTAAGTATCGCATTTAAAAGTGAAAGTAAATCGTAACCGAAAGTAGAATTTGGTTGTCAATACCTTAAACAATAGATGTTTTCACAATATGTCTCAGATGTCCTGTGATAGGAAACAGCTTTCTCCAAATTACATAACTAAACTCTAAAACGATTTTGGATCATAAATGTTCTATATTAACAGAAAGGGAATATAATGTGCCCTTTATAAAAGTTCCCCATTTTTAAGAAATACTCGTAGGCAACCTAAATTCAGAAAGCAAAGTAGTTTTACACGTTTATTGTGCATGAAATGCATGTTATAATTTAATTATTTCGTGTTTTTAATGTAGTTTTTTATGTTTGATGTGAATAAATCGATGGCATAGTGCTTAAAGGGACTTCTCACAGCATATTATTAAGTAGTAATTATACAAGTTCATTCATCAGTCAGTTACTAGAGTAACATAACATGTTTACATCATATGACCAGAACTCGTCATGACAACATTCTACCCTAACCTACATGTATGCCAGGCTTTCTAAAAAAGCTCTTAATCTTCAGTTTTGATTTATACCTCAATTAATGACTGGTTATACGTGAGACCAATGGACACAAAGTATGACCAAACCAAAATTTAAACTACATGTATTGATGGTTGTTTTTAAGCCTTCAGCACAGTCTTGCTTCAGTGCTTTTCAGCACTTTGATTTTTGTTTAATGTGAATAAATCGACGGCATAGTGCTTAAAACTAAACTGTCACTGTATCCCCCTTAAGCACTATGCCATCGAAATGTATCATCATATAGTGGCTTTAACTTTAAAGAAAGTTTATTTTATGTTATATACGCACACCATTCATTAGGCATTGATTATTAATTACGTATCTTTGTTTGGTTAAGATAAGATGTAGCATTACCCTACCCATGCAAATGTTGTTTTTATATCATGTATTTTAAACATTGGAAAGATTGCTCAACCCATATACAAACCTCTTATCATTAGGAAAACCGAGTATATCGAATTCAATCGAATCTAAATTATCTTTAGACCGTACCATATAAGAGTGAAAGAGTTAAGGTTAAAATCCAGCCATCGGTCAGAAAAACCAACTCACTGGCCACCGATATAAACGCCTCGGTCACTAATATAAAAGGACACGGTCACTCATACAAAAGACGATGGTCTCTAAAACAGGTCAAGTTAGGAAGGTCAAAGTGTTAAGCAACACAACTGTCAGCTTGCCAGGGAAATTTGGAATCGATTCAGTGTTAAAAGTCATTACGTCAGCATTTCGTCTATTTATTCAGTCTGATCTCAAGTTTTGATTTTTGTTAAACTACAAGTCTCTATATACACTGTACTTTTTAAAGCAGAAGCTGCACCCATTTAAATTTCTGGATTTCGCATAGGATGATCTCTATTCGATTCATGCTTACGGCAACTCATACCATGCCTTCAGATAATCAATTGAAACCAATGAATTTCCACGCATTTTATCCTTTTTTCAAAATGGTCCCTAGAAGACTAAAATAGCGGTTTTAGCTGGATTTGCTGGGAAGCCCTAAAATAACATATTTTGGTTCGCGACCCCTGTAAAAACATCACAGGAAGTGAAAGAGGAAGATGTACCCCCTCTGTTGCTGGGATCTGAGGGGGCCCATCTTCCGTCATCGTATTTTTAACTATAATGCTCCGCCTCAGCATTTCCATTGTAACCAAGGTTTAGAACCAAACCGCTTTTCTCTGAACAAATAACACAAGGATAATTGGGCCAATTTGCATCTCTGTCAAACAAAAAGTGACAATTTTTTTATTATTATTGCCCCAAGTGTACGAAGAACTGTCGACGTTCTTCCGTATTGAGAGAAACTGTAGGCTAAGAAATGGTGTGGACAATTTATCAAAAATGCCTCATCACATTGATTTACCCTATCTATATCAAACTTTCTGCAAAAGAGCAAACTTCATTTAATGATTTACATTGGCAAATAATATCTTTGAATTTATCTTTTTTTCAGAAAATGGAACATACTTTTTTCCCAGCACATAACTCTAGAATACTCATAATTTTGGCAATAACATTATGTACATCTTGTAGTAGTGTACTTTCTAACAGTTCTGTTAGACCTAAACAAACGGCAACCACAGACTCTTCAAATCTAAATCCATCTCTTACAACAGACACTGCTCATGATCAGACGACAACGACATCATCATATGTCTATTCGTTAGCATCTTCAACTAACCCAAAAATTACGACAACAACAAATGTACCAGTTACGTCACAGCAAACTGGTTCCGCCTCATCACCAACAACTGATGCAAATAATGTTACAGTTTCACAGAACATACGACCGGCATTAAACTCCACATCTACGACCATAACAATGGAGCCACATACAAGTCAACAGAACCAGACAACAATGTCCCCAACAACAAATAAAAGCATCACTTCTACACAGCAAACAGATCAGGTTTCATTGTCGCCATTAACAACAGTAATAGAAATAACAACGACAACTGACGCATATGAAAAACAAAACTCCACATCTTCTGCAATGCTTTCAACAACAGTCTTAGATTCTAAAAGTACATCGGCTTCGTCTTTGATAGTCGAGCAAACTACAACAGTTACAGGTTCTACAATGAATAGACAACAAAATGTTGTAACGTCGCCATTGACTAGCTTTGATAATACAACCAAAGATTCGTCGTCGTTCACAGTAACTGGTGTAGGAACTGACACAACTACGATAACAGAATCGCCTACATCAAAACAAACACATAGCGTCGATACATTATCTACAACGGACTTAGATACAAGTACAACTGAGCCACCATATACTACGTCGTTACCTGTTGCTATCACTAAATTAACAACAACAACAGACTGGACCATAGGAGGAATACAAGATATTTCGAAACCACCTCCTGGTATGCTTGCTAACCAAAGCACGACTATTGGGCCTTCAACCTCCCAAACAATGGGCACTGAAAATACCTTTGTCACAAACGGGCGAATCTTGGAACAACATACATCGGATACAGTAACAGGTATTGATACCACAACGGTAACTGACCCTACTAATGAAATCACAACCATCACTGATACTGTGCCAAGTCCTACTGATGAAATCACAACCATCACTGATGTGGTGCCAAGTCCTACTGATGAAATCACAACCATCACTGATGTGGTGCCAAGTCCTACTGATGAAATCACAACCATCACTGATACTGTGCCAAGTCCTACTGATGAAATCACAACCATCACTGATGTGGTGCCAAACCCTACTGATGAAATCACAACCATCACTGATACTGTGCCAAGTCCTACTGATGAAATCACAACCATCACTGATACTGTGCCAAGTCCTACTGATGAAATCACAACCATCACTGATGTGGTGCCAAGTCCTACTAATGAAATCACAACCATCACTGATACTGTGCCAGACCCTACTAATGAAATCACAACCATCACTGATACTGTGCCAAACCCTACTAATGAAATCACAACCATCACTGACACTGTGCCAAACCCTACTAATGAAATCACAACCATCACTGATACTGTGCCAGACCCTACTAATGAAATCACAACCATCACTGACACTGTGCCAAGTCCTACTGATGAACTCACAACCATCACTGATACTGTGCCAAACCCTACTAATGAAATCACAACCATCACTGATACTGTGCCAAGTCCTACTGATGAACTCACAACCATCACTGATGTGGTGCCAAGTCCTACTGATGAAATCACAACTACAACTGATACTGTGCCAAGTCCTACTAATGAAATCACAACCATCACTGATACTGTGCCAAGTCCTACTGATGAAATCACAACTATCACTGACACTGTGCCAAACCCTACTAATGAAATCACAACCATCACTGATACTGTGCCAAGTCCTACTAATGAAATCACAACCATCACTGATACTGTGCCAAACCCTACTAATGAAATCACAACCATCACTGATACTGTGCCAAGTCCTACTGATGAACTCACAACCATCACTGATGTGGTGCCAAGTCCTACTGATGAAATCACAACTACAACTGATACTGTGCCAAGTCCTACTAATGAAATTACAACTACAACTGATACGGTGCCAAACCCTACTAATGAAATTACAACTATCACTGATACGGTGCCAAATCCAGCTAGTAGAGCTACAAAGGCTAACACATCAGTTACTAAAATCGTGTCACAACCCTCTACAACTGAAATTACAACAAACTTCCAAAGGACTATTGCAGATCAAACTACAACAACACTTCCACCAAGACAAATAAGTGAAATAAGTACTATAGAAACAACAAAAACTGTTGTACCAACGATTACGGGTGAAACAACAACAACCGTCCAGCCAACGGCTATAAGTGAAACTACAACAACCGTCCAACCAACGGCTATAAGTGAAACTACAACAACCGTCCAACCAACGTCCACCAGTGAAACTACAACAACCGTCCAACCAACGGCTATAAGTGAAACTACAACAACCGTCCAACCAACGTCCATAAGTGCAACTACAACAACCGTCCAACCAACTGTTACCAGTGCAACTACAACAACCGTCCAACCAACGTCCACAAGTGCAACTACAACAACCGTCCAGCCAACGTCCACAAGTGCAACTACAACAACCGTCCAACCAACTGTTACCAGTGCAACTACAACAACCGTCCAACCAACGTCCACAAGTGCAACTACAACAACCGTCCAACCAGCTGTTACCAGTGCAACTACAACAACCGTCCAACCAACGTCCACAAGTGCAACTACATCAACCGTCCAGCCAACGTCCACAAGTGCAACTACAACAACCGTCCAGCCAGCGTCCACAAGTGCAACTACAACAACCGTCCAACCAACTGTTACCAGTGCAACTACAACAACCGTCCAGCCAGCGTCCACAAGTGCAACTACAACAACCGTCCAACCAACTGTTACCAGTGCAACTACAACAACCGTCCAACCAACGTCCACAAGTGAAACTACAACAACCGTCCAACCAACTGTTACCAGTGCAACTACAACAACCGTCCAACCAACGTCCACAAGTGCAACTACAACAACCGTCCAACCAACGTCCACTAGTGAAACGACAACAACCGTCCAACCAACGTCCACCAGTGAAACTACAACAACCGTCCAACCAACTGTTACCAGTGCAACTACAACAACCATCCAACCAACGTCGACAAGTGCAACTACAACAACCGTCCAACCAACTGTTACCAGTGAAACTACAACAACCGTCCAACCAACGTCCACAAGTGCAACTACAACAACCGTCCAACCAACGTCCACTAGTGAAACGACAACAACCGTCCAACCAACTGTTACCAGTGCAACTACAACAACCGTCCAACCAACGTCCACAAGTGCAACTACAACAACCGTCCAACCAACGTCCACTAGTGAAACGACAACAACCGTCCAACCAACTGTTACCAGTGCAACTACAACAACCGTCCAACCAACGTCGACAAGTGCAACTACAACAACCGTCCAACCAACTGTTACCAATGCAACTACAACAACCATCCAACCAACGTCCACAAGTGCAACTACAACAACCGTCCAACCAACGTCCACTAGTGAAACGACAACAACCGTCCAACCAACTGTTACCAGTGCAGCTACAACAACTCTCCCATCAACGGTTACTAATGAAACTACAACGACTGTCCATCCAACGTCCACCAGTGAAACTACAACAACCGTCCAACCAACGTCCACAAGTGAAACTACAACAACTCTCCCATCAACGGTTACCAGTGCAACTACAACGAATGTCCAACCACCATCTACCAAGGAAACTACAACGACTGTCCAACCAACGTCTACCAGTGAAACTACATCAACAGTTGTACCATCGTCCACCAGTGAAACTACAACAATGGCTGTACTAACATCTACTAGTGAAACTATAACAACGGTTGTACCAATTTCTACCAGTAAAATTACAAAAACTGCCCCAAAAACAATTACAAGCCAAACTACGAAAACTGTTCCTTCGACAGTTACTAGTGAAACTACGACAACTGTTCCTCCGACAAATACCAGTGAATCTACAACAACTGCCCCACCAACAGTTACCAGCCAAAGTACGACAACTGTTTCTCCGACAGTTACCAGTGAAAATAAATCAACCATTATACCATTGTCCACCAGTGAAACTACAACAATGGCTGTACCAACATCTACTAGTGAATCTTTAACAACGGTTGTACCAATTTCTACCAGTGAAACTAAAACAACTCCCCCATCAACAGTCACCAGCCAAACTACGACAACTGATTCTCCGACAGTTACCGGTGAAACGACAACAACCGTTATATCATCGTCCACCAGTGAAACTACAACAATGGCTGTACCAACATTTACTAGTGAAACTATAACAAAGGTTGCACCAATTTCTACCAGTGAAACTACGACAACTGCCCCACCAACAGTTACAAGCCAAACTACGTCAACTGTTGCTCCGACAGTTACCAGTGAAACAACAACAACTGTTGCTCCGGCAGTTACCAGTGAAACAACAACAACTGTTGCTCCGACAGTTACCAGTGAAACAACGACAACTGTTGCTCCGACAGTTGGTAGTGGAACTAAAACAACTGTTCCTCCGTCAATTACCAGTGAAACTACAACAACTGTTCCTCCGACTGTAACCAGTGAAACTACAACAACTGTTCCTCCAACTGTAACCAGTGAAACTACAACAACTGTTCCTCCGACTGTAACCAGTGAAACTACAACAACTGTTCCACTGACTGTAACCAGTGAAACGACAACAACTGTTCCTCCGACTGTAACCAGTGAAACTACAACAACTGTTCCTCCGACTGTAACCAGTGAAACGACAACAACTGTTCCACTGACTGTAACCAGTGAAACGACAACAACTGTTCCTCCGACTGTAACCAGTGAAACTACAACAACTGTTCCACTGACTGTAACCAGTGAAACTACAACAACTGTTCCACTGACTGTAACCAGTGAAACTACAACAACTATTCATCCGACTGCAATCAGTGAAACTACAACAACTGTTCCTCCGACTGTAACAAGTGAAACTACAACAACTGTTTCTCCGACTGTAACCAGTGAAACTACAACAACTATTCCTCCGACAGTTACTAATGAAGCAACAACAACTGCCCAACAAACAGTTACCAACCAAACTACGACAACTGCCCCACCAACAAACAGTTCACAAACAGTTACCAGCCAAACTACGACAACTGCCCCACCAACAAACAATTTACTAATAGTTACCAGTGAAACTACAACAACTGTTTCTCCGACAGTTACCAGCGAAACCACGACAACTTTTCCTCCGACAGTTACCAGCAAAACTACGACAACTGTTTCTCCGTCACTTACCAGTGAAACTGTAACAACCAACTCACTAACAGTTACAAGTGAAACTTCGACAACTGTTCCTCAAACAGTTTCTAGCGAAACTACAGTAACCATTGTACCACCTTCTACCAGTGATACGACGATAACTACAACAACCAATGTACCTACATCCATCAGTGAAACTACAACAACCAATGTACCTACATCCACCAGTGAAACTACAACAACCAATGTACCAACATTCACAAGTGAAAATACAACAACAGCTGTACCAACATCCACCAGTGAAACTACAACAACCATTGTACGAACATTCATCAGTGAAACTACAACAACCAATGTACCTACATCCACCAGTGAAACTACAACAACCAATGTACCTACATCAATCAGTGAAACTACAACAACCAATGTACCTACATCCATCAGTGAAACTACAACAACCATTGTACAAACATCAATCAGTGAAACTACAACAACCAATGTACCTACATCAATCAGTAAAACTACAACGACCAAAGTACTAACATCTACTGGTGAAACTAAAACAACCGCTGTACAAACATCAATCAGTGAAACTGCAACAACTATTGTGCCAACATCCACCAGTGAAACTACAACAACCGTTGTACCAACATTTATCAGTGAAACTACAACAACCAAAGTACCAACATCAATCAGTGAAACTACAACAACCAATGTACCAACATCAATCAGTGAAACTACAACAACCAATGTACCAACATCAATCAGTGAAACTACAACAACCAATGTACCAACATCAATCAGTGAAACTACAACAACCAATGTACCAACATCAATCAGTGAAACTACAACAACCAATGTACCAACATCAATCAGTGAAACTACAACAACCAATGTACCTACATCAATCAGTGAAACTACAACAACCAATGTACCTACATCAATCAGTGAAACTACAACAACCAATGTACCAACATCCATCAGTGAAACTACAACAACCAATGTACCAACATTCATTAGTGAAACTACAACAACCAATGAACCTACATCCATCAGTGAAACTAAAACAACCAATGTACCAACATTCATTAGTGAAACTACAACTACCATTGTACCAACATCTTACAGTGAGTCTACAACAACCGTTGTACCAACATCAACTAGTGAAACTACAACAACGACTGTACCAACATCTACCAGTGAAACTACAACAACAGCTGTAACAACATCTACTAGTGAAACAACAACAACTGTTGTTCCAACGTCAACCAGTAAAACTACAACAACGGTTGTACCAACATCCACGAGTGAAACTACAACAACGGTTGTACCAACATCAACCAGTGAAACTACAACAACGGTTGTACCAACATCAACCAGTGAAACTACAACAACGGTTGTACCATCATCAACCAGTGAAACTACAACAACGGTTGTACCAACATCAACCAGTGAAACTACAACAACGGTTGTACCAACGTCTACTACTGAAACTACAATAACTGTTGTACCATCATCAACCAGTGAAACTACAACAACGGTTGTACCAACATCAACCAGTGAAACTACTACAACGGTTGAACCAACGTCTACTAGTGAAACTACAACAACGGTTGTACCAACATCAACCAGTGAAACTACAACAACGGTTGAACCAACGTCTACTAGTGAAACTACAACAACTGTTGTACCAACGTCTACCAGTGAAACTACAACAACGGTTGTACCAACGTCTACTACTGAAACTACAACAACGGTTGTACCATCATCAACCAGTGAAACTACAACAACGGTTGTACCAACATCAACCAGTGAAACTACAACAGCGGTTGTACCAACATCATTCAGTGAAACTACAACAACGGTTGTACCAACATCTACTTCTGAAACTACAACAACGGTTGTACCATCATCAACCAGTGAAACTACAACAACGGTTGTACCAACATCAACCAGTGAAACTACAACAACGGTTGAACCAACATCTACTACTGAAACTACAACAACGGTTGTACCATCATCAACCAGTGAAACTACAACAACGGTTGTACCAACGTCTACCGTTAAAACTACAACAGCCGTTCTTCCAACATCTACCAGTGAAACTACAATAACAGTTGTACCAACATCTACTAGTGAAGCGACGACAACGGCTGTACCAACATCTACTAGTGAAACAACAACAACCGTTGTACCAACATCTACCAGTGAAACTACAACAACGGTTGTTCCAACGTCAACCAGTAAAACTACAACAACGGTTGTACCTACATCCACGAGTGAAACTACAACAACGGCTGTACCAACATCTACTAGTGAAAGAACAACAACCGTTGTTCCAACGTCTACCAGTGAAACTACAACAACGGTTGTACCAACATCAACCAATGAAACTACAACAACGGTTGTACCAACATCAACCAGTGAAACTACTACAACGGTTGAACCAACGTCTACTAGTGAAACTACAACAACGGTTGTACCAACATCAACAAGTGAAACTACAACAACGGTTGAACCAACGTCTACTAGTGAAACTACAACAACGGTTGTACCAACGTCTACCAGTGAAACTACAACAACGGTTGTACCAACGTCTACTACTGAAACTACAACAACGGTTGTACCATCATCAACCAGTGAAACTACAACAACGGTTGTACCAACATCAACCAGTGAAACTACAACAGCGGTTGTACCAACATCAACCAGTGAAACTACAACAACGGTTGTACCAACGTCTACTAGTGAAACTACAACAACGGTTGTACCAACATCAACCAGTGAAACTTCAACAACGGTTGTACCAACATCTACTACTGAAACTACAACAACGGTTGTACCATCATCAACCAGTGAAACTACAACAACGGTTGTACTAACATCCTTGAGTGAAACTACAACAACGGCTGTACCAACGTCTACCAGTGAAACTACAACAACGGTTGTACGAACATCTACCAGTGAAACTACAACAACCGTTATACCAACATTTACTAGTGAAACTACAACAACCGTTATACCAACATTTACTAGTGAAACTACAACAACGGCTGTACCAACATCAACCAGTGAAACTAAAACAACGGTTGTACCAACATCTACTAGTGAAACTACAACAACGGTTGTACCAACATCTACTAGTGAAACTACAACAACGGTTGTACCAACGTCTATTAGTGAAACAACAACCGTTGTACCAACGTTCACTACTGAAACTACAACAACGGTTGTACCAACATCATTCAGTGAAACTACAACAACGGTTGTACCAACATCATTCAGTGAAACTACAACAACGGTTGTACCAACATCATTCAGTGAAACTACAACAACGGTTGTACCAACATCTATCAGTGAAACTACAACAACCGTTGTACCAACGTCTACTAGTGAAACTACAACAACGGTTGTACCAACATCAACCAGTGAAACTACAACAATCGTTGTACCAACATCAACCAGTGAAACTACAACAACGGTTGTACCAACATCTACTAGTGAAACTACAACAACCGTTGTACCAACATCTACTAGTGAAACAACAACAACCGTTTTACCAACATCTACTAGTGAAACTACAACAACGGTTGTACCAACATCTACTAGTGAAACTACAACAACGGCTGTACCAACATCTACAAGTGAAATTACAACAACTGTTGTACCAACGTCTACTAGTGAAACAAAAACAACGGTTGTACCAACGTCTACCAGTGAAACAACAACAACCGATGTACCAACATCTACAAGTGAAACTACAACAACTGTTGTACCAACGTCTACTAGTGAAACTTCAACAACGGTTGTACCAACGTCTACTAGTGAAACTACAGCAACGGCTTTACCATTATCTACAAGTGAAACTACAACAACGGCTGTACCAACATCTACCAGTGAAACTACAACAACGGTTGTACCAACATCTACCAGTGAAACTACAACAACGGCTGTACCAACATCTACTAGTGAAATTACCACAACCGTTGTACCAACGTCTACCAGTGAAACTACAACAACGGTTGTACCAACATCTACTAGTGAAACTACAACAACGGCTGTACCATCATCAACCAGTGAAACTACAACAACGGCTGTACCAACATCTACAAGTGAAATTACAACAACGGTTGTACCAACGTCTACCAGTGAAACTACAACAACGGTTGTACCAACATCTACTAGTGAAATTACAACAACCGCTGTACCAACGTCTACCAGTGAAACAACAACAACGGTTGTACCAACATCTACTAGTGAAACAACAACAACTGTTGTACCAACGTCTACCAGTGAAACTACAACAACGGTTGTACCAACATCTACTAGTGAAACTACAACAACTGTTGTACCAACATCTACTAGTGAAACTACAACAACCGTTGTACCAACATCTACTAGTGAAACTACAACAACCGCTGTTCCAACGTCTACCAGTGAAACTACAATAACAGTTGTCCCAACATCTACCAGTGAAACGACGACAACGGCTGTACCATCATCAACCAGTGAAACTTCATCAACAGCTTTACCATCATCTACTAGTGAAAGTACAACAACCGTTGTTCCAACGTCTACCAGTTTAACTTCAACAACCGTTGTTCCAACGTCCACCAGTGAAACTACAACAACCGTTATACCAACATCTACCAGTGAAACTACAACAACGGTTGCACCAACATTTACCAGTGAAACTTCAACAACCGTCGTAACAAATTCTATCAGTGAAACTACAACAATAGTTGCATCAACATCTACCAGTAAAACTACAACAACCGTCGTACCAACATCTACTAGTGAAACTACAACCGTTGTACCAACATCCACCAGTGAAACTACAACAACAGTTGTACCAACATCCACAAGTGAAACTACTACAACCGATGTACCAACATCCACCAGTGAAACTACAACAACAGTTGTACCAACATCCACAAGTGAAACTACTACAACCGATGTACCAACATCTACCAGTGAAACTTTAACAACCGTTGTACCAACAACATACAGTGAAGCTACAACCACCGCTGTACCAACATCCACCAGTGAAACTACAACCGTTGCACCAACGTCTACCAGTGAAACTACATCAACCGTTGTACCAACATCTACTATTGAAGCTACAACAACGGTTGTACCAACGTCTACCAGTGAAACTTCAACAACCGTTGTACCAACATCTAGTGAAACTACAACAACTGTCCTACCAACGTCTTACAGTGAAACTACAGCAACAGTTGTACCGACATCTGCCAGTGAAAAAAGTCCAACCGTTACTCCAACATTTACCAGTAAAACGAGTCCAACCGTTGCTCCAATATCCGCCAGTAAAGCCACGACATCCTTCGTACGAACGTCCGTAGGTGAAACCACAACAACCCTTGTGCCAACTTCTGGTATTGAAACAAGTTTAACCGCCCAACCGACGTCTTCCTCTTATGCAAGTGTAACAGCTGCTTCGACTTTAGGCGAAGTTTCGTCTTCTTCATTAAGTTCCACTTCTGTTTCATCAACTTCAAGTAAAGTACCAGTACCTCCTTTCAGTCCATCAAGACCAAGTACACCAATGTTTACAACACCAGTTGTAGCACCAAGCACACAGTATCCAACTATTGCACCAAATCTATGTAAGTTTGTTAGATTTTCATGTTATATTTAGAAATTAATTAAACCAGGCAATGTGAAGAAAATTGTAAGGTTTTAAAGGTGGTCCAATGTCTCAAGTCACTTTGTACTGTTATCTTTATAAATACTATTGGTTTGATTGTTTGCAATGATCTGTATAGTTTATGCTAAATAAAGAAATATTGTATTGTATTGTATTGTATTGTATTGTATTGTATTGTATTGTATTGTATTGTATTGTATTGTATTGTATTGTATTGTATTGTATTGTATTGTATTGTATTGTATTGTATTGTATTGTATTGTATTGTATTGTATTGTATTGTATTGTATTGTATTGTATTGTATTGTATTGTATTGTATTGGTTCTGATGGTTAGAGTGATTTAATAAAGAAACATGATAGTTTATGAGCAATTTGGATGGCTTTACATAGCTGTTACACTCGAACCCATCTATTTAGACCACCATATCGCTTTTAAAAAGTAGCAATTTTTAGCGGATAAAATAAGATTCCTAATATTTGTATTAGTAGTACATATATACATGAAGTTTATTTATGTTCCCATGATTCTTAACGCAATGATATTCTTTCTGTTCAGAGAGCGTGACGTAGTAAGCACAATGGTTTAATAAATATTTCTTTCTAACCAGAAAATGATGTAACAATGTTTCATGACTCAAAATGAAAATGAAGGTGTTGTGAAACGCTGTTCCGTATTTGTATCAATATGCCTTCATTGGTCTGTTTCCTAAACAAATCACCAACTAGCGCTTCGTTTCCTGGTACCCTTGATTTCATATCACTTACTGATTACCTTGGGTGTAAGAAAGGTACCAGAGGACAAAGCGCAGGGTAGCGATTGGCTTTGGGAATTGGCCACATGTCTTAGCTCTCATGATATTTAATTAACACTATTTTATCTATAGACACTGGAAACTATGTGTTTGTATTCAACATGACCATAGATGGTGAATATAAAGACAAGTTAGAAACTGACAAAATGTTTATGATTAGCCTTCGAAATACAGTAAGTAATGTTTTTTTGAAACATGAGCTTTGAATTCTAGTCAAGTTTACCTTAATTTCAAAATGCCATATACTTCATACACCAATTGTAACCTTATTAATTGGAACAGTGATCTTGTGGTACAAGGTGTTCAGGCATCGAGAGCTGGATACGAATACCTCCAAAAGTGCTGCGTAGTTTTTACAGAAAAAAATACGATAAGTGTTGACAGTCATTTACCTGTAATGAGTGATGTGAGAGTCACCTGCTTGAAAGTGCATCAATAAAGATGGGTAATCAAAGTCGGTTGAACCCGAATTATGGCAGCGAACTTTTAAACCGATCTTTCAAATATTTACCATGATGAAATTTTCTAATGTGTATATGTACATGATAAGAAATAGTTAACTAAATGTATAATGTATGTCAATAGACATTTTTCCCCTCGATCTCATTTATTTCTTAACAATGATAAATCTGAAGAATCGAATGAAGTCCGTTTGTATCAATATGTCCTTTTAATGTAGACATGAATAAAGATAGTTTTGAACAACATTCTTCTAATAAAGGAATTCAAATGAGTAGACGAATGAATGTAAAAAGTACGATAAATTAAAAAGAAATACCTATGTCGAGTGACCTACTTTATTTAATATAATCGAAGATGCCCGAATAAAGTCACATCGTTTAACCGCTGCATTGATACACTTGATGGTAAAATTTAAAATATTTTATTTGTGTATTGTTCAGTTTTATTTAACTGTCAGTGATGCATACATTAACCTCCGTGATTAAAAGACTCGTTACAGTACTTTCGTACAGACACTTGATGAGAAAGATAGCTGTAGGACAAAGAGATTCATGTATGCACCGCTGACAGTTGAATAAATTGAACAATAATCAGTTAAAAAGAGCTCGGTCAATATTCAGACACTTATATTTCAGATAATAGATAATATATTTACTGATACTCCGGTTAATGATGAGGATTTAGAAATCACTTTAAGGTAAGTTGTGCATAGTTTCCATCAAGGTAAAGGGAGGAAACACAATTTATTTCAATCGGAACACCACGGTCTTCCACGAAGATATGCCTCGGACATTTGGTGTGGTCGTAATACAACATGTTATAAGGCCCGAAGAATAACTTTGACCAACATTGTTATTATTGTTTATACATTGACAGAATTTGTTCAATGTAATCTAATTTTACTATAAAATCCATGGTAGAGCTACTTTCTCTCCTTATCATGTCCGAGATATATTAGGTATATCTAATCCATGCAAAATGATTAAAATGATGTAACGGACAAAACTATTATGTTTTGTTATCATTTAGCATAGGTTGTCAAATAAACCCCATTTGATGACTGCCCAAGGGCATAAAGGGAGATTCTACCTTAACTTGTCAACTAACAACTCAACATGTCGTTTGATTGTAAAGGGCCGGTCACACAGGCCAAAACGCATAAATCACGCAAAAATCACGCTCAAAACTCGAGTCTTACGTGAGTCATCCGTGATATTTGCGTTTCATCAGCGTTTCTGACGTGGAGCATTCGTAGTTGTGAGTGGAACTGCGCCGTGTCAGCGTTATGCGCGATTACAGGTTTTGAACAGTTCGAAATTTATCTTCGCGTAAGAGTTTACGCTGTTTTGTGTTGTTTTACGTATTCTTTGCGCAGTTTGCGTAGTTCTTACGCGGATTATGCGCGAATCATGCGTGGAACATCAGCGATCGTGCGTGAAAATGTCCTGAAGCCCGCATCCGTTTATATACGCGGATCGGCGTTGAAAGGACGCGACTCAGACGCACATTAAGTGTAGTTCATGCGCGAATCATGCGCCAATCATACGCAGTTTATCAGTGATAATGCGCAGAAAATGCGTGGTTTTCCGCAAAGCTTTCGTTGGGCACACTCAATTCTGTGCCCCTTTTAGGGCTTATGCGTGGTTTATAAGTTTTTTGTCAGTGATTTTTGCGTGATTGATACGTAATTCTTGCGCAATGTATCGGTGATTTTTCATCGCGTAAATCGTAGAAAATGGTCAAATCCTCGACAGACAAGCACGCACAACCAAAATTTATGCGTGATTCATGCGTTTTGGCCTATGTGACTGGCCCTTAAGATATTGAACATGGTTATATAAATTTTAACTCTTTTGTAAACTCATTATTTAGAACCTTCTTGGCAATCTATTTACTATTCTTTTTTTCTTGCTATAGAGATGAAAGGTAACAATTGACTTCTTAGCTTATTTGCTAGTTATTTGTGTTTTTATATTTTAAACAACATTCTATATACATGTATAACTGAATGTTTTAAACGCCATATTATTTGAATATGGAATGTATCATTTAACATGGGATTCTTTTTACTTAGTATATACGATCACTATACACGGGATTGTATAGTATGTAATGTGATTTCTAGTTTATATGATAAAATTTATATTCAATACTATGGTATTTCAATATAATATCGGGTCGATAGCGCAGTTGGTAGCGCGCCGGGATTTGGATACTCGTGCCCGAGGGGGTGCGGGTTCGAATCCCACCCGGGGAGGTTATACCCTTCCATGAAAATTTGACAATAATGTCGATTTTCCTCCATTGATTAGATTATATGGAGAAGTTTCCGGTCTTGTGGAAGTGTAGGTGAGTACTGGTTATAGACAAGGGTCCAGGAAAGCTAGGTTAGGTGCGCTGGACGCCGTAAAATGACCTAAATTGTGTTCACACGGCGTAAACCCCAATAAATAAATAAATCAATATAATACTTTGTTACAAGATAGTAGGTACAGTATTTCGTATATAATTATTAGGTTTTTAAAGGCATTGTTATTTTCATCCACTAATTGTTAATGTGGGACGCTGAGACATTTTCTAAGTGGATATTGCCACAGATTTTCTCTGACTCAAAAATATAATTTTGAATCAAATTACGACTGTATTCGAAATTAAAAAAAACCGTTAAGGTCCAATCTGGAATTGAAAATCATGTTTACCTGTCTTTGTAATTGAATGGTTACATACTTGCTGATTTCAAATCACAATGACATTCCAATGATGTTGGGTGAATTGTCCGGTACTTATAAATTTTTTGTTTATTTATTTATTGGATTTAACGCCGTATCAACACAATTTAGGTCATTTCACGGCGTCCAGCGCACCTAACCTAGCTTTCCTGGACCATTGTCTATAACCAGTACTCACCTACCCTTCCACAAGGCCGGAAACTTCTCCATATTATCTAATCAATGGAGGAAAATCGACATATTTGTCAAATTTTCATGGAAGGGTATAACCTCCCCGGGTGGGATTCGAACCCGCACCCCCACGGGCACGAGTATCTAAATCCCGGCGCGCTACCAACTGAATTTTTTGTTTAAAAGTAAAATATAAAGTAGTAAGAGCAGAAACTTTGATAAAATATTGTCTACGAAGACTAAGATCAAAACTCCTCACAGTGCTTACGTCACGCTTTGCTGTTATTGATTAATTACAGGGAAATAACCGCTGCGGGGAGTTTGGGAGTTTGAACTAAAATATCTGAGTGATAGCGATAATAATTTACAAATAATGATAATTAACAAATTATTCAAATAATAATGTTTTAAATGCTTCGTGTATTAATACATGTATTTCAAAGTCTTGTAACAAAGATTTGGGCTTGATCGCTGATGAGTGATACTAATTGTTTGCTATGCTTATAATTTTAACATTTTTTCACAGACAATACAGTGACTGATGTCAATAAACATATGATTCACATACTTTATATGGATTAAGATGAAGTGCTTGTAATAAACGCACTATCGTATCACATGTCGAAGCTTTTCTGCTATTTCATACAGGATGTTTCATTTTTTGTCTCCTATCTATCTTAAACGAACAATAACCATGTTCTGATCTGATCTGATCTGTTCTGTTTTGCTCTGTTCTGTTCTGGTCTGTTCTGTTCTGATAAAACAGTTTGAATAATGATAATAAAACATCTCATCCTATCAAAATCTACCATTAATAAATTTGTCACGATAATCGGTCACGTTATTATCTGAAGAAAAAAGCGTAATAAATTTGTAATACATTGTATACATGTTATAGTAAGAAATTACGTGTATTGTCCGTTTTTTCTCAACTGTCAAAGCTTGAATAATTTCACGGTCACTGAATGCATTGTTTTTGTACTGGCAGCCTAATTGTTATTAAATATATCTTGACTAAAACATATCATACAGCGTAAGCAGCTTTACTCGATCATGATACACACTTTCGGAAACTCATGGATGTATCACGACGATAATTTTAACAAATGCATTCACCGTGAAATTATTCATGCTTTGACAGTTGAGAAAAAAACGAACAATATATGCAATTGGCTATCATATTATCGTGCTTGGCGTATTATATATTTGAACATACTTAAGTGAGAACGTTTTTCTAGATAGAAGCAAGAGGTAAAGTGGTAGGACGCACGCTTAGGGTTCTAGTGGTCCTTTCATTCGAACTCCGCTAGGAGGGAGGGCTGATGATTTCATTGAGCAAGAAATTCACATTAATTTGATTCACCCCATCCGGGTGTGTCATTGTAAATGGGTACCGTACTGCTAGGGTCCCCTGCTTAAAGGTGATTGAACTTACATCAGCTGAACACTTGTACTTGTGTAATATAATCAACAAGTTCTTGTTCACTTTGTCTTAGTTTATAATTAACTATTCATATTGACTAGCGCCCAACACCAGGCAGGTATTTCACCAAGCAGTGTTACACACAGCTGAGTGTCCAAAGAATGACTGACTCTGGCTGGTAAAGTAAAACTGCTGGACAACAGCCGACCCTGGTAGTTGTCTAGTGTTTGTTAATAGCCACTGGCTATAGACATTAGTAACATAGAATCGTGTCACAATTTGAAAGCAAACTTTATACCAGACTTTTACTTTTTTGATGAAAGATATGGAACACTTAAAATATCTGTTATCAGGGGAGATAACACCACTTGATCAGGGGAGATAATATAAAACATTGAATGAATCATTGATTAGGCATGTGACGGTACAATGTGGTTCCAAAATGAATAAACGAATAAACCAGTTATTATATGTGATGTTTCATAATCAGTTTATATGTGAACATTTATCAAACCGAAGGCCGTGTGATGTGCTATTAGAATACACGCATATAACAATAGTTAATAAAGTAGTGTCAGCATATTTGTTCATTGTGACATTGCTAAATTGTATGCCATTTACATGTATTTGTATGAATACAATACAATGGGATTTAGTGCAATATGTAAAAGCTTTGCTTTGCTTATTTCTAGTTATTTATTCTAAATAGTTATTTTTAACTCATTCGTTGTAAAACAATTAGAATATTAGAAATTGCTATCTGATTGGTACGTAAAAGCAGTCAGGTTACTATTACATACAGTAGAGAAAAACAATTTTAGCTTGACAAAGTCTGTCCAAACTTTCATTGAAGTAGTTCCGATATGACTTTTTTAAGTCATGAATATTTATAAGATATGACTGAGTCATTTGTATCGTATTTGTTTTGCTTTAATTGTATTTGTAAATCCATGATGCACAATTGATGAACAACTCATTGATAAACTCTCTTTTTCTGCGCACTCTCTCTGTTCTTTGCTTATACAGAAATGATAATGCACGTTTTTGAGTCACATGATCAAGTTTAACCAATCAAATTGCATTATTTTGTGATAATTGTAATTTTAAACATTTTACAGTGAGGGAAGTATCAAAGTGAACGTTAAAACGAACATAGGATATGCTACTCTACAAGACACGGACACAAATATTACAAAAATTATGGAGATTGTAGCAAACAATACAAAGAACAATGAAGACAAACTAAATACAACGAAAGGGCAAATTGTGAAGCAGACAATATTACCAGAAGCAGGTTATTTGTATATTTATTTTTCAAAGTTTTTCGTTCATAGATTTCAACTTAAATATCAACTGTTCTCAAAATACCAAAATTATACACACTCATTTTATAAGCCTTGTCTTTTAACACTTGGTTTAATTAGGTTAAAATGTTGTTTTGACATATCGTCATGTATAATTTACTATGTTCAAATAGCAAGTCCAATGTTTAAAGTATAAAAGCACGCATTATTATGAAACCTGAATTCGAATTCCACTTGGGCCACTGCTAATTTTCTTGAGCAAGAAATTTACCTCCAATTACTCGTACTTTACTCCACCAAGGTGTAAATGGGTTCGTGTTAGGTTCTTACACTGTATTCTGTGGATGCAATCTGAGCCGTATTCTAACAGTTGGTGTGTGTCTCGTTGATCGAGGAAGTTAATGTCAAGAGTCGATTGAATGATGAAAATAATATTTGACTTCAAAATCCCTTGCTTTAACTTTTAACGTTAAGTGTTATTCCAAAATAAATGAAACATTTAAGGTTCTGATTGGACGTAGTAGTTGGTTAACGAGTACGCTCCATTTGTAGCTCAGTGCATACTCTACCGTTTCTTTAAAGTGAACCAGTGAAACCTTCAAACGATGCTAAAGAGTGTAGTTTACAAGTTGAACTGAATTTATGTACAAATATAACTGAATAATGAATAAGTTTAGGACATTGTTCCTCCAGCAATCCAGATCTTTGATTCTAACTTATAACACAACAATGTGTGTATTTTCAGAAAGACTATTATCTAACCCATGTCTGTATCTAGACAACGTATGTGAGACATCCTACTATCTTCAATGTAACAACACCTCTCTACATGGTACATGTATACATAAATGTGATGATGGTGTCGACCTATGTGGAGAACATGGACTATGTTTCTATGATATTGAAAATAATGCTAAAGCTTGCAAGTAAGAATGATTTACTGATCAATTAGTTTGCCACTTTCCGTCCCAAAGCAGAAACACCTCTTTAGTTCTTGTTTCCGTTATTTGTTTGTGATGTATTTTTATTATAGGAGTTTAAAGATCTGAAACATACCATTCAAAATTCCCTTTTGAATATTGTCTTTACGCTCCAAAAGGCCCAAACCCTTTATTATATGAAGTGGTTAACAGAAACATATTGATTGCTACCAGATTCGTGATGGTGTCCAACTCGTAGGGGCGTAACAAAAATAAACGATATAAACCCTTTGGAATATCAGCTCGGTCACATATTGTTGAGGGGGGGGGGGTTCAGAAATTCGTGGACAATGTGTGTGTATCTCCATAAAGTGACGTCCTACCGTGCTGATTTGTTAGGATATCATTAATCAATGCTTTTTTAATAAATCGACACAATTTTAAAATATTCACCCTTACACGCGTATTGTATAGAATGATTTTAGATTTCAACCTCGTTATTTGACTTTCAGATGTGATAAAACATCGTTCCATGTTTACCATGGTGACAGATGTGAAGATTCCACAGCAACAAAAGAATTCATACTGGCTGTGACACTAGGTTCTGGGTGTATACTGATATTGTTATTTGTTATGATTATAATATGTATCTGTATGAGACGTAAACATGAGGCATCCAGACATAATATGAGGTAAATATTTTTGTTCAAGTATTAATTGTTCGAGCAGAGTGATCACAGTTCATTAGAAGCCATTCCACTCGGGTCGGTAGAATAGTTGGTAGCTCGCCTACTGTCGAATCTAGTGTCCGAAGGAAGAAACTGTTTCGAATCCAATCCGGGAATACCCTTCCATTAAAATTTGACAATAATGTCAATATCCTCTGTTAAATAGGTATATGGAGAAGTTTTTGGATTTGTGAAAGATTAACGAGTACTAGTTAGACAAGGGTCAAGGAAAGCGACTTTATATGGGCAAGACGCCATAAAATGACGTTAATTGAGTTGGCAAGGCGTTACACTCAGTATAAACAGGACACGACCTATAAACAGCTGTGTTAGATTGATATGGTATACTTATGCGAGAACTAAACATTCTTAGTTAATATCGCATACAATCTGATTAAACCCCGATCTAAAATTTTACCGCTCGCATACTCGCTAATTTAGATCTGGCCTTTTCCAAACGAAGGTCACGTTCAGGTGACCTTTACTCATCATAATATTCATGACGAAATTGTTATGATACGTAACTTGTTTACATCGTCTAAGTCACGCAATTTGAAATGAGCCACCCAATCGCAGACTTTGAATAATACCGCTGTTAAATTTGCATGCAAACCTTAGTCTAAAAATAGAAATTACGAAATCAAAATGTGATTAATAGTGTTTTCGTCTAAATGAAAGCTACGCATTGATTGGTCGACACAAAGTTCATCTCGACGTGACCTTGCATTGACTAAGTAGAGATCCAGTACGACAACGCGAGTAGAACAGGATCTCTGTTTACGGAGATAGTATCGAATAGCGACAATGATATTTATCTGAGTAAAACAAACGCGCATGTTAGTGGAACTTCACTTCCACCAGCATAATTCCGATGTGGTTAGCCGAAACAAAAGAGATAACTGCTTCAGCAAAGTAGTTTGCAATAGCCTACCATTATTAAGCCGGTAGCATATTATCAAAAGCCTCGTATGGTCGATTAGTGTTCAACAGTATTAAAAGAACCTTTACTAAGCCCGATGCAAACTTATGGGTGCATTTTGTATAGTACTATATTGCTGTTAATTAACACATTGTAAATCTGAACTAACAACGGTGCCATTTTTAATACAAATTAAATGTTTTAATTTGTCATTCTCTCTTAATCAATGGTTAGCGGCGAAGTCATTGGTGTTTCTTGATTTTTCTTTTTTCTTTTGCTTTGTCCTTAAACAAATAGTTGGCAAAATGACCCTTGGTCAGTCTAGAATTATATAACAACGTTAAGTTTGTAATATTTCATATTCCAGTGCTTTTGATGACTCGGATTGGGAATTTGCCCAGAAAGACGTGACCTTACGAGATTTAAGTTTTAGATCAAGTTATGGTCGAGCCACTGCTCCGTATGGCAACTATCATCGCATGCCTGCATCTCTTAATCAAGTAAGTGGCAAATCATTAGACCGAATCATAATATAATTACAATGTATTTATAATCAACATGTAATGTACCGAGTTACTGGTTCGAGCCTCACTCGGGCCGGGTATATTCTGTCATTTAAATTCAACAATAATGTCAAATTTCCTTCAATAAAATGTTTATGGAGAAATTGTTAGCTTTGTATATGGGTAAGCAATGCTGTTTATAGACAATTGCTCCGTCCAGGTAAGCTAAGTTAGGTGAGTTGACCATTGATAATGACAATACCGTGTAATGGCATGACGTTAAAACCAATAAAAAGAATAATTTGGCGAAAAAAATGTTTTCCTCATAAGTTGTATATAGATCACGTGACTAAATACTCTGATAATGATTGGGACAGTGTCAACCATATGTATTGGTTACACAATAAAGTTGCAAGAAATTATAATACAGCGTTTTGGTAGAGAATTATTTATATTTCAGGCATTTGAACCAGTATTTAATTCCAATGGTCGTGGTCAACTATATCTACCTACAGACTCTAATAGTGATTTACCAGCCATAAATATTGTACCTTCATTAAGAAGAATTGATCCTAATGCTGATGTAAGTTTGTGTTTATATGTTAATACCTTCTAGTCAGATAAATATTTGATTGAAAAGACATTCTCAGAAAAAAAATGTTTTGTGAAATCAAATGCCTTTATAAAACCAACCATTTGCTTTATGGCGATTTCAAATTTACTACTTAAATAGTAATGGAACTGTTTTGTCAAAATGGCCAGTACAAATGCACCAATTTTCATGATGGATAATAACATTATCTAACAACTGTGTTCTGGTCTAAATAAAGTTGTATAATCATCATTATTATCACCATCATCACTATCATCATCAACATTAACATCATCATCATCATAATTCAAAATATTCAAATTAATAAATATTTATCATGACAGCAGCAATCCACCAGTTATGGTGCCGCTGGAACGAGCACTGAGGTAACATACGTGTGTTTGTCTTATAGAATATAGTATTGCAAGTTTTGTTTTATGGTACATTTATACAACATCATTCATGCCATAGTTTGGCCAGAAACGTTGCAGATTCATCAAATATTATGATACATATCCGTTTGACACAGAACTCCATTCATTACTTTTGTATTATATACCACATTTGTATAGCACTCTTTTTATGTTAAAAAATAGTAAACTAGAAGCGTAAGGGATGTCAGACAGATCATAAGGGAAAATTGTCACGACAATTTCGTTAGGTGAACTTTCCAACATAAATGACCATAAAGTGTTGATTAATGACGTAACGCCCAGATATAAAATTATATTAAAAAATATGTCTTGTGGAATGATATGGAGTTTTCTTACATTCTGCGGCACGCACGAACAGCTACGTGTTCAGTAACTACTGCTAGCTAACGTTACGCGTACGGGAAAACTCAACCCGAAGACAACTCAACCCGTGGATAACTCAACTAAAAGTTGTGACAACTTAACCCGTTATTTTGGGATTTAGTTGCCTGGGGTTGAGTTGTCTTTGTGTTAAGTTTTTCCGACCCTAACGTCACCGAATGTTTCGGAACTTTCGGGATAATTGAACAGGCTACAGTACTGTGAGAGGCGCACCGCCAAATAGTGATGGCGACGAGCAATAACGTGTTCTGCAAAAAAAATAAACGAACTATCTTTTCCAATTATGAGAATGCATCGTGAACACGGTCAATGCTGAAAGTATGAGCGTGACGCATGATAATTAAGCTAGCATTTTTCTTCAAACGATTTTAATATTTTACAAATCAATGAGTGAAATCGTCGTCGTAATTCCAAATCGACGTTTGAACTATTTTATAGTTTTTAGGAAAATACATTGAAGAATTAAGACAGCAATTATTAAGCAGGACTTACTCCTCGTAGACATACTTGGCTATAGATTTTATAACCAATCGTTATCATTTTACTAATGTTGTAGTATTGTGTGTTATTTATTTATAACTTGGCTAGACAGATCATTAAGTTGTTTCATTGTTTTATGTAAGCAATTTCGTTCTTCAAGGTAGCGCTACTAAACAGCTTCAACTTATACATTTGAAAATCTTAATATGTTAATCATAAACAAGGCAAAGTGTGACCTAGCTTTGTATTACAGTGATAGTCTACTCAGAGAAAATGATTCATTTTACAACATTGATGATTTGCATTTTGAAAAAATATAGTATCTTCCTTCTTAATTATGCTAGAAAAAGAATTAGTAATAGCCCACCTTCTGCATTTCTTTGAACATGTACATATGTTTCAGTACTTTATGTGTACTTGTTTAAATCCTCGTTTATTTGTTTTGAAAAGTGACATTTTCTCAGCACCTCACATGTGATTATTCTAACTCTTTCTGTTACATTGTATTTTCAGTATTCTATAAGGAGACCTCATGTGTCACAACAACCCAATGACGTATATAATACATCCTATCTTAATGTAAGTAAAACATTCATAATTATGGTTGCTGATTTATGCCATGTCGTATTTTCGTTTCTTCGCCGCGAAGAAACGAAGAAACGAAAACACGAAGACACGACAAATCCATAGTTTGTCGTATCCTCGTCTTTTTGTTACTTCGTTTTTTTCACCCCATGAAGAAACGAACACACGACAAAATAAATACAACAATACGACAGATAAAATGTGTCGTGTTTTCGCCTTACATCTGTCGTATTTTCGTCCATTCGTTCTTCGCGGCGAAGAAACGAAAATACGACATGGCATAAATCAGCCACCATACATAATTGATGCTTCAGAACTAAACTAATCTACCGTTGTTTATATACACATATAAACACTTGTTTGCAATGATTCGTCTTTAGCTACAGTCCCATAAACATAAAAATAGCCGCGAGAGCACCGTACGGGCGCCGTGCGACCAAGCTCCGCAAGGACTCGTACGAACTCTTGCGTACCCGTACGGACTGTTACGTTTATTTCAGGGTCCTTGAGATGAGCCGTGGTTACACTTATCAGTTTCAAAGTCAAATCGTGAACAAAATCGTGGCCGAGAAGGGATTAAACTTGCATATCTTCCCGCTACGGCTCCCTACGGGTGCGTACCGTCACCTTGATACGCAAGGCTTCTCACGGCCTACGGCTGTCTGCACTTACGGGTCCGCAACAAACCACAATTTTATAGGACTGAGGCATTGCTGTTCTGCATTTAGCAAGTGATTGAAGAAAATTTGCGTTTTAAAATCATTATGAAACAATAGAAAGTTATTCGATTGTCAAGCAACCAGCCAATTAGCGAAAATAATATTTTCAGGAAATACGACCTTACTACGACCGCGGAAGTGGCTAAATTTATTACCGCTACACGATTTTACAGCGTCTTGGAGTCACCGCCGAGGTTAACATGCTTTTCAATCAGGTGACATGATCAGTTATTTGCCCTGGCTGGTCAATCGATATTTTTGCAGTTGAATTTTCCCAGGCGACTTTCGAAATGTTAAACAAAGAATATGTTAATGCAAATTGTCAACGAAAACTAATTGGATGAGATAGACACTGTGACAAAGCATGTTAGATACTGCTTACAATTAGTGGTAGGAGGGATAATGACCAAAGAAAATGTTTCATGACCAAGTTACACAAAAGTATGCCCCGCCCTGCAATGGTACTTACGACCACTCAATGAGTAGACTTGTGTGCTACGAACTAAGCTACATTTTGTAGTTAGGGACTTTAAATAAAAATATATACATCGATGGAAATCTGAAGATCTATCGTGTCTATGTATTTTTCTCTTTGCTATCATTTCAGCTTGGTGCCGACCTACAAACAGACATTCCTGTTACATCCTACATTGACATGAAAACTACTCTATAGTTCCGATGACCATTGAACTCTAAAACTGATATACTCCAACATGGAGATGTTGGCAAGCCTTGTCTTCCGTAGAATCACAACCATTTGTTTTGTTATGTGATGGTTAACATGCAATCTCATTGTATGAATGACAATTTGCATACAACAACTATGGACATTAAGACAGGTTTTCAATAACCTGAACTTAACAATGGGAAATGAGAAAATAGGCTACCATTTACCATGGACCTAAACAGAACAATGGAACTCAGGATGGGCTACCATGGGATTATCCAAAACTATGGCAAACAAGTTGGACTATAAAAACTATGATCATAAACAAAACAATGGAAGTTAAAATGGGCTACCATTTACAATGGAACTAAACTCACCAGGAATAAGAATTTCGATAATGTGGCATGTATAAAGATACGTTTTCCTATGAGTAAAAGTGCCGTTTTCGGTTACTACTATCATCGAAAACTATGGAGTCCAGTACGGACCACCATTTACATTCACACTGAGCATGCCCATTGGTGCCATCACGAATATATACTACTGGTTGTAAAAGGTACACCACGTGTTATATATGTGCTAATTTTCATGTGTATTTACTTACATAGATGGATGTGTCTTTAATAACTTGCTATGGCTGTCGAAAGTATGTGTGATAACCATTTTATTTTGTATATTAACTTGTATATATTGTACATTATTTTTACAGATATTTTTCATTGAAAAATCATAAATAGTTTTACAATAAAACTGATTATAAAGATAATAAAGTTTGTCCTGAAAATATTTTATTTTTCCTCATACATTCTATGAAATTGGATTGGATATTATTAGAACTTGTAAATGTATAGGCTAACATCAATCTCCGTAAACAGATATCCTGTAGAGCATTGTCGTACAGGATCTCTACCGTCTTCGTGGAAGGTCACGTCGAGATGAACTTTGTTTCGACCAATCAATGCATAGCTTTCATGTAGACGAAAACACTATTAATCACATTTTTATTTCGTAATTTCTATTTTTAGACCAAGTTTTGCATGCTAATTTAACAGCGGTATTATTCACAGTCTGCGATTGGGCATTACTCATAAATCTCTACGGAAATTTCCCTTACGCCAATTTGCCGTGAGTATGGAAAAACTCACATTTAAATTTCGGCCACTCCGATATGACTAGCAATACAGACTCTGGGCATGGATTGGATAAAACTTAATTTGTAGCTTTGTAGCCTGTTTAATTACCCTAAACGTTACAAAACGTTCCGTAACGATACATTCGGAACTCCTCGGCCATTCGCTGCGAATAATCTCGGACATATTTAGACGCTATTTTGAAACTACCGGTGTTGAAGTAAAAAAATATACGATCGTTTAGGAAATGAATGAGGTTTCTTTCTTAGTCCGTAAATTTTGAAACATCACTCATTGCCTTAACGATCGTATTTTTGTTTATAAGATTAGATTATTCGCAGCGAATGGCCGAGGAGTTCCGAATGTATCGTTACGGAACGTTTTGGAACGTTTAGGGTAATTGAACAGGCTACAGGTGTAATATTTATATGTACATACATGGTGTGTTTAAAGTTCTAGATGTATTCATTTCACCTTTCTTGAATTTATCTGGGTACTTAAGTAAAAGGGACATAATCGAACTATAATATATCTGAAAATGCTAAACGATTATTCCCCTTGGTAACGTAGATCGGTGATATCGGGATCTCGGAAGTTAAGATGACAGCTCTACAGTCAGTATGGTGGAAAACTCAATACAGTCGAGGATTGTTATATTTTATTGCAGTAAATGAAAAAAAGAAGCAACAACTGAATGCAGACTGTATAGTGATACTTAAAGGTTAACGTTTAAGGGATCCAGGTTTGACGCAAACTACCTTTATTTTATTATTGGTTGAACATCTTTTCTCAAAAACTTGCGATAAAAATCATCGTAAGTCGAAAGCAAGACGCATCCACAATATGGTCATTTCTTTGGCCTATTATTTCCAAAAATTCTTTTCGTACAATATAGAATAACTAAATACCTTCTGAATAACGTTTCATATTTTTTTTTATTATCCTTCGATTTTTAAACTGCAAATTTGTGAAATTGTCTTACGATATTTCTTTCGAAAGAAATTGTGTGAATAGGTCCTCTGAATTTTAAGATTAGTGAAAATGTTGTAAAAAACATTTTTTAATTCACCCGAGCTAGTCTGCAGACAATCAGACTGTTATAATTTCCCTAAATCTTGCATAATTTTAAATTTTAAAATGTTGTTTAAAGATTGCTTCCATTATACAAGTTCAACCGACTTTACAACCTTGTACGATAACGCCTGATCACTGACATCCCCATTAGACGAATGTTCACTAACAGTGACTCATTTAATCATAAATGGAGTGGAGCGATTGTAGATAATTTTCCTGCTCAATGAAATAAGCAGTGTCCCTAGTGGGGATCGAACTAAGAACCTTTCGATCCACAAGTGCGCGTCGTACCACTGGACCACAGCTTCTAATCTGACATTTTGTATTGGGGTGTAACGGTTAACCGATATACCGGTATATATTGCAATATGGATTCTGACGGTTTTTAACCGGTTCGTTTTTCCTTGAACCGGTTGTTGTAGTCATGTGCCGTACTGACTGATTTTATCAGATTCTGAAAGTAAATTGTTTGAATTATGGTAAAATGTGTAGAAAACTTGAAATAATCTTTCTTTGTCTTGGAAGATTAAACATTTAGTCAAATGCGAGAAAAATTCTCTTCGAAAGTTCGTTTTTCTTACTTATAGTTCATTTTACACACTTTTTCAACATTTGGCGTGTAATGCTGATCCAATTACGACGATGCACATGCATTAATTCATGCTTTGTATGTATACGCAAAACCAGTACGTATTGCAATATATTGCAATACAGGTTTTGCGTATTGCGATATATTGCAATACGGTTTTTACCGTATTGTTACACCCCTAATTTTGTAGTATTCAAATGTATTAAAAGTTCAAAAACAATAGACAGTAAATTGTTAAAGCTTCTTACATTTACCATATATTTTCACCATAAATGTTATATAGTGAATATGATGAATCATGTATTGACTTCTTGCTTTAAATGGTCAGTCGTTAGCGAAATCTCGTAGGAATCGGCTTCATTTATTATGTGTAATTACACTACAAATTTACTAATGAGGTATCTCATAGGACCATTTAATGTAGACGTGTAATGGTATAATAAATATATAGCCACTTATAGCCAGACACATTTAAGTATTACGGAAATAATTTACATATACGCATTTACATATACTCGTACTAATTTATTTTTGCTCGATTGTGAAACAAGTTCTTACAACTGAGATTTATCACTTTCGAGTCCGCCTCCTGGTCCCCCAGTACTGAGCTAGAGGATAAAATTTCAAGCTCAAAGAATCAACGGGGTGGGTTTTGGATGGGATTTATATATCTTTAAAAGAAACAAATTATGTGCGGAAGTGTTATACAATTTCAGCACTGTTCATATCTTATTTTCTTTTATATTTTTGTTGGATTTAACGCCGTAGCAAGACATTGTACAGGTCATATCACAAGCTCAGTCAATTAGGGACTTTAGTCAGTTATTTCCTCTTCAAATAGGTAGGTCCAATCTGCTGGATTACTCGGATTTTACCCTTACTTTTCAATGTCAATTTGCCAAGATTAATCTTTAATAATATTTTTGTAAATCATTTAATTTGTTTGCAATTCAAGCTAAGTATTTTTAAGGTAAAGAACTATCTAAATTTCACCACTTCATTAACAAGAAAGATATTAGATGAAATATTTTGTTATCCTTACATAGGACTTCAATGATAAAATCCGAGGATTCCAACTGTAAGGACCCACTTACCAGTTGGATTGCTTCAGATTTTATCAGAGGAAGATAACTGACAAAAGTCCCTTTATTTACCTTGCTTTTCTGGAAAGGCTAAATATCTGGATTTAGCAGTAAACCAGCTACTAGGCGCGTACTTCCGTTAGTGTCTAACAACCGCGTTACATAATTATAAATGCTTTGGTAAGAGAATGATCGTTGATGTAGTTTCGCCGCCGTGATATCATATGACCTGTAAAATGTGTTGCTATACGGTGTTAACCCTCCTCCGAGAAATATAGTGTTGGTGACCAGATACAAAATAAACATGTTATTATTGCCTTGACGGAAATAATATTATATGGTCGATAGCGCAGTTGGTAGCGCGCCGGGATTTGGATACTCGTGCCCGAGGGGGTGCGGGTTCGAATCCCACCCGGGGAGGTTATACCCTTCCATGAAAATTTGACAATAATGTCGATTTTCCTCCATTGATTAGATAATATGGAGAAGTTTCCGGCCTTGTGCAAGGGTAGGTGAGTACTGGTTATAGACAATAGGAAAGCTAGATTAGGTGCGCTGGACGCCGTAAAATGACATAAAATTGTGTTGACACGGCATTAACTCTGATAAATAAATAAATAAATACGGAAATATACGAGATGCTGTGATTCATAATTCTCTATATAATAAAGCGTACGTTATTTCATGTATTACTCGTAAGTCACAGTCGAATATAAAATACATCAATTCTATAACGTAGCATTTCAATCGAAACCTTATAATTCTCTTCACTAAAACTAAAATTTCCGGAAGCCTTATAACGTAAGCTACAAAATGAGTTTGTACTTTCTGCTAGAAATTATTTTCATGTAAGATACAAGGCCATTCTTGTTCTCAGAGGCTATTTCTGAGATTATAGATAACACATCATGTTATTTGATATTGGAATGAATTATTCAACATGGAATTCACTATACTCCTACTGATTCTAAATCAATTATGACAGTTGTCAGTCACACACATTAGTATGCACGTTGTAACTTGTTAACAGCTTTAAATCTAGATACTTTCCAGGAACGGCTACATGTAGTAGGTTGTCTGACCGCCATGATATGACCTATACAATGTGTTTCTACGGCATTAAGCCCAACAATACTATATTCACTTAACTAAGTTTCGTAGAAAGGTCTAACAAATGAAGGTAAGGCTCAAACTAGAAACCCCTCGGGACATTAGATTCGAAAACATGCGCGTGAATGTCTGAACCACGGACTTGTGTCTTTGAACAGTGGGCTTTTTATCATTGTCAACCAAAAGACATTATTTAGGTAATAATGTAACCAAAAACAGTCTACTAATTGCAGGCAATACGTCAGCTGGCTTGCTAATTAGTCTAACGAATATAAATTTAACGACAATTGTTCGATGCTAATAAAGCAATGGCCAACTAGCGACGAAAGAAAGTGTTCTTTAACTACAATGTATTACCAATGAAGGAAAACAATTTGCAAGCCAATGATTATTGGAATTATACGTCGCATGTCTGGCATTGACTTTAAGAGATAAGGAGACAGTAATAGATTCTGTGTTCGCTTGAATGAAATACGAATACGGCTAAGTTGGAGGAAAATTAGTCCATACTGTCTTAAATTCTTAAAAACGACTTTAGTTTTACATCGCATTGAAAACAATCGGTTACTTTTGCTCTTAGAATTAAGCATTGTTTTGTTATTTATTCGTAATTTCAATTACAAAATGTGGATTTTTGGTTAGTCAGTAGATAAAACGTTTTACGAACTTTTAATACTAGTTTGTTTCGTGCGATCTTTAGCTGTTTCTAAGACAATCATAAAGTCAAGTGACCCGGACTGGAAATATTTCGGCTTTTGAAAACAGGAAATGGTGAACGTTGATGATGGAATAAATCTTATCACTAGTGCAGGGGATGATATCAGTTTATACACGGTAAGAAATTTCTTTCAAGCATTTCAAATGATTCAAGTGTATTTTCGCGTAACCAGCTAGCTCAGTGGGTAGCGCGCATTTTACAGATCGAGAGGGCGCCTGTTCAATTCTCGGGCGGGACATACTTCGGAGGACTTTTTTCATAAAAACATTATACTAACATTCTTCCTTAAACCACTGATTTTAAACCATGTAGTACAGTGGTCAGTCAATGACGGTAGTATGCGTTTGGTTAATAGTAAACAGCTAAAAGATTAAGCATGAATCCAGAGATTTAGCCTTTCCAGGAACAGTGAGTAGATTGACTGACCGCCGTAATATGATCTATACAATGTGTTGCTTCGACGTTAATCTCAACCAAAAATGTACAGCGTGAATTAAGTTTTCGATGATATTTATGCAATGTAGAATCTAGCATAATACTTTATAATGAAACAATCAAACTGGATGCATTTTAATGTCGTATGAACCAAGTTTGATAGTTTTTTACTCACAATGCTTAATGTTACTAAATGTTACAGTAAATACAAATACATTGTATTATTACGCCGGTCACATATTCACGGAAGACGACCACGGAAGATCCACGTGTTAATTACATCGAAGAGCAATTTAAGTTATTTGCTTAGATTATTAATTATAGATTAAGAGTCAGTACACACAGGAAAGTATAATATCATTTGGGTAAGCTGGTATAGTCCAACAGAATTAACCTGAGCTTGACCTTTATTCAAGAATATATCAAACTCAGTATTTACAGTCTATTTTTGTCTTCGGTTGTAACTCGCGCTTTATCGGAAGCTTTCGGCAAAATACACGTACTGGACAATTAATGTTGTTTTTATAAGAATAAATACTTTGAATATGTGCCATAATAATGCTGACTTACTTTTAACCCCCAAAACTAATGTGTCCAAAATAAAAAGTACAATAATATGCCACTCAGTTTAATAAATTGATTTATAGTCACATCGGTTGTTATAAACACGTGTATAACCGTATACACGCGTACGGAAACTCACGATTTTATGTAAGTGAAGTGTGTAATTATTATAATAAGGTAGTTCAAGCTCAGGTTAATTTTGGTGGACTATAAATGATGGTAGATTTTGTTATTTTTTCTACTGTTAACTTAATCTCCCCACTACCCCTGGACGGGCGATAAACTCTGGCTTAAGGTTTTTAAGAACAATAAAGTACCAAAAATTGCAAGTTGCAGTCACTTACCCTACTTAGTTCATTGTAAATGAGATTAGACATAAAGTTGTTGTTGTTTTTATTGTTGTTTTTTTATTGTGTTTAATGCCATACCACCCCATTATTTAGGTCATATAACAACGGACAGTTAACCTATTCACGATTCCGGAAAATGCTGAATACCTGAATGTAATGAATACGTAGAGCTTCGTTGTCAATGCTCATATCGAGGGTTGCCCGCAAGACTGTAGTAACTCACTCTTTAACACAATGCACTTACATCAGTCTTGCAGGCAACCCTCGGTATAGTAAACAGTGTTATTTCGTTTCTTTTCAGATCACAGTCGGTTTATTACCACATTACTAGTTCAATTAATCGTAATCAATCAGCACCATCATTTCAAACATTAAGTAGGCAATATCCTGTCTGCACTATTTATATGGGGAAATATCTTTTAAGTCTCTTTTCTAATCAAAGAACGATGAAACATACGCATTTATTGCAGTCCATTCTTGTAAATATTTTATTAGTATAATTGCAGTATTGAGAAATACATTTAATAGTATCTTTGATAAAATTGTTCAGTAGAGGGAAATGATGTTATTATTGCTCTGTGTTTATGTGCTGTAACAATTACAACACGTGTTTGTCTCCAGAGATGATTACATCAAACATTATGTTGTTGTTGGGTTTAACGCCGTAGCAACGCTATGTATATGTAATATCCGGCGGTCAGTCAACTTATTCATAGTTCCTGGAAAGGCTAAATGTTATGTAATCTGAAGATTACATATTATGCAATGTCCAGGTATAAAGTAATTAAGTTAACTCATTATAGCCTTGGGCTCCCGAATATACATTTTATATATAGGTTAGACTAATTAGTTGTACTTACGTACAGTTGTTGAGCTGTCAACTCAACTGTATAAAATGTATCGCTTCTCAGTGACCATTGCTCAGTAGAGCCAGAGAGCCTGGTGGCTTTTGGCCATAACCTTAGGTCCACGCTGGACATAGGGCTTATACACAGGTTCCGTAGACTATGGATGTTTGTACTTGTATGTTTGGCTACCTTACAATCATGACATTTGATGTGCGTTTACATGTGATGTTAGAATGAACATCTGTGTTGTACTGTTGTATCCTGGGTTGTTAATACATTGCTATACGTAAGCGGCTATGCGACATAAATCTCTTGATTTAGCTGTTAACTGACTACTAGGCATATACTTCCGTCAGTGACTACCAGCTATTTTTCATGATTTATCTCATGAAATTATCCCAAGATCAAACTCCTCGAAAATATGCCGGGAATCAAACCAGCAACCCCTTTAAAATAGTGAATGTGTGAGCTACTGATTGAGCTAATCGGGCGGACATCAAAACATTAATATTTAGACTACATAAAATTTCAGTAGTTTAAAAAACTCCCTAATTAGGGGGTTTTTAGTATCTTTATCGAAGAGTGTTGTATTTGACTATCGAATGAATGTGGTTAAGCAGAAATGACAAAAGTAGTGAAGATATGCTTTAATTTTGTAAGTGTTCCAATGTTGAAGAACCTGTTGAGTACTTGAATGTTTGAAACAACTTTCAACTTAATAATTGTCTCAGTTAGTGTCTTATATAAGGGCACCAGCGTTGACAATCTTGCTAGGTATTGCAGTAATAGTTCTTATAAGATGATAAACTAGTTATGTTGCTAATTACAAAATAAGAAATTCTCACTAAAATACTATGATAATTTATTTTAATTTCTATGATAACAATGTACATTTCCATGACTTGATCTACATGTATTAGTATAATTATCCAACAACCTATTACAGCAACATCTTGTCCTACAATAATTTACAGCTGTATTACAAAGTTAAACACTTTTTAACAAAGATATAAAATTATACATGTATATAACATATCTGTTATCATTGTAATAAAAAATATATGGATTGTAAAGCATATTGATATACAGATTCTATTCACGAATATAGTAACCAGGATTTTTTTCACACCGAACATTTTAACAACTGCATGTATAGTGCGTACAAAAAACAAAACGTGTTTTGATAAACATTAAAAATGAGACAATTCATTTCAGGGGTAGGTAGTAATAAAAATAAAATTTGTGTAATTCATTTTAACAAAATAAGCATGGTTGATAAGCCACCACCACTTGTTAAATCATGCTTGTTATGGTAAAACACTTTCCATTACACCAACAACTAAGACACAAGTAAAACATATCACAATTGATTATTTTAAAGTAATCCTGGGCATCCCTCGTCGTGGGTTAGTTCACTGAATTGTAATTATAAACAGTGTTTTGTTTCTTTGTTCGAACTGTATATCAAACATCTTTTATTCATACTACTTATGATCGCTCTAAAGGAGAGATAAATAAGAAATTACTTCACAATATTTGTCTCCCTTATAACATTAAATATGAGACAGTTGACTATGAATGAAAAGTGGAAGATGACCTAGTAAATTCAATTGCGATCATGTGTAACAAGCAGAGCCGACGGCAAACAAATGTAAAAGAACGACGAGGAAGTGAATTTCCTACAGAAATATATGAACTTAAAATCGTTCAAAACACAACTTCTAAAACATCTCTTCGTTATACTACACTCCAAGGCATAGCACAACTAATGAAATATCATAACCTATAGCTAGCTACCATTTCTCATGCAAACACTGATACATGTATACAATAATTGCATGTTTCCAATATTCTAAGAAAGATTTATGAGTAAAATGAAGGAAAACATGATGAATTATGATTATATTTAATAGCAAATTACTTCTTCTTTGTGTTTTTTTCTCCATATGTTTCTTGTGAATCCATATCAAAGATGTGCTTCATTTTTTTTATATTCATAATTTTCTGATACTGAGTTGGTTATCATTAGAAAATATTAATACACACATCTGTCATATCATGGTGGCCAGTCATACCCACCGTTCCCGGGAGTGCTAAATCTCCAAATTTAGCTGTTAACTAGTTACTAGGTGACTGATAAAAAATACTTACAGTAAAGAAAAACACTAATGGGCAGATACATTTTGGAAATTCCTGGGGGTCCGAACCCCCCCCCCCCGCTAGATCTTCCTATGGGTCATAGACATTATTCATACATTTTATTGGGTCATTTTGACTCTTATTCTTAGCGTAAGATGCGTAACGTGTCATATTGCCAAAGACAATTGTATTCGATTAAATTACCAGAAAACAAAAACGCCATTCAGTCGAAAGTCATCACCGTAATAGAGTTAACTGTCAACCTAATATAAAATATAACCTATATAAGAAGTCTGGTTTGTATAACCATAATACATTTAAAGATGACAATAATACGGACATTGATGTGATCATGCTCTGCCAAATTTATTCTGACAGAAATTACCACAAAGATCAGTTAAGACATTTGAAGGCCAATTACAGTATCGGAATGTCCCCCATAATATTTCTCATCTGACTCAGTCTCTTTTTGTTCTTTTATTTGACCTAAGAGAAAAACCGAAAAACAACCATCAACAAAAGAGACACTACGGATTGCCTTCATAATTTGATGGATTCCTTAAAAATTGTTATTTTGGAACAATTCCAAAATATATTTGCTTCATTGTAAGCAAGTTAGTTTATGTTATAAGTAGGAAAACTCGACGAAATAATATGTCTCAGTCAATTAAATTCATGGCCAACATTTGTATCTTTGGATTCCTTATCCGCAGAAATTCTGCTTCCAGACATCATAGCGCCTATACTACGAAATATATTCCTACGTAAAGAACACATCCTAATTTAAAATTAAATCTAACAAAACCTCAAACACTAGCATGCGTAAGATAAAATAATGATCTCAGGTTAAAATACATTTACTTTAATTATTCTATCTGTAATGTTTGATATTTCTATCTTAATTAGGAATGTTGGCTAAGACGGAAACTAGGGACATATATTTTTAAATTGCGTCCATCATGACATTAAAAGGAATAAATCCTCTTAAATAAATGAAACTTTAAGATCATAATCTATTCAAAAACATTTGTTTGAGACACACGTTTTATTTCATAGGAGGTTTTGTATAGAACCATAGTTAACGTTGAATATTTAATGAATAAACGTTGACAAGTATTCATCTCCCTGACGTGCAAGGTTGGCAACATTCACTAGGATAATTTGACATTCGTCCAAAAATAACACGAACCTTTTCCTGATGTATTTTATCAAAACAATGTTCGTCACTTTACTATGCACTACACAATATCTGTTTCCCTTAATACATACATTAAGTACGAGACAGTTGACTTTGTATGAAATGTGGAAATTGATCGAGTAAATCCTGCAATCATGAGTTAGGAACTTTAGTGATTATTCTAGAACTCCAAAAAGGGCAGGGTGGGACCAAAAAAGGGCAGGGCGCAGCGCGCCGCGCGACTTAATTCTGAAGTATATCTGTATTCAATAACATTTAGTTAACTGATGTATTTAGTATATTATTTATATATTCATTGTAGCTGGATGCTCAACAAGTTCTTACATCCTTTTCTATACTCATGTACTCATGTACAAATATATTAATTTACTTAGCGTAGATGTAACACATGCTTTTGTGTCAAATCTTTTGCTATTTAAAAGTCCAAAAAAAGGTGGCAAGATTTGAAACTAAACGTTTTCACTATACAAGCCCCGTCTCTGCCATGATCTCTAACTTAAAGTGGCTACCTCTAGAAACTACTGTGGAAGAACAAGGACCAGACTTATAATATTCTATAAAATTGTCTATAATCTTATTGGTATACATCCTGGCCTTACCTTATTCATACTCAACACATAAAAAAACAAGACAAGGCAACAGCAGCCATCTCCATTCTATTTAACATATAAGCACATCCAAATATTCTTCCTTTCCAAGGACAATAATTCAGTGGAACAAGTTGTCAGCTGCTGTACACCAAGCGACAGTTGACTCGTTTAAACTGATTGACACTGTTCATGTGGTATAACCATAAACATTACTTAATCAGCAATCATTATGTACAAAGATTTAAAGTAACACTGTATTGTATCATATTTCTAGTTTATCACTGTAAATAAGTGATTACTGAATCTATTGTTTTTATTTTTGTTTTTACCCAAATTTTAGATTTGCGGCTAGTGCGGCTTTAGAAAAATCACTATTAGGAACAGTGCCGATGAAAAACAAATGCAGAAGAAAAGTAAGCACGTAGATTATCTAAATAGTGATGTTGAACTCTTAAAATTCTTTTAAGAAACTCCCTGTTATACTACACTACAAAGTTTTGTATTCATCATAAAAGATCACAATCTATAGTTCGTACAAAAACAAAATCATGTACATGTAAACAATACAATGAACTAATTCACGGCAAGGGATTCTCAGGATGACAATAAAATACATAATTTGAATACGTAAATGAGTGTCTTGTTGGTATAATGGTAAAGCGTTCTGCCATTACGAACCCAATTAGGGACTTTAGAGTCAGTGATAAAATCTGAAGCAATCCAATTGGTAAGTAGGTCCTTACAGTTGAAATTCTCGGATTTTATCATTGAATTCATATGAAAGGATAACAAAATATTTCACTTAAAATCTTTCTTGTTAATGAAGATATTTTCAGAAGTGATGAAATGTATGTAGTTCTTTACACTAAAAAAACTTAGCTTGAATTCCAAACAAATTAAATGATTTAAAAAAAGTTATTTAAGATTAATTTTGGCAAATTGACATTGAAAAGTAAGGGTAAAATCCGAGTAATCCAACTAATTGGGCCTACCTATTTGAAGAGTATACAAGGGGAAATAACTGACTAAGGTCCCTTATTGACTAATGAATTGGTTCATTATTATATTTACACAAACACGTTACATCATTTTGTTCCAACTATAAAGCTAGCTACCGTTTCTCGTATAAACACAGATAACATGTATACAATAATTGCATGTTTCCAGTATTCCGAGAGAGATTTATGAATAACCCGAAGAAAACATGAAGATTTATGATTATATTTACTATCAAATTACTTAATTCTGTGTTCTCTTTTCTACTTTTATTTCTTGTAAATTCATATTTAGGACGTGCCTTAGCTTTTGTATAATCCAAGGACCCTTTATTTAGGATCCATGTATAATCTTAGTTTTCCGAAACTGAGGTATCATTGGATAATATTTATATATGTATTGGTAATATCAAGGAGGTCAGTCATACCCACCGTTCCTAGAAGTGCTTAATCTCTGAATTTAGCTGTTAACTAGTTACTTGGCACATACATCCATCAGTGGCTAAACAATGCCCCGTCAGTATTTTAGATTTGAACCAACAGGCCCTTCATCAGTTGCGTGCTGCCAACTGAACAAGCAAGGCTTGCAATGTAGACAAATTGTCATACTCATTGTTCATACACTTTACAGAATCATTTCGACTCTTATTCTTAGCACAAGATGCAAAACGGGTCATAATACCTGAGACAATTGTATTCGATTAAATTATTACAAAAGCAAAAAGATCATTTAGTCAAAAGTCATCACCATTTTGAAGTTAACTGTCAACCTAATATATAATATAACCTAAATCAGAAGTCTGGTTAGAGTTATTTATTTATGTATCTATTTATTGGAGTTAACGCCGTATCAACACAATTTAGGTCATTTCACGGCGTCCAGCGCACCTAACTTAGCTTTCCTGGACCATTGTCTATAACCAGTACTCACCTACCCTACCACAGGGCCGGAAACTTCTTCATATTACTTAATCAATGGAGGAAAATCGACATTATTGTCAAATTTTCATGGAAGGGTATAACCTCCCCGGGTGGGATTCGAACCCGCACCCCTTCGGGCACGAGTATCCAAATCCCGGCGCGCTACCAACTGCGCTATCGACCCGGGTTCGTCTGGTTAGAGTGACCATAATATATTTAAAGATGACATTAATACAAACATTGATGTGATCATGTCCCAAATTTATTGTGAAAGAAATTATCACAAAATCAGTTAAGAAAGTTTAAGGTCGAGTCGCATATCGGAATGTCGTCATTTCTGTTTCTCAATCTTTCTTTTTTGCCCTTAAAGGAAACAGAAAGAGCATGTACAAGAGATACAGTACGCATTGTCTGCATCCTTTGATTGATTCTTTATTTGTTATTTTGGAACAATTCCAAAATAAATTTGCTTCATTGTTATGTTATAAACAGGAAAACTCGATGAAATCAAAATGTTTCAGTCAATTAAAACAATGGCAAACACTGCCATCATTGGATTCCTTATTCGTCTAAATTCTGCTTCCATAAATCACTTAGATTATACTTTTGAATATTCTCCTATGTAAACAACGCATCAAAATTTCAAATTTAGTCTAACCAAATTTTAAACACTAGCATGCTCAAGACAAACATATGAACTCAGTTACATTGAATTAAATTATTCTGTCCCAGATATGTCCTAATCAGGAATGCTAGCCAAGACCGAAGCTGAGGACAAAGATTAATGATTGCCCTTGTGTCCATTATTACATTAAAAGGAATAAATTCTCTTATGCTAAGGTTCCCAAAAACATAAAAATAGCCGTGAGGGCACCGTAGGGGCGCCGTGCGACCAAGCTCCGCAAGGACTCGTACGAACTCTTGTGTACCCATACGGACTGTTACATTTTTACCAGGGTCCATGGATACACGTATCAGTTTAAAGTCAAATCGTGATCACAATCGTGGCCGAGTATGGATTAAACTTGCATATCTTCCAGCTACGGCTCCGTACGGGTATGTTGTTTCGTGCCATGTGCGTACCGTCACCTTAATACGCAAGGCCTTCCACGGCATACGGCTGTCTGCACGTACGGGTCCGCCTCAAGCCACGATTTTATGGGACTGAGGCATTTGATTAAAAAACGACTCTAATCTATTAAAAAACATGTTTGAGACACACGTTACATTCCGTAGGAGGTTTTGTATAGAGTTATGAATATTGTTATCTATGTAATGAATCAATGTTGACAAGTTTTCATTTCCCTTAAGTGCCAGGTTGGCAACATTCAATAGGATCATGAGGCATTCGTCCAAAAATAACATGAACCTTTCTCTGTTGTAAAGTAACAATATAACATTTGTTTGTAGAGTGTTACTTTATAATGCAGTCACCACAAATACACACCGCTAGTTTATTTACAATTTGCGAACATCATTTTTTGTAAATAAAGCGTCCAGTTTGGCGTTCCTATCATAACAAATGTTAAAAATCTAAAAACACTTCGCTCTTTGTTGTTTTGGCTTGGTGAAAGGACTGTTTTTACCAGATATGTTGTCAAACATTTTTAAGGTACAAATTGTAATTGAAAATAGATTTTAAACATAGACCAGTTATTTGATGTTTAGTTTTCAAAATATAACGTCCATTAATTGTTTGAATGCATGTTTTCCTCCGTAAACAACTCAGACATTTTATTGTCTTTTCCGATCCGTTATTTGTTTTACTTAATGTATCGTTTCCACGAAGTTTCACCAGAGACTATTTAGATCATAGTTTATGAATATACTTAACCAATACAATGAAAATATCCCTATTTTCACACAGACGGTTAAAAGCATTTGCCAAAATTGATAAGCTTTTATGATCTTTACCTATAAAAATTTTAGTATGTTATGAATTATATATACATAAAAGGCATCTGAAAACAAACTAGAAGCAGCAACTGTCGAAAACAGACCTTTACACAATCAAAAAGCAACGAGTGACACGTTTTGAGATTTTTGTTTTGTTTGTTTTGAAATGACGCCACGAACAAACAACGTCAAGAAACTAAGAGATTTCCATCTTGGAACGGCAATCATTGTTCATCCGTATTTAGAATATGACCCCCTTTCGTTCTGCGTTAGTTTTTTGCAGCGGTTGCGTATACATGTAATCATAAGACAATAATTGATCATGCTCTCGCACTAAAGTATGTGTCTAATCAAGCAAACCAGAAAACGTATCATGTCCAATTCAGTAACATTGATCAATAAGGATACACATCAAACACAGAGGATGAACGCACAGTTTGACATTTGTGGTTCTGCTGTACGATGCGATACATATCATATTGTCAGGGATTATTGTCTTTCATTAAGTTATAAGAAAGCATATACTGCATTCAGTCAATAACCACCACATCAATAGAGTTAACTGTCAGTCTTATAACTATATGATTTAACCTTTTCTGTAAGTCTGGTTTGTTTAACCTATAATACAAGAATACATCAACCGTCGTTAATTTAAAGATGACACTAATACAAAGAAAATATGCCCTGTCAAATTTATTGAGACACAAATTTGTAAGACAGAAATTTCCACGAAATTATTTGAGACAGTTTAAGGTCGACTCGAGTATAAATGTGTCATCTATAATTATTCTGAATATGGTTTTGTCATTGTTTATTTCTCTAAAACAAAGAAAAATTACGAAATTGTCATTAACAACAGCGTTTTTACAAACTTTCTGTATAATCTGATGGTTTTATAAACTGCATTTTCGAACTTTTCCACAATTCATTTGATTCTTTACTAGCGAATAATTCTATGTCGTGAAAGGTTATTATATTTGAATACTTTTCAGCTCCCTCATGAGCCACGGTATGCTATAAACAGTATTATCACGGGAAAGTTTTCAATCATTACATGGGTGTTCTATGTTGTTGTGTAAAAACCAACGTTGTCCTTAGTGAGTCACTAAACAAACAAGAAGTCTCAAACACATTTCTGTTTATTCTTTTTATTTTTTAGTTATTTGTTAAACATCCTGTACAACATCTTCTTTTCTGTAAAAAGACTGAAATATGGTTATAACATTCTCGTTCCCCGAGGTATCAATATTCTCGATCTAACAAAAAGCTAGTATTGAGAATCCTACTAGAGTCTGGGTACGCGAATGGGTTATAATTGACCAATTATTAAGAGACATAGCAGATCCTCTTGAGAATTAACAAAGAATAATGTGTATTAGAGTGCATAATTATCCTTATTCTGTACGATTCAATATAGAATGCATCTGTCAGTAGCACTTAAAACATTATTCCTTTACAATCTTAATAACTGCAGGATTGTCTCATTTCTCACAAATAAAGCATGTTCAGCTATTTTAAGAAGCAGTAAGCACGTTTCACTATTAATCCGACAATTTTAGATTAAAATAGTCGAAAGCCTTTATGATTCGAAAATAAGTTATACTGAATTTATACTGAATTTAAGACTTGATTCGTGACTTTCTTGTAAACATTTTGGAATGTCTGAAAACGGTAATATCTAATTTCCTTCCAGCTAATTAGTATTGTTTAAGATAGCGTCATTTAAATTAGAGTCTGTCGGTTGTACTAAATAAGGGTTTTCAAGTGCGGATTGTTTAGAAAACGTGGATTGAAGGTAATGTGTCTATCAGCGGTGTTGTTTTAACGTGTTGTGGTAACGACATGTATCACGCCTTCAGAATTTAACAAAAATAAACCACTTTGCCAATCCTAAGACCAAACCAAACTGGGAATGACCAGCTTGCGACAAGAGAAATTCTTATTTATCTATAACTTAGCATAGAAACAAGATTCCTGAGCCGATAAATATTGGAAATTTACGTCGCAGAGTTGCATTGTCTTTTAGCGGATAAGAAATGTATTTAAGGTTTGATTGAATGAATACAACTTAGATGGAAGAAGTAAACATGCTTTAATGTTTCAAATAATACATATTGAATTTAAATTATCAGTGCATTGAGAACAATCTGCGAACGCAGCAAATTATTATTGGATGGATGTAAGACTGTGTGGTATTTAATAGAAACGTGTACTTATCGTTAATCTAGATCTGGATATAAAAGGAAAGGTGAAACATATCAAGATCAAAATATTAGTTGTGTCGAGTGGACCTTAAATGTTTCTATGCCAGAAAATACGGTCTTGAGCTTTTTACAATCTGCAATTTACATTAAATATTGAATATTTCTTATGGAATAAATTCTGTTTCTGTCGTAGGTGACGCTATTAGTTTAGATGTGGTAAGAACTTTATCTTTAACATTTCCAATATTTTTTGTAAAAAAACTCACTCTAAACATCTTACATGGTGTTTAAATTATTTATTTAATTTTATATATAGTTTATAAATTCGTGCATAATAGACGTTTAACATTTTTGTTATACATTTGGCACGAACTTAACTTACCATCAATACATAACCCATACATGTATGTAAAAACGACGCTTAAATTACTTGGTGTTTATTTACTTACGGTAGAGTGAAGTATTACATTTAAAACAACGATGTAAATTGATAAAGATGCAAAATTGATACTTATTCATAATATTTAAAGAAGGGTCCATAATTAAATAGTATGCATAGACATATTATACTCTAAAAAGACCTTCGAGTCTTCTACTACTTAATCTATATCTAGTGAACTTTACTTTGAACCGTTTCTATTGCCACTTTGCATCGTCACCATGATACTTGATATCGACTTACATTGATTAGGGTGCTCTTCTTTCTCTACTCAGTCCATACAATTGTTCAATTGTTTATCCGAAGGACAACATCTTTTAAATATGTTTCACATTGATATCTTGTCCATGGTATATGTAAGGTGTCTTCATGTGTCGTGTCTAACTAAAGTACGATTTTACCTACGTGTTTATTGGAACATTTTCTCGTAAATGTTCAATTGGTAATCTTGCAGTTTTGGAAAAAAAGATCCTGTCCATTAATCAGCTTTTATTACAGCGTTACAAAAATTATACAATTATTGGGTGATTTCAATATTGCAGGAGATATTTATGACGTAAAGAGAAGGAATACATGATAATTCAAGTTGACATTTACGATCCAATGACAATTTCTTTTTGTTCTATTTTCTTCTGTTATTTCATTGTTCATCCATATTTAGAATATGACTTCCATACCTTAACGTAAGAGTTTTGGGGCGGGGGCGTGTTATCGTGGGATAAGAACTAACTATTTTATTACACATACGATTACGTATAACTTATGTCATCAAAAATATATACATTTTTTTTCTTATTGGTAATTACCTACTCATCTTTTCGTGCATTCTTTCAAATGAATTCGTCTACATTGAAACATCAAACATTATCATCATGAGTTTCCGTTCGGAACATATTTCCTATGCTAAACGATCCTTATCAAAGTTTAAAGTAAGGAGACAATTTCACAAAGCTAAGGAGAGTAAGAACTCACTCTAGAACACCAGTTACGATATAACCACGCACGACAATCCAAAGAACACGTATTGTCCAATGCATCTTTTGACAAAAAGTCTTCCGAAACATTTTAGCGAAAGTCAATCGCATAATTTTGCAGTTCAAAGTCAGAAGGATAAGAAAAATAACTAAGAAGTGATACTTGGAAGGTATACAATATTCGACATATTTCATTACTATTTGGAATTGATTGATCAAAAAATGAAAAGCGACATATGTCAGTAATATCAATCAATAATACAAAGAATCAAACAAACAATTTCAACTGATATGTTTGACATTTGTTCTTGGTGTAAGCTGCGCAATGTGTCATGCTGTCAGATAAAATTGACTTTGATTCAGTTATCAAAACACGAACATCAAGTAATAGGTTTAACTGTCTGCCGTATAGATCATTTAACATTTTTACAAGTCTGGTTTGTTTAACCTTTCACACTGTGATATATTAACAACACTAATATATTTAATACTGGCACTAATACAAAGATCTAAACTGTGCTCTGTCAAATGTATTGAGACGGGAATTTAATGTAACAGAAATTGCCATAAGATGTGAGACAGTTTAAGGTTGACTCGCATATCTGAATGTCAACTTTAATGATTCTTAATCCAGAGGCTTACTGCTATGTATTATCAGGAAATATATCTATATAAATATATAGACATTTATCAATTAATCTTTATTGTGTCTGGTTTGTGTGACTTACGATACAAAGATATATTTAAAGATAACATTAATACTAACAATTATCTAAATACGACTCTCTGTCAAGACCATGATCGATCGTAATTGAATTCACTAGTGAACATTTTGATCAACTCGTACTTTGAACAAATTGCAATCACGTTTTCAAAGTGACTTTGTCCTAAAGCCGAATCGGTCACATGACAGAAATTTTCAGGAACTTCTATTGGATTGTTATATATAAAGTATTTCCGGGTCTTACACTTTCTGGAGGATACTGTATCAATTGATGACTTCCTTAATTGTTCTTTGGAACAATTCCAGAATACATATCTATTATGATTGACGAATGCGAATGTTAAGAATTAGAAACTATGCTGAGCCATAAACTTATCTTGTACAGAAAAGGTCCAATTTGTTGTCCATTTAATGCATCATTCGTTATTTTGCTTCTAGAATTCGTTGTGCATATGGTTTACTCATTTTCCCTGTCTGTGTGATATATTTTAATATAGAACTTTATTTGTCAACACATGTATGCTCAATTTTAGCATTTTGTGCATTAATAAAGTCAAACTGCTATTTATTTTAATTAATTTTTTCCACATGTTTTGCAACTCTTTGTATTGGCATGGGTTAAATAATACATTTCAATTATCTGTTTTAAATATTAAAGGAATTTGACCATTATATGACAAGACAAAGGCTATTGGTATAGTGAGGTAATAATATAAGTTTAACTAGTTTATGAAAGTGGGTTATTTTATGTAGACTATTTCCTGACATAGCGTTTCTAGTTAACCATATATCGACTGTTTGATTGCTTGTTTCTTCCATCAAACGTTGAGACATTTTATTGTCTTTTCTGATCCAATAATTGGTTTATTATTCCATTTTCACCCAGTGTCTCAAAGGGACTATTAGTGTCTGTTTGTTCGAGTATGATTAGCCAATACAGGGAAACTATCAACGTGTTTTTTGCATAGCCAATTATGAGCATGTTTCAATAGTTATAGTTTTTATGATTTCTATGTTTGTTTGGCATATTTTATCCTTATAGACGCTTTTACTGTTTAAAAATTAGCTCATTTAGATGTTTTATGGATGCACGTTTTACCCGGCGCCATTTAAGCTTACAGTTACAACACCGTATATACACAATAATTATTCTTCTATCAAGGAACGATTAATTCCGGCAATGCCCGATTACCTTAGTGTCCATTAAAAAGATTTATGAAACACTAATTGATATTTAACACATTCTATAATGATATATGTTCACTAATTGATATTTTATTGAACATAAAATGTAGAAAGATTGTTCGTGTTAGAGATAACACGAACGAGCTTTCTACATTTTATTTAGCCACTTATTTGATAAGGAACGACGGTTGAGCTATTAATTTGCATTAGCAGACCATTCTCTTAATGCTTTATACGCTCCAATTATGCAAGCATTACTGCCATTAGTTATTCGCGTCTCGTAGAAGGATGATAAGTTGAGTTGTTGTTAAACATACTTTGTTACTTCAGCCGGCTGTCATTTATAACTAAATGCAATATGGGTTAATAAGCATAAAATATTAACCAATAGACACATTGGTGTTATCGCAGCTATTACTTGTGCTGATTTATAAATAAGACGTTAGAGATTGCGATATTGCATCATTGGTCAGGGTTTGATTGGTTTTTGTTTTATGTCAAATTATTGGTTCATGAGTACACAAAAAATGTATAACTCAAATTTCAAATAAAAACTATTACGATGATTGTAAAAGTTATTATATAACAATAAATTAAGTTTTACTATGTTTTGCATTATCAATTACTATTTAAATAAGTTTTAAACAGTCATACAAAATAACTGATTCGAAAAAAACTACGAATAAAATAATATTTCAAAACAGTCATTTCCAATAACGTTTTGGAAATAACAAAAAGCATACTAAATTTGCGTATTTTGAAAATACTCTTGCAATATACATTAGTGCAAACATACAATTGTTGTTGAATAGGATTTCTCAAGTACTAAATGATTCTCCTTATTACTGTGTAAAAAAATTTATAAATATCACTTGCATAGTAGTAAACAACAATTTGTCATTCACTAAATCCGTTTAAAAGCAATATTTCTACGTAAAGCTTGTAATTTCCTGCGAACGAAAATAAGATTAATATTGTTACATGACATAATTTGCCCAATCTCTGAAACATTGCCATGTCTATCTGAATCAGGAATGCTAGCCAAGGTCGAAGGACATAGATTGCCCTTGCGTCCATTATCACATTAAAAGGAATAAATTCTCTTATGCTACCGTCCCATAAACATAAAAATAGCCGTGATGGCACCGTACGGGCGCCGTGCGACCAAGCTCCGCAAGGACTCATACGAACACTTGCGTACCCGTACAGACGGTTACATTTTTACCAGGATCCGTGAGATGAGCCATGTATACACGTATCAGTTTCAAAGTCAAATCGTGAAGAAAATCGTGGCCGAGTACAGATTAAACATGCATATCTTCCGGCTACGGCTCCGTACGGGTATGTTGTTTTGTGCCATGTGAGTACCGTCACCTTAATACGCAAGGCTTTCCACAGCATACGGTTGTCTGCACGAACGGGTCCACCCTAAGCCACGATTTTATGGGACTAAGATTAAAAAGAAAGATCATAATCTATTCAAAAACATGTGTTTAAGACATACTTTACATTCAATAGGAGGTTTTGTGTAGAGTTATGAATATTGTTATCTATGTATTGAATCAATGTTGACAAGTTTTCATTTCCCTTATGTGCCAGGTAGGCAACATTAAATAGGATCATGGGGGTATTCGTCCAAAAATATCATGAACCTTTCTCTGTTGTAAAGTAACAATATAACATTTGTTTGTTTGAGTGTTACTTTATAATGCAGTCACCACAAATACACCCCGCTAGTTTATTTACAATTTGCGAACATCATTCTATGTAAATATTTAGCGTCCGGTTTGGCGTTCTTGTCATAACAAATGTTAAAAATCTAAAAACACTTCGCTCTTTGTTGTTTTGGCTTGGTGAAAGGACTGTTTTTACCAGATATGTTGTCAAACATTTTTAAGGTACAAATTGTAATTGAAAATGGATTTTAAATGTAGACTAGTTATTTGATAACTAGTTTTTAAAATAGAACGTCCATGAATTGTTTGAAAGCATATTTTCCTCCGTAAACAACTCAGACATTTTATTGTCTTTTCCAATGCGTTATTTGTTTTACTTATGATATCGTTTCCACGAAGTTTCACCATGGACTATTTAGATCATAGGTTATGAATATACTTACCAATACAATGAAAATATCCCTTTTTTCACACAGACGGTTAAAAGCATTTGCCAAAATTGATAAGCTTTTATGATCTTTACCTATAAAATTTTCTAGCATGTTATGAATTATATATACATAAAAGGCGCCTGAAAACATAACAGACACAGCAATTGACACAAAACAAAGACACACAGTAAAAATGCAAAGCGTTAGATGTTATACATTTTTAATCTTTTGCTATAAAAAGATACTACAAACAAATAACGAAGACATAAAACTAAGGGATTTCCGTTTAGGAACAGCATTTATTGTTCATCCATATTGAGAATATGACCCCCTTTCGTTCTGCGTTAATTTTTTTGCAGCGGGGTGCGAACATTTACATGTAATCTTAAGACACTAACTGAACATGCTCATCCACTAAAGGATGTGCCTATTCACAGCAAACCAGAAAACACATGATGTTCAATTTAGTAATATTGATCAATAAGGATACGCATCAAACACAGAGGATGAACAGACAGTTTGACATTTTGTAGCTATGCTTAAGGTGCGATACGTGTCATATTGTCAGGGATTATTGTCATTGATTAAGTTATAAGAAATCATATACTACGTTTAGTCAATAACCACCACATCAATAGAGTTAACTGTCGGTCTCATATATTATTAACCTTTTCTGTAAGTCTAGTTTGTTTAACCTATAATACAAGAATACATCGACCGTCGTTAATTTAAAGATGACACTAATACAAAGAAAACATGCCCTGTCAAATTTATTGAGACACGAATTTGTTGAGACAGAAATTGCCTCGAATTTTTTGAGACAGTTAAGGTCGACTCGAGTATAAATGTGTCATCTATAATTATTCTGAATTTGGTTTTGTCATTGTTTGTTTTATTTCTCTAAAACAAAGAAAAATTACGAAATTGCCATTAACAACAGCGTTTTTACAAATATTCTGTATAATCTGATGGATTTAAAGACTGCATTTTCGAACTTTTCCACAATTCATTTAATTCTTTACTTGCGAATAATTCTATGTCGTGAAAGGTTATTATATTTGAATACTTTTCAGCTCCCTTATGAGCCACGGTATGCTATAAACAGTATTATCACGGGAAAGTGTTCAAGCATTGCATGGGTGTTCTATGTTGTTGTGTAAAAACCAACGTTGTCCTTAGTGAGTCACTAAACAAACAAGAAGTCTCAAACACATTTCTGATTATTCTTTTTATTTTTTAGTTATTTGTTAAACATCCTGTAAAACATCTTCTTTTCTGTAAACAAACTGAAATATGTTAATAACATTTTCGTTCCCCCAGGTTATCAAGATTCTCGATCTAACAAAATAGCTAGGATTGAGAATATCCTACTAGACTCTGGGTTATAATTGACCAATTATTAAGATACATAGCAGATCCTCTTGAGAATTAACAAAAAATAATGTGTATTATAGTGCATAATTATCCTTGTTCTGTACAATTCAATATAGAATGCATGTGTCAGTAGCACTAGCACATCATTCCTTTACAATCTTAATAACTGCAGGATTGTCTCATTTCTCACAAATAAAGCATATTCAGCTATCTTACGAAGAGGTAAGCACGTTCCACTATTAATCCTACAATTTTAGATAGAAACAATCGGGGGCCTTTATGATTTGAAAATAATTTATACTGAATTTAAGACTAGACTCGTGACTTTCTTGTAAACATTTTGGAATGTTGAAAATAGTAATGTCTCATTATCTTCCAGATAATAAGTATTGTTTAAGATATCGTCATTATAATTAGAGTCTGTCGGTTGTCCTTAATAAGGGTTTTCAAGTGCAAATTGTTTAGAAAACGTGGATTGAAGGTAAAGTGTTTATCAGCGGTGTTGTTTTAACTCGGACATTTTTATTTCATTACCATAATTGTTGACATCAAGAAAGTAGCACATGCTTATTGGTAACAACATATTTCACGCCTCCGGTTTTTAAACAAAAATAAACCACTTTGCCAATCCTTAGACCAAACCAAACTGGGAATGACCAGCTTGCGACAAGAGAAATTCTTATTTATCTATTGTCCAATGCAACTTTTAACAAAAATTCTTCCGAAACATTTTAGCGAAAGTCAATCGCAAAAGTTTGCTGTTCAAAATCAGAAGGATAATAAAAATAACTAAGAAATGATACTTGAATGACATTTGTTTTTGGTGTAAGCTGCGCATTGTGTCATGCTGTAAGATAAAATTGACTTTGATTCAGTTATCAAAACACACAAACATCACAGTAATAGGTTTTACTGTCTGTCGTATAGATCATTTAACATTTTTACAAGTCTGGTTTGTTTAACCTTTTACACTGTGATATATTAACAACAATAATATATTTAATACTGACACTAAAACAAAGATCTAAACTGTGCTCCGTCAAATGTATTGAGACGGGAATTTAATGTGACAGAAATTGCCATAAGATGTGAGAAAGTTTAAGGTTAAGTCGCATATCTGAATGTCAACTATAATGATTCTTAATCCAGAGGCTTACTGCTATGTGTTATCAGGAAATATATCATATAAACATATAGACATATATAAATTTATCTTTATTGTGTCTGGTTTGTGTAACCTTCGATTCAATGATATATTTAAAGACAACATTAATACCAACAATTATCTAAATACGACTCTCTGTCAAGATTATGATCGTAATTGAATTCACTAGTGAACATTCCGATCAACTCGTACTTCGAACTAACTGCAATGACATTTTCAAAGTGATTCTGTCCTAAAACCGGATCAGTCACATAACAAACATTGTCAGAAACTTCAATGGTACGGTTATGTATGAGGTATGTCCAGGTCTCAAAGAGCCAAACACACGTTTAAATATTCTGAACGTATTTAAATACTATTCAGTATTGACATTGGACTTGGAGTAAAACCTAAATCTACAAAACGATATTTACGCTGTTTCTAGAGGATACTGTATACATTGATGACTTCCTTAATTTTGGAACAATTCGAAATACATATCTATTATGAATTTATGATTGACGAATGCGAATCTTAAGAATTGGAAAATATAAAGTACCATAAACTTATCTTATATAGAAATGGTCCAATCAGTTTACCATTTTACGCATAATTCGTTGTTTTGCTTCGTTGTGCATATGGTATACTCATTTACCCTGTCTGTGTGATATATTCTAATTTAGAATTATATTTGTAAACACTTACATGCTAAATTTTAGCATTTTGTGATTAAATCAAGTCAAAATTCTATTTGTTTTAATGATTTTTCTACATGTTTTGTAAGTCTTTGTATTGGCACTGGAAATAATACATTTCAATTATCTGTTTTAAATATTAAATGAATTTGACCATAATATAAAAAGACAAAGGCTATAGTGAGGTTATAATATAAGTTTAACTGTTTATGAAAGTGGGTTATTTTAGGTAGACTATTTCCTTACATAGCGTTTCTAGTTAACCATATATCGACTGTTTGATTGCTTGTTTCTTCCATCAAAAGTTAAGACATTTTATTGTCTTTTCTGATCCAATAATTGGTTTATTATTCCATTTTCACTCAAAGGGACTATTAATGTCTATTTGTTCGAGTATGATTAGCCAATACAGGGAAACTATCGATGTGTTTTATGGACAATTATGAGCATGTTTCAATATCTATAGTGTTTTATGATTTCTATCTTTGTTTGGCATATTTTATCCTTATAAACGCTTTTACTGTTTAAATATTAGCTCATTTAGATGTTTTATGGATGCACGTTTTACCCGGCGCCATTTAAGCTTACAGTTACAACACCGTATATACACAATAATTATTCTTCTATCAAGGAAAGATTAATTCCGGTAATGTCCGATTACCTAGTGTCCATTAAAAAGATTTACGAAACACTAATTGATATTTAACACAATCTATAATGATATATGTTCACTAATTGATATTTAATTGAATATAAAATGTAGAAAGCTTGTTTGTGTTATCTCTAACCACTTATTTGATAAGGAACGACGATGAAGCTATTAATTTGCATTAGCAGGCCATTCTCGTAATTCTTTATACGCTTCAATCTTGCAAGTATTACTGCCATTAGTTATTCGCGTCTCGTAGAAGGATAATAAGTTGTTGTTAAACATACTTTGTTACTTCAGCCGCCTGTCATTAATGACTAAATGCAGTATGTGTTAATAAGCATAAACTATAACCCAATAGACACATTGAAGTTATTGCCGCTATTATTTGTACTCAATTTGTAAATAAGAGGTTAGAAATTGAGATATTACATAATTAGTCAGGGTTTGATTGGTTTTATTTTATGTCAAATTATTGGTTCATGAGTATACAAAACTTGTATAACTCAAATTTCACATAAAAACCATTATGATGATTGTATAAGTTATAATATAACAATAAACTAAGTTGTACTTTGTTTTGCATTACCAATTATTATTGAAAAAGTTTTAACAGTCATACAAAATAACTGATTCGAAAAAAACTACGAATAAAATAATATTTTAAAACAGTTATTTCCAATAAGGTTTTGGAAATAACAAAAAGCACACTAAATTTGCGTATTTTGAAAATACCTTTGCAATATACATTAGTACAAATATAATCTTTGTTGAATAGGATTTCTCAAGTACTAGATGATTCTGCTTCTGACTGTGTAAAAAAATATATAAATATCTCTTGCATAGTAGTAAACAACAATTTGTCATTCACTAAATCCGTTTAAAGGCAATATTTCTACGTAAAGCTTGTAATTTCCTGCGAACGAAAATACTATTAATATTGCTACATGACATAATTCGCCCAATCTCTGAAACATTGCCAGTTATCTGGAAAGAAACAGAAAAGGGGAAAATCAAGGAATATGCTACTAATCAAAAACAATTTGGTTGTCATTTATAAGGAATAATATTTCCAGCATTTTTGAGTTCGCTAGATAGATTGTTATGGAGTTTTGTTACGTGTAAGCTTTCGTTATTAGTTTGTAGCGTCGTTTGTAACAAACGTTTAAAATATTAAAACATCTCTCGCGTTGCTTTTCGGCTGTGCAAAAGGTCTGTGGCTTTACTGTTGTTGTTTTTATACGTTTTCATTCGCCGCCCGGCTAGCTCAGGCCATTCTCCCTCCTACCAATGATTTTTAATTATGTAGGGCAGTTGTCAGTCACTGACGAAAGTATGTGCTTAGTAGTTGGTTAACAGCTAAATCCAGAGATTTAGCCTTTGCAGGAGGAGTGAGTAGGTTGACTACCGCCGTTATATGACCTATAATTGTGTTGCTACGGCGTTAAACCCACCAAACAAACAAACAAATTTATACGTTTTCAGACTTATATTAAAATCTACAAGATAAAATGCTAATATTCACTATTATATCCAAGTAACGAACCTGGTTAGTTCAGTGGGTATCGCGGTTATTTGCCATCCTCATGACTGTTGGTTCGTCCTCATGGTAGGTCTTGCTAAATGGGATCATGGCCATGCTCTTCGATCATTCTATACCCTATCATCGTATCAAGTCTGACAATTGACAGGCTTTAGCAAAGATATTTGATTTGTATATCTAGAGGTCTGAAGATAGTAGGTAGGCAAAACGTCCTTCGCAAATTGTCACATATTGGATCTTATAACCACAAAACAGACCACATTGTGTACAAATATATTTATTCTGTCTTCTAGTTAAATTTAATGGATATGCTTACTCAGCACAACAGTTTGTTTACGTCAATGCACAAACAACATTTTAAGACAAAAATTACAAAACTACTTGGGCAGCAACTTCCATTATCTATATGAGACACAAATGTAAATAATGGGATAGTTAAAGTCCACCGTTTCATTGTCTGTTGTCCATCAAGTCGTTAGTTCAAAAATAGTCTAATATTTCACATGGGAATTATAAGATCAATTTGGAACAATATAATGAGAGCTATTAAGAAGGTTTTATATACTTGCATGGACAATAGCAAGTCATTATCTAAATTCGTAAACATCCCCCCCCCCCTAATGATCAATGATTGAGTAGTCTCTTGTTTCTGTTGAATTGGTTTTTCTGTGCATATTTTACACCAGTTATATTCATTCAACACGGAATAGCAACACTATTATTGTTTAAAGTTTCCAGACATTTTAATACGTGTAGCCGTCACAAACCATCTTATATAAAAAGCCACGGTCGATAGCTTGCATTGCATCGAACAAAGGATAAAGTTAAACCGAATGAGACGACTGGTAATATACCTAATTTTGGATATTTATTTTATCTATTTTGCTACGACATTAAATATCTTAGTATTTTCCACATGCAACCAGCTTGGTTAAGTAGCTTTACTATGAGACCACTAATAAGATCACAGGTGAAGTTATGTTATTTGGTACCAGAGAAATTGTTCTGTTTGAAGAAATTACATGTACTATTTTCTAGTGACTAAAGTGAAAATCATGAACCTAATATTAATCAATGTTTCGATTCGATGTGATTATGAAATGTGATATCATACAATGCATCTTATTTCATTTTCTTCTTAGAGGAAAACAACATTGAGACTGAAATAACTACCTATCCATGAATGTTTCTCTTCACATAAATCAAGTTATTATCATGATTGCATTGTGTTATAATAAATTTGTAATAAATATCAAGATGTCAACCACAAGATGCTATTCTGATGGATATTTCCAAAGGATATAATCGGTGTATAAATGGTGTCTGATGAAATACTTAGAGCTAAAATCACAAATGTCAATGTCAATAATATAAAAGTACAACGACATTTAGATTTAAAATTTAGTGTTTGTATCTTTTAAGTTTGTAGTTTTAAATTGGCACTTTCAATAGAGAGCTGGTACTAATTTTTCAAAAACATAATATTTTGAAAATTTAATGTGAATTATTATTTGATATTAAGTGAAAGTTACATTTCATGTACTACATGACTTTAACATTATGATATCTATAGCAAGCGCTTATCATGTTGCCACGTCTGTCGGGAGGTTTTTATGCCTTACCGCGTTTCAGAAACTTAAAGCCATACACTTTTGTAAATACTCTTTAATCAAATAATGCTTACTTATTATTCCATTTTACTAAGTGTCTAAAGGCATTATAAATGTCTGTTTCTTCGAAGATACTAACAGCACGAATAAATATTTTGAAACGTACATATCCAAGCGCTTTCGTTAAGATGTCGAAAAAGTTATTATTTACATACACAATTACATGTTACAGCTTGCCAAATCATTCTGAAATTTTCCAATTTCAAAAAATGCATACGTTAAAGATTTATGAAACACTAATGGGTATTCAATGTTCACTAATTGAACTTAAAATTTAGGGAGTTTGTTTGAATTATCTTGATCCAAATAAATCCTTATAAATTGCATAAGCAAATTCATCCCTTATAAGGCATATAATTTATCTGCGGCCGTGGCGTAGTGGTAAGCACTTCGAATCCGGAGATCGCGGGTTCGAAACCCGGTCGCGGTAGGTCATACCTATACATGAGTTGTCGGCCTCGTGGTAGGGTAAGTTAGAACTGGTGATAGAAAAGTTCTCCAGGAAGCCTATTGTAGGAAGAGCTGGCCGTCGTGTATATGACCTATATATGTGTTGAATGCGACGTTAAAAAGGGAATACGAATGTACGTATAATCAATTTTGCAAAGTAAAGTGATAAGCTTCTCGTAAAGGAATAATTAGTGGAAAATATACTTGAATATGTATGCAGATTTCCATTATAATTCAGTGAAGCAGGGATGAGGTCAATTACTTGCAAAGTAATTAATTACAATTACCATTATTCTCAACCTCAGTAATTATAATTAATTGTTAATTACCCTGAGTGAGGACAATAATTAATTACAATTACCATTATTTACATAAACAATTAATTATTAATTAATTATTTCAACGAAGTATTTAGGCAAACAATGAAATTCCAGTTACTGACATGTACAAGTATTAATTCAGTGATTTTTTACCAACTCATCAGTGTGGGCCCTAGGACTTGCTGGGCTATAAATCTATGAGTCCCAAAACTTAGCCGACTAATCCAAGTTACAAGGCTTAATATTGCTTTGGTGATATAAAAGGTGTATTAACAATGGAATGAAGAAAAAATGAATTTGATTTCTACATTAATTACAATGCTTCTGATACTGAAATTATTCAAAACTGTCAAATAAATTTAATAAGTTTTTTTCATTAATTTAGTTTGTGATTAATCAAAACTTCTTTTTCCTTAATATCTTTATGCTTATCTATAGTAAAGGACATTATTATTTCTATCTGGACATAGAAGATTTGCAGACCTAGAATATGATTGACATAACTTGAACACAATTTGGTATTTACATGCATTTCCAAATTCCTGTCAGACAGGACTCCATACTCAGAAAAAGTATACATCCAAAAGATGTACATTATATTTTGAAACTTTGCATCCACAGCAAATTCAATGAGTCCTGGACTCAGGATGCAGAGGTAAAAAAATCACTGTTAATTATTGTCCTTACCTTTAAAACTCTAAATAAAAGATAAGATAACTCATATGGCAGTATGCATGTACTTGATATTTATTTTCTTCTAATAATTCTTAGTTATGTTTTATATATACCATGTACATCATATCAACAGAATCAAAGTGAAATATTTACTCAATATGGGCATTGTCGTCAAGATTATCACCTCAATGCTCAACTGTCAGTGACCAGTCAGACAATTTAATCTTTTACTATAACACCATGCAGGGTTATCAATCAATTAGCTATAGATTTCATATTACAATCACTATTGTTATGATAGTAAAGAACCCATTCATCAGGTGTGAAAGGTGTGAAAAACAGAAAAGAGTGGCCAGTTTGGAAACTAAGTCACATTTGATGAAGCATATGCAAATGTATCATGAAGTAATTGAAAAATAATTGAAATCAATTAATTATTGCCTAAATTTCCTAAGTAATTAATTATCATTACCATTGTTTTCCATTTTTTGATAAAATAATTAATTACAATTACCATTGTTTTTCACACAGTAATTAATTGGCAATTAATTGTTCAGAGCAATTAATTGGCCCCATCCCTGCAGTGAAGATATGTTGATAAACAATTGCTGCTATTATTAGTACAAAAGCTGGAATTAGACAATGGGATCTTACTTTAGTGGTCGAAGTTTGATTGGTATTGTTTTTATGTGAAACTTTTTAGATCATGCATACCCATAACTGTATGAATTACTTATTTTTTTTTACTTATGCTGTTTTTTTACTTTTTTAACTGCCCTTTTTACATCTTAAAAATATATTATTTCAAAATATTTGTAATATGAAATTATTAAACCTAGTTAACTCAGTCGGTAGCGGCTTCACCAGTCATTCTATAGGTGGGTTGTGCGCCCTTGAGGCAATTATAACAAACGTTTGCTAATTTAGAAATGAATATTCTGCACGACTCTTCTCCATCCTATCGATGTATCAAGTCCAAAAGTTGTCAGGAACTTGCAAAGATAAGTGTATTGTATGTCGAGATATCTGGGGATGGATGAGTAGATAGTTCGAAATTCACAATATGTCTTCAATTGGACCTGAAACACCATCAGACATACCGTCACTTACAAAGATGTTTATGCTGCCTACTAAACGATTGTTATATAGCTTAATCAGCGCATTAGCTCTTTTACTGAAATGCACCAACAACATCTTATGTCTAAATAATAAAACTATTTAACTTGTCTTCGCTAGCCACTTCCATTATCAGAACAGAACAGAACAGAACATTAGTTTATTCAAGAAACGTGTACATAGTACATAGTTTTGATTATAAATATAATCTACATTGTCACGGGAATGGATCCCTAAATAAGGCAATAAACATTTACAAACATATATAACAGTTATATCAATATTTGGAACAAATAGGAAAACATATAAGAATATATCATGATAATTAACCTAGCAGACATGTATATAAGGCAATAAACATTTACAAACATACATAATCAGTTATACATGTATCACTATTTGGAATAAAATAGGAACATATATTAGAATACATGCATGAAATGTAACCTGGAGGACATGTATATGATGCAATCAACATTTACAAACATATATAAACAGTAATATCATTATTTGGAAAATATATAAGAATACATGCATGTAAATGTAACCTGGAGGATATGTATATGATACAATCAACATTTACAAACATATATAAACAGTTATATCATTATTTGGAAAATATATAAGAATACATGCATGTAAATGTAACCTGGAGGACATGTATATGATGCAATCAACATTTACAAACATATATAAACAGTTATATCATTATTTGGAAAATATATAAGAATACATGCATGTAAATGTAACCTGGAGGATATGTAAATGGTACAATCAACATTTACAAACATATATAAACAGTTATATCATTATTTGGAAAATATACTAGAATACATGCATGTAAATGTAACCTGGAGGATGTGTATATGATACAATCAACATTTACAAACATATATAAACAGTTATATCATTATTTGGAAAATATACTAGAAATGCATGTAAATGTAACCTGGAGGATATGTATATGATACAATCAACATTTACAAACATATATAAACAGTTATATCATTATTTGGAAAATATAATAGAAATGCATGTAAATTTTACTTAGAGGACATGTTTATGATGCAATCAACATTTACAAACATATATAAACAGTTATACCATTATTTGGAAAATATAATAGAAATGCATGTAAATTTTACTTAGAGGACATGTTTATGATGCAATCAACATTTACAAACATATATAAACAGTTATACCATTATTTGGAAAATATATTAGAATACTTGCATGTAAATTTTACCTAGAGGTCATGTATAAGATGCAATCAACATTTACAAACATATATAAACTGTTATATCAATATTTAGAGGATATGAAAATTTATTAGAATACATGCGTGTAAACCTAATCATGGAGGACATGTATACACGGCAATAAACATTTACAAACATATGTAAACAGTTATATCAATATTTGGGAAATGATAGGAGAATATATAAGAATACATACATGTAAATTTAACCAAGAGGATTTAATATATTGTTTCTAATGAAAATTGCTTTTTTACAGTATAGTGCGAGGTTTAATAAAATATCTTTATTATGCGATTGGATAAGTTTGATAAATTTCATCATGCAAGGTCTATTAAAGAAATATGGTTTAATATAAGTTTTACGAATGTTTGAGTATGCAGGACAGGTTATAACAAAATGGTATTCATCTTCTATATCTAAAATGTTACATATCTGACAATATCTTTCGTTTCTAGGGATGTTATTACGCAAATATCTTCCAGTTTGTATTCTAAGAGAATGAGCTGATGTTCTTAATCTGGTAATCAAATATCGCAAATCAAACGGTAAAATGTCTAGATATTCTTCATATTCAATTACAGTTTTACAATTATTATACAGTAATAATGCATTGCTTTGTTCCTTTGTAGAACCCCAATCCTGTATAAAATTATCAATGATGCGTTGTTTAAAAATAGTTATGAAGGATTTATGATTTATAGAAAGTGGGTTTTCCCAGACATAATGAAAACCATAATTATACATTTTTTTCAGATTAAAAATCCAGTTTCTAGCACCTTTGTTAAAATTCTGCAAAGACTGTTGATAAACATGAAGCGTAATAATATTGTCAGATTGCAGAACTTTAAACCAGTATTTTAGAATTTTAACATATCTGTTGTTGTATAAAGGGTATCTACCCAGTTCACCATAAACAGCAGTAGATGATGTCGATTTACGAACATTTAAAATACGTTTACAAAATTTAAGGTGTATTCTTTCTAATTCTTTACATTTGTCGAAACCCCAAACTTCAGAGGAATGTTCTAGAATTGATCCAACGAATGAATCAAACAACTGACATAAAAGCTTCGGTTTTAATTTAAACTTATTACAATTAAATAACAATACATTTAATGCTTTAAGAGCTTTGCCTGCTATATAATGCTGGTTCAAGTGAAACGTCCCGGTGTAATTAAATAACGTTCCTAGATAGTTAAAACAATCAACAACTTCAATATCTTGTCCATTATAAGTCCATTTTTCACCTATTAATACCCTACCCCTTTTTCGAAAAACCACAATTTTTGTTTTTGTTGTATTAACTTCCAACCCCCATTTTTGACAGTATGTATATAATAAATCTAAATTATCACAAATGTACTACTAGCATCATGTGTATGTAATGGAATAGTTAAAGTCCACCATTTACTTGTCTGTTGTCCATCAAGTCGTTGGTTCAAAAATAGTTTAATGTTACACATGGGAATTATAAGATCAATGTGGAACAATATAATAAGAGTAATTTAGAAGGTTTTATACACTCACGTGGACAATAGCAAGTCATTATCTAAATATGTAAACATTTGTTTACCTAATGATCAATAAATATGACGTCTTACATCTTTCAGCTGAATTGATTCTTTCAAGGTTTGTTAATCTATTTTTGACAACTTTTCCATTTACCCAACACGGAAATCAGCAATAGTATCATTTAGGTGTCCTACCGTGATTAATCCGTTAGGTGCTACTCCTTTTCATTTATATAAAGCCACGATTGATAGTCTTCCTTGAATCCAAAAACCCTGCAAGAAGAATATAGTAAAAACCAATAAGTCTACTGGTATGACCGTATGTGATCTTCGAGACTTAAATTATATCAGTTCATGAGCTTTATTGTTAAAATTACTGACTCACAAATGTGTTAAATGACAACACGAGTTATGTTATTTGTTTCCTGAGAAATTATTGCTTCTATTGGGTGAAACTTTTATTTTCTAAAATCTGAATCTTCTGCTGACTCAATATTTTAAAGTGAAAAACATGATTTTTATGTTAAATTTGTTGTTGGGTTTACTGCCATAGCGACACACATATTATAGCGGTCAGTCATCATATCCCATTTCCTAAGCAAGAAACTATATCTTACTAACACAGTACTGGGTGACCAGGAATCGAAAATGATTATTCTAAAGTGTAAAAACTTTTTTCACAATCAAGCTAAAAAATAAGTAACTAAACTATCAACCATGCATGTTTGTATATGGACAAATGAAAATTCACTATTTTCATATCAAAATGACAAAATAAATAACTCCTCTTACAGGTTTTCATTAATTATCTTGAAAATTAATTTGTTTAACAAAGCTAGTTCACAAAGTATACCATACACGTAATTTGACTACTTGTCTTTAAATATATCAATGACTGTAGGATTCTTACCCTAATGTCACATCTGATGAAATCTCTTCTCATATTAAGCAATAACTCAACCAACCAGTATAATCAGTCATGCAAATTGAGTAGAATTGCTTGCAATAATGAATACTATTAATATAACACGCAACGCATATATCTTTTTCTGTATGTCTTATTTCAATATGATGTATTCATGTTACAGAAACATAAAGGATTTATAACGCTCAGATGCAGTATTAAAGGAGTTCTTATACGAACATTAGCAATTCAATGCAAGAAATTGCGATTAGTATTCGAAATAATTGTAAATAGGTACTCAGACGGTGGTAATAACTTGAGCAGTAAATAACTCATAAAAAACAATTACTGATCACGAGAGGTACTAAACTGATAACAATTATTGATTAGTAAATTTCGTGGTCAAAACATCTATGTATTAGATCTTCTCCCGGAATATCGTAATGTATCTAAAATATTATGTTTGAGTACGGAATATTTTGATTTGTCGAGACGTGGTGCTTTTTTGGTTGTGTTAAGCGCCGTAGCAACACATTGTATAGGTCATATTACGACGGTCAGTCAATCTACGTACCGTTTTAGTAAGGCTAAATACCTGGATAAAGCTGTTTACCAATTACTAAGCATAAACTTCCATCGGTGTCTGACAAATGTCGTACATGATTGACATTCAGTTGTAGGACCTAGCCATGCCACAATAATCATTTCACTTGCATGCTACCAACTGAGCTAGCCGGTGGCTTATATACGAAACTCAAATAAATCAATTCAATGTGATGTTGTTATTTGATATCATACTTTGAATTCCGTTTCATTTTTTACGAAGACAGTCATACTGAGAATCTAATACCATATACCTTCCTCATTCGCCGCCCGGCTAGCTCAATTGGTAGCACGCAAGTCTACTGATCGAGGGGTCATTGGTTAGATTCCCGGGCGGAACATACTTTCATGGAGCTTGGTCATCAAATTATTTCTACAGCCATTCTCCTTCCTACCAGTGATTTTTAATTATGTAAGGCAGTTGTCAGTCACTGACGAAAGTATGCGCTTAGTAGTTGGCTAACAGCTAAATCCAGAGATTTAGTCTTTCCAGGAGGAGTGAGTAGGTTGACTGACTGCCGTTATATGACCTATATAATGCGTTGCTACGGCGTTAAACACAACAAACAAACAAACCACGAACCATCGATTAGTAAACTTGCATGCAACCAACTGAGCTAGCCGGTGGTCCATATACAAAACTTTAAATCGATTCAATGTGATGGTGATATTTGATATCATACTTTGAATCCCGTTTTATTTTTTCTACGAAGACAATCATACGGAGAATTTAACCCCATACCTTGTTCTCTATGAATAATTCTCTTTATAGTATGCATGTTATTTCTATGATTGGACTATGCGAAAATGATTTTGAAATAGTTATTAAAATGCCAACCACGAGTAGCAAGTCTGATGTTTTCAATTGTTATAATCAGCTTAAGGTTTCAATTAGGGTTGGGTTGAAAGTGTCATCTTATAAATTGTTCAGAGCTGTAGTCATTAATGTCAATGTCACAAATATTAAAGTACAAGGATTTGAAATTTTGAGATTCTTTGTATACAGTACCCACCAAAAGTTTGGAGACAAAAGAATTTTACTACAATTCTTGAAGTTTGATGATTATTTTTGTAGAATCATTATTTTTAATACATATATATATGAATGGTTTGTGATAAAATGGGAAAAAACTTCATGAATGCAACACATTTATATAATTCAGCATCTGATATCCTAAAGCCTCCTAAACCATGTTCATTATAATTATTTTTCAAAACATAGCTTTTTGAAATTTGAAATTTGAATTTGAAATTTTGATTTGAAAGTTTAATCTGACATATCTATTAATTTTAAGTTAATGTTGTATTTCTTAACGATGATAACTAATGCAGTATGATGTCTACGGCGAACCATTCTGTACACAAACGGTCTGACTGACCTTTGTACGGGGACGCCGCGCATCATGGGTAAACTGTTTATTTACCTGAAAACACGCGGCGATGTTTACATTCTAACAATTTCCTCCTTCAAGAATACTGAACAAATAGAGTATGAATTTTGTGTCTACTCAATAAAATTTGACTATCCAACCAACTATCCTTATTAAATTAAACTTTTTAACCGGTAGTTAAATCTTCATCATGACGTGTTTACATCTGTCATTCTTTACACAGACGTTTGAAATCGAAAGTAGAATACACGGTTTAACTATTCACCTATACCTATAGAGGTTTAAAAGTACTTTGTTTATATAGATTTATATTCCTGTAGCTATAAGTGATCATTTATATTACATTTCAACTACGGTTTTGTAAAAAAACGAAAAAATCCAACGATTTTGTCTTCCTGCGCCGCACTATATTCTGTTGCGTACCAAACGCCGAATTTTGGGACGGTTGTGCGTCTTAGTATAGAGGTGATATCTTCACCTTCTATTTATAGAATGAAGGCGAACATTTATCACGTTCAATCCTTTAGATTTACATAAATAATGTCAAGGTAATTGATTTTCTTTGAGCCACAGGTGTCATAAGGTGTTTCATAGTGGGCGAATAGAATATTACAATTTCATTAACTTTAAAAAAAAACAGTATTAAGATGTTTTGCCATTATAGGATGTTCGTGATTATTCATGACAATTTGACATTAATCATAAGCTTGTCTTTTCACTTATGCCTAAACTTATTTCCTTTTTGAGGTGTATTTCACCTGCTCATCGTTCATAGAGTAGTTATTTCTACTTATGTATATTGGAAGATCTTCGTTATATCTCAGAAGCTTACTATTTCATACCAAAATAAGTAAAATGTTAATATAAATTCTTCGTGAAACATTAAATTGTTTATTGTAAAAAATAATCGTCACTAATAGCTAAATATTTTTTCCACGTTTTGAATTTGTAAACTTGAAAGTGAATGCGTATAATATTTTATTGATAAAAGGTTTTCAAGTAGTAAACAATGTAAAGACGACACTAAATACTTTAATTATCCACAATGGTAATCCCCATCATTACTTCCATGTTGCTACTTATTCTTCAACAATACTTACAAAATGTTAAACAGTGTATTTAATATGCATAGACAGGAAATTACTCCCACAAGTATTTCTACATGCATGTCTATCGATGTAAAAGTTTATAAAGGCCCTACTTAGTTAGTTATATAAAATTTGTTTCTTTTACTTGGGACTTATTTGTTACCCTTAATGTCTTACTCATAGCTTAGATATATAATGTTGTACCTTATACGAGTAAATTGAAGATTATCCTCATTGTATATATATATGTTATTGGCAATTTGTATATTTAGGCAATTTGTAAAAAAAATCATGCATCATTTTGTAAATTGCCTAAATGAGTCAGGCATTTTGTTAAATTCCTGAAAATTTCTAGGCATTTTACAAATTGACTGAAAGTTCAAGGGCTTTGTTAACAAATTGCCTAAAAGTGTCATGAACATATTATTTAAATTAATATAGTTATGCAAATCTTGATGCATATTAATGAGTTGAACATTATTTCATACAAATGATATTGCCTTGTATTGGAAACATTCACAATCAAGTCTTACATTTTAATTGGCGCGAACCAACATACTATACTGCGGCCTGTGGAGAGCTTGATATTAACCTTGAGCATGGTTAACTGTGTCATCCTTAATTTCTTGAGCGGATATAATTACAATGAAAGTTGGCAGAAATCTCTTCGACTCTCGTTTTTTTGTTACTTGTTTGTGGAGTCTATTATTTGAACAAGTTAAAAACTTTAAAGCATTCCCTCTTTGCTGTTTTGGCTGTTAAGCAAGCCTGTGTTATTACTATCGCATATGATATTTTTTCAGACTCCTTTTTGTAAAACGGGGTATAAGAATGTAGTAGATGAAATAATCGTCTAAATGGACATATGTGGTACTTAAAGATGGCATTAAATCAAACCTAAACATGTTTTCCATCGATGCAACCGTTCTCTGTATGATTGTATTACCCAGGTCGTTAGCACAATTGGCAGCGCGCCAGGATTTCGAATCTTATGCCCCGAAGGTGGTACCGTCTCGAGTTCCACCCGAGGAGGTAATACCCTTCCATAAAAATTGGACAATAATGTCAATTTTCCTCCATTAATAAGGTATATGGAGAAATTTCCGTCCTTGTGGAAGGGTAGGTGAGTGCTGGTTATAGACAAGGGTCCAGGAAAGTTATGTTAATTGCGGTGCTCTGTCCGTGAAATAACCAAAATGTGTTGACACGGCGTTAAACCAAATAAAACATATGTTTGTATATTTTCAGGTACAGAAGAAATGTTTACATTTTATCTTCTGATGATAGATGACGTCTTATCTTAATGTGACATCTACTGATAGCGACAATAAAACAGTGTCGTCGTTACTATGGTTACCGTACGTAATAATAACTGCCGTCTGCTTAGCTGGTCTAGTAGCTAACTTCTGCTGTTACCACAGGTTAGTATGAATTAAAATGTGGTTTGAAGCCTGCTTCTATAAACATGGTCAGCCAATATCCGTAAACAGATATCCTGTAGAGCGTTGTCGCACAGGATCTCTACTGTCTCCGTGGAAGGTCACGTCGAGATGAACTTTGTGTCGACCAATCAATGCGTAGCTTTCATCTAGACGAAAACACCAATAATCAAGTTTTGATTTCGTAATTTCTATTTTTAGACCAAGGTTTGCATGCTAATTTAACAGCGGTATTATTTACAGTCTGCGATTGGACGGCTCATTTCAAATTGCGTGACGTAGACGATGTAAACAAGTTACGTATCATAACAACTACGTCGTGAATATTATGATGAGAAAAGGTCACCTGAACGTGACCTTCGTTTGAAAAAGGCCAGATCTAAATTAGCGAGTATGCGAGCGGAAATTTTAGATCGGGTTTTAATCAGATTGATGGTCAGCCGACTTTGCACATAGAAACCCCTAATCATTAAAATCACCAGATAGTAGGCGATCACTCACAGTACCAATTTACACCTGAGTGGCGTGAAACGACTGTAGATACAGTTCTGCTCAAGGAAATAAGCAGTGCCCCTAATGCCTAAACTAGTAGGGTTCAAACCCGGGACATCTTGATCCCTAAGTGCTCGTTCTACCAACGAATCACTGCTCCTTTAATAAAATATATACAAATCACAATCAAGATGTTCAAAATTTCATAAGGAAGTTTAAAGCCCGTATATCAAAAGTAACATTTTTTTTTACTGCAAAGAAAATAGATATTTATCTATTTCAATCACCTCTTATGAATAAGATTGTTTTCAGATAAATGCTAATAGTGCTTAGATATGTTCATGTTATTTATTGTATTTAAAAGTGAAAGTAGATAGAAACCGAAAGTATAGAATTCGAATGTCAATACTCGAAACAATATTTTTGATCACAGTATGTTAAAGATGAAGTCTTATTAGAGAAGAAAATTACACAGAATAACATAATTAAGCTTTTAAACTATTTTGGATCAGGTATGAATTAAATGAATATAGTGTGCTCTTATAAAAGTATCCCACTTTTTTAAGAATTTGACACTTTGACAAACTCAAATTAAGAAAGCAGAATGGTTTGAACTTTTAATTGTGTCTTTAATGTATGCCATATTTTGATAACTTCATGATTGTAAAACAGTTTTCAAGTCTACTGTTAATGAATATATCTTGATATAGTGGCTTTAATGTTTGATGGCAATTTTTATACAATCCATGTGAACTAGTACATGTACAATTTAAATGAGTTTATTTTTAAGCTATAAAGAACAAATTGACTGTCTATAAACATACGCAAATAACCGGAAAGAAGATGACGTTAAGATCGTATATGATTATATTATTATTATATACCGCAATTGTATAGCGCTCTTTTCATACTGAATAGATGTTCAAAAGCGCTTTACAATCATATGCATAATTAGGAAAAACGATTTTAAATGAAAACGAAAATGAAAATGATTAAAAGATGATAAAATAAAAAAACATAAACTGAAGAATAATATAAAACTAAAAATTTGTGATCAATTAAGTGCTCATAGTATTTTAAAAACGACAACAACAACAAAACAAGTGAATTTTCAACTGTAAAAAATAGTGAATGAGAGATAATGGATTGTTGGTAGAACGGCAGCCAAATGGTCGATGGGGAATCTGGTCAAATGCCCCAAAAATCCATGATTGCAAGGTGCAAAGGATAAACTAGATGAGACAAAACTAAACTATATTTTATGTAAACAATGTCTCATGCTATCCTAGACGAGCTATACATGTTTCATTATTTTGATGTTTAATGAAACTTGTGGCAAAGTATTTTTCTTATTATGAATCTTAAGGCTGTCTGTCATAAAACGTTAAGTCGTCATCCTGAACAGCTAAAGCATACATCGATTAAAGGCATGTGTTTCTGTCATTGAGACATTGTGGTGAATTCTTACACCCCGCTCTTTAACATTTTCATCAATTATAGCAAGAATTCTGGCGTTTATCTATTTTATGGCGCCACAGCCTTGTTATCAATGGCATGATCTATAAGATGTGTAATAAGATGTTAAACCCAACAAAACGTAATCAATGTCAGCAAGGTGGTGAATACAGAACTTCCCAAATATCATGTTGATGTTTTCTAAAACATGATTGATATCTATTATACTGAAACTGTGTCTAACTTAACTTTAATACCAAGGTTCCTTCTCTTTTGAGGCTCATTACACACAATTGACAAAATATATAAGATAAGTCGTGACACTTTTTTACTGGATTTAACGCCGTGTCAACACAATTTAGGTCATTTACGGCGTCCAGCGCACCTAACATAGCTTTCCATTGTCTATAACAAATACTCACCTACCCTTCCACAAGGCCGGAAAATTCTCCATATTATCTAATCAATGGAGGAAAATCGACATTATTGTCAAATTTTCATGGAAGGGTATAACCTCCCCGGGTGGGATTCGAACCTACACCTCATCGGGCACGAGATTCCAAATCCCGGCGCGCTACCAACTGCGCTACCGACCCGGGTTAAAAGTCGTGACACAAGTTATGACTAAGGAATATATTTTGCAATTATACAATTAGAGTCATTAGTGACACTTAAACAATGATGGCTTCAAAAAGACAATGTTTGCTTTAGCTATTCGGGATGTAGCTTAGGTTCATGTAGCTTTGCTTTTTTGTGAACAGTATGTCGACTTCGACTTATGGGAATAAGAATTTGAGGGAAACCATATAAAGAATCGTCAGTTAATAATTGTAATTGAAACAAGCACAAATTTGGCACAAGATAGTGCTCATTTCACAGGAGATTTTTTACGAACTGATTACTTGAATATTTATTTGAAAATCTGATTATTTGAACCTTGTAAATAAGGCACATAAGGAGAAAAACTTAAATCAAAGAATTATCACTTGTTCTGAAATGATGAAATTGCTACTTAGAGAGCTTGTTACTTATTGACGATAGTAAACTTTTATAGATCATGAAGCATCATGTGCCCTCCCTGTTAGCTCTGTCGATAGCAGGATGGTCTACTGATTGAGGGATCGCAGGCGGGACAGGTCTACTGATAGTGGATTCGATTCCATGGCGGTGCATGCATTCCTGGAGCTTGGAAATGAAATAATTTCTACTGCCATTTTCCCTACTTTCGCTAACCATGCATGGCAGGTGTCAGTAGTTAACGGGCTTATGCGCTTAGTGACAGATTAACAGCTAAATCCAGCGATTTAGCCTTACTAAAAACGAGGAGTAGGTAGACTGACCACCGTACCAGTGTTGTTACCTACATAGATTGATACTGGATACAATGTGATGCTACGGTGTTAACCCCGAACCTTAAAAAGAGACATAACGGTTCGACTTGTTAGGAGATTCCGTACTTAAATATAAATACATTACAATGTCCCTGGAGAAGATCTAATACAACGGTGTTTTGGCCACGAAGTTTACTAATCAATAATTGTTATCAGTTTAGTATCTCTCGTGATCAGTAATTGTATTTTAGGAGTTATTTACTGCTTAGGTTATTACCACCGTCTGAGTACCTATTTACAATTATTTCGTTTACGGTACGCAATTTCGTCCATTGAGTTGCTTAAATTCATGCTTGTTAACACAATTATTATTCATACATGGCTAATATTCTATTGTTATAGAATAATGAAAGCGTTGCCGTGCAGTTAAGGTCTGCTTTCTTATACATGTTCTGCTGACTTTGCAATGTTGTACGATGACCCTTGATTGTTAAAACCACCTTCAGGCAGGTGATACCGCACATTACCCATTTTTATAAACCTGGGTGGATTTGAACATTTTAAGATTAATTTCTTGATCAAAGAAATAAGCAGTGCCCCTAGTGGGGATCGAGCCGGGGCCTCTCAATCCCTAAAGCGCACTTTTTACCAAGGGACCACTGCTTCTATATTTCCACAAAAGTACAAATAATCTTTTTTATTTCAGGAAACGGCGAATGAAATATCTGAGAAAAGTTGAAGTCATGGAAACAAGAGAACGTGTAATAGAACGTCGAATTGTTCTAAATCTTATTAAAGCTAAATATAGAACTTGTCTAGTAGACGAAGAAACTTGGAATAAAAACACTAAGACAAACGTGATGACACTGTCACAACACCAGATTCGTACTTCAAACAGTGATTCGGGCATTGCACATTTGTGATAGTCAGAGAGTTCTGAGTGATTCTCTATGAATTATGGGTAATATTTGTATAAAGTCAGGGTCCATAGTCACGTGATCTACAACAACTGCTGATTAGGTGAAACATACACTTGTTTTTCGCTGATGTCTCTTTCCAGACAAGTTATTGATTGACGTGACATTGCACATAAAATAACTGCTACTTACCTGTGACCCAAATTTGCCGAGGTGAAGTTTTATCAAATTTTAATCTATTAAACCACCACGCAAAAAGATGGAATATAATTTTTAAATAAATTGCTAATGATTCAAAGTGAACAATACAATTTACTGGCTCTTGTGAGCATTTTCAAGGAAAAAAAAACACTTGTTTTATTCGATTATTAATTTTGCCTGGTTCAAGAAATTGACGACAAACAAGTGTTTGTTTACTTATACTAAGTGATCGCTTGACTTTATACCCTTGAACTGTGATAAAGATGTGTTATAAGTGCGTACATAAGTTCAAAATGATGGGATTTTAGATCAGACATAAATGTGTAAGTTACCTGCAGGTTGCACTTTTTCTATATGTGTGTGATTGCCATTAAAATTTGAGTGATTTGGTGAGTAGGGCTTTAACATGCAATGGAGAATTTTGGGCGATTTGGACGAAAAAGAGGAATCATTGGTCGAGATGTGTTTTAAAAAAGAAAATTGTGTTCATATGATTCGATGTAAAGGTTTGAGTTGTTATTGCCTTTTTAGACTAAAATATGAAGTATGTCGGCTTTCTAACCAACAGATTGTTTTCGTATTAACATGACATGCCCATTGTCTTTGAAAAAAAATTAAAGTTTTGTTAGAGCCTGATAATAAATGTAAGAAATAACTATGTAAAATAAAATAATCTAACTTAATTACAATTTATAGACCAATTGTTTGAATTATGAAAATTTACGTGTTCTAAAGCTCACTGAATAAATCTAACTTTCAGTTTCACTTGAGGCATTCAATATTTACGAGTGAAAATATCTAATTTTATGGAGTGCTGACGTTTTCAAGTTTTATCGCTTATTATTGAATTATTTTGATATTAAAATATTCACTGATATTGCTGCTGCATTTTATTGTTCTGTTTATTTGATAATAGACTTTTACAACCTGCGTGAAATATGGCATACGCAATGTATTATTTACGGGGGGGGGGTTTCAGAATATCTCTGGTAAAATCAAATAGTGAAGAAAGTTTAGTATATTTATTGAAGACAAAATCTAAAAAAGTCATAATAAATCCATTTTGAAATGATCTTGAGTATATAAAGAGTAAGACTGGTGTCCATTTATTCAAGAGAAACGTACATCTACATCCATGCAGTGTACCAACATTTGATAGTCTCAGTTCATCTATTCGTCTTCTATTAACTTTAAAATTGCTATTTACCATCCTTCGGTGTATTAATGTAATTATTCAATACGTATTATTTGTTCATTAGATATACAAAAAAGCAGAACATCTCTACACAAGTAAGGTTCTTGCCTATGGACTCTGAAAGCCATAGCCCTCTTACAGGAACGCTTCGAACACAAACCCCTCTGCGTTCCAGATGCCGTGTAGTACAGGATCACTGTTTTGGTAGGCTACATATGATTATATATACAATATATATGTACGTATGTTTATTTGTTTCTCCTGGTTTTTACTGTGATACTTTAACTGTCATATCAGGACCACAAAGAGCATCTTGTTTTGTTTTTTTGGACACGTCAATATACATTTTGTTGTAAAATTTTGTTCTACAGTCAGTTGCGAAAACATTAACATCGATGATCTAAATAATCGATAAATGCTCGATATTCACCGTTCATAGCTATTTTATCGATTGTAAGTAAACAGTTCTGTTGTCATTCGGAACTCCTCGGCCATTCGCTACACGACTAACCTCGGACATATTTAGGCGCCATTTTGAAACTATGTAAACAAATACATGATTGGTTAAGCGATGACTGACGTTTCGCTTTTAGTCTGTAAATTTAATATCATACATTTCAATGATACCGATGAACAATATTTAATTAAATATCAAACAAATAAATATGTTTAGACAAAGATCTGTGTGTATACTACAAGAACTATTTTGTGAAACCGTTACGTTCTTCGCCTCGCGTAGGTAGTAAAATCACCAAAATCCAGTGAAGACCCCCACGAATCCTTCTGAGATTATTAATTCATGAAAGGTCGAAGGTGTTCCGAATGTTCTGTATTGCGTATTTAAATCAGCGGGGTTAATGTAATGATTACTGACAGTTAAATAAACATTAACAATAGTTCAGCACGACGTCTATAAACCTAGCACTAAGGCTTGTTAATAAAATCACCGAAGTTTGAAGTATGTACATTTTTTGTTATTTCAACGATTTTTGATATATTATATAAATGTTTAATACAATTAAAAATCTACTTGACTACTAGCGCTGGTTCATTGGTATACACTTCATGTTCCTGTAAGTGCGCTGCAACAAACAATTGCAAAACAATTGACAATATGTTCGGTCAAAATGAACGAAATAATCACGCTTTAAAGTCAAAATTATGTGTTCATTGTTCTTGAATATTCAATTATTTGTTTGTTATAGTTTATATTGAAATGTATTCACATCATTGTAATGAATATATAATAATAAAATGTATTTAAAGTGATGAGTTTCTGTGATTATTTATTTATTATTTTTTTTATTTTTACTAGATTTAACGCCGTGTCAACACAATTTAGGTCATTTTACGGCGTCAAGCGAACCTAACCAATCTTTCCTGGATCCTTGTCTATAACCAGTACTCACCTACCCTTCCACAAGGTCGGAAACTTTTCCATATTATCTAATCAATGAAGAAAAATCGACATTATTGTCAAATTTTCATGGAAGGATATAACCTTCCCGGGTGAGATTTGAACACGCTCCCCCTCGGGCACGAGATTCCAAATCCCAGCGCGCTACCAACTGCGCTATCGACCCGGTTTATGTATTTATTCAATAAGAACTGGAAATCCAACACCTTTTATAGTTAAATTATATTCTACTCTCATTGGCGGTGCATTCATTGACCCTACTGATTTAAATTATCACTATAGTGTTCCTGTATTCACTATTGATAATAAAAGGTATCGGTATCTATGTTTTAAATTATCACAATAGTGTTCCTGTATTCACTATTGATAATAAAAGGTATCGGTATCTATGTTTTAAATTATCACAATAGTGTTCCTGTATTCACTATTGATAATAAAAGGTATCGGTATCTATGTACGAGGATTAACGAACAGAACATAATTGAATTTTAAATCAGCGGGGGTAAGGAATACGCCACTGACATTTAGGCCTATATAAAACTTAACAATGTAATATACAGAGACAATCATCTATTAGTCGGTCTGTCGCTGTAAAATACAGCCGCCCGGCTAGCTCAGTTGGTAGCACGCAAGTCTACTGATCGAGGGGTCGTGGGTTCGATTCCCGGACGAGGCATACTTTCGTGGAGCTTGGTCATGAAATTATTTTACGGCCACTCTCCCTCCTACCAATGATTTTTAATTATGTAGGGCAGTTGTCAGTCACTGACAAAAGTATGCGCTTAGTAGCTGGTTAACAGCTAAATCCAGAGATTTAGCCTTTCCAGGAGGAATGAGTAGGTTGACTGACCGCCGTTATATGACCTATATAATGTGTTGCTACGGCATTAAACCCAACAAACAAACAAACAAAACTGTAAAATACAAAAGTAACTTAAAACAGTGGGGAGTTTAGGCTCAGTTAGTTATGTCAAGTGTTGTTGCGCTAACACACATGTCCTGGAATAGAATACCTTAAGTGTAACAAGGGATACATCTTAGCCAATTGACAATATGCGTATCTTATCCAAAACAGATGATTTGATTCCTGGCAAAATGACAAATGTTAATCTTTACCAAACTTTGTATAAGTATGTATCAATGAAAGCCAAACTTATAAATATGTTCACATATTTATTATATGGTGTGTTTTAGTGACAGTTTGTTGGCGACTCATTGTTTAATCAATTCTGGAAGAAAAATCGTTTTTGAACTGTTTCAGATGTCCCCCTACAAGAACTGGCTTAGTATAATTAATCTTTAAATACGAACATATAAAAGCTGCAGTCCTGTCGTAGGACGCGCGTAAGGGATGGAGAAATCCCGGCTTCGAAACCCTACATGTGACACGGCTAATTTCCCTGAGTTTAACCTTCAATTGTTCCAGGCCATCCAGGTGTAAATGGGTAGTGTAAGGGTTCACCTGCCTAAAACTGATTTCATTGATTATTGATTTTAAAGCGTAGTCGTCTAAACAAATATATGGAAGCAAACTGCAAACCGGACTTTAACTTGAACGATGAACTAATTTAAAGAATTTCAGCTATCCTTTTAGAAGTCTTAGCAACGCATATTTTTTCCTTATAAGATACAACATCATGGTTTGTACACAATCAATATTACAGCTACTTTATTGAGTTAAAGGTATCACGTGTCTATCTCCACCCAATTAATTGAAGCCTTCTGCCAAATGCAATAAAGCAGTCATCCGTCATTTTCAAGAATGATTCTATACGTATGTATTTATCATATTCAACCACAAATTTTGGAACTGAAGAACAGACACAGTCTGATTTTCTACGATTCAACCAATATTCTTTTATTTTTAAAAAAACATTTAAAAAAATATAAAATGATTGTAAAAAACATGTTTATTTCAAGAATAATTTAATGTCTTACTAAGCAGTTATGATGACAATTCGAAAGGTTTAATATTCATAATTTAATATTTCATACACATGAAACAAATGGGCTTACTGGTCGATGAATATTATAAATAAGATAGTATACATTTTTACTAGACAAAGACCCAATCTTACTTTTGATAATAAGCATTGACTTAAGATTGAATAGTTGCATTCCATGATAGATAAGGCCATTGAAGAGAAAGGAAATGTCATCTGCATGTAACTTGATGGTTCAGTCTTGACCGAATACAGTAAAAATGGAATTAAAATTTAACCCGAGTTTTTATCAATAATGGTAAAAATATTATTTGAAATAGTTTACAGATAGCCAAATTACAACATGCAACACCTACAAAGAACATTTCTTATCACAGCTGACGGCAAGATGATATGACAAGCACGCCAAATCCAGGGATAGCACAAAATATATGGCAAGCCAATTTTTCCGTAGTATTTACTTGTTTCATTGCGATAAGGTTGTACACGTATTGACAGGCGTCTGGCGCACATGCTGTTTCAATTTCGGCAAGATAGATCAGCCTGTTCGGCTTCCGAGTCGGGGTCCCAAGTTCGGTACCCGTACCAACCCAGCTATCGAACCACTGAGCAGATCGGGTCAAAACATAGATAGCCTCCGGGAAATCAGCCGACCACCGGCTCAAGCTCCACAGCCAATCCAAGCACCGGCTATGCACTTTAACCGCATCTTGCGATAAGGGCTGTGCAATCTATTTACAATGCCCCGTTCTATCATAGCCCATTTTTAAATTTAACGAGTATTATATCTATGATATTGGCCTTCATTTTTTTCTCAGAAAAATATCAGCTTTGTTAAGTCTGTGCGATTCAATTAACGCTCTTAAGTGACATTATCATGCTATCCCGTTACTCCAAACGCAAATCAATTGAAGGCAAATTTCAGAAAATTGACGACTTATCTTTATTTGATATTTTTTAGATAAGAATTGTGTTACAATCGTTAGTCATTAAATGCGGTCTATATAAGGACGATTAGTTACCAGTAGCCAGTTCAATTACCCCCAAACGTTTCATAACGTTCCGTAACGATACATTCGGAACTCCTCGGCCATTCGCTGTGAATAATCTAATCTAATAAACAAATATACGAGCGTTAAGGCAATGAGTGATGTTTCAAATTTATGGACTAAAAACGAAACATCACTCATTGCCCAAACGATCGTATATTTGTTTACTTCAACACCAGTAGTTCAAAATAGCGTCTAAATATGTCCGAGATTATTCGAAGCGAATGGCTGAGGAGTTCCGAATGTATTGTTACGGAACGTTTTGGAACGTTTAGGGTAATTAAACAGGCTACTGGTGGTTGTTGAAACTTTTTAACAACATAGGTTGTACCGGTGTTTCCTTCTGATAAGGTTTAAACAAAGATTTACATGTATTAGATTTCTTTACGAAATACAGTAAAACCAATTCAAATCAATTACAATAAACATTGAACATAGAGAATTTGTAACACAATATAAAAAAGTGACTGAAGTAATCTGCCTTGAACAACATAGGTAGCCGGAGCGGATTTTGATTTTTGCACTTAATGACAAAGCGACTTGAGTGCTTGTAAATAATTTGACCGTTTTATAATGGTTTCCGATTGTTCTTAAATTCCACATGTGCTCACTCTCCGTAAAACAGATATCCTGTAGAGCGTTGTCGTACAGGCTCTCTACTTTCTCCGTGGAAGGTCACGTGGAGATGAAATTTGTGTCGACCAATCAATGCGTAGCTTTCATCTAGACGAAAACACTATTAAACAAATTTTGATTTCGTAATTTCTATTTTTAGACCAAGGTTTGCATGCTAATTTTACAGCAGTATTATTCAGTCTGCGACTGGGCGGCTCATTTCAAATTGCGTGACGTAGGCGATGTAAACAAGTTACGTATCATAACAATTTCGTCATGAATATTATGATGAGAAAAGGTCACCTGAACGTGACCTTCGTTTGGGAAAAGGCCAGATCTAAAATAGCGAGTATGCGAGTGTAAAATTTTAGATCGGGTTTTAATCAGATTGACATGTGCTGAGTATTTAAATTTTGTAAAGTTGCCAAGTGTTTCCCTACTCAACATCGAGAACAGAAATATGTCAGGTTATATCAATCATAATTATATAAAAACATTATATATGGTACTAAATAGATTTACTCTAAAGAAAAATAATAATACGCCGCTTTTGAGATATAAAATGTCTAAGAATATAGCCATTGCCAGCTGATGCCCACGAATAGGATATAATTCAGACTAGGTTACCTGTTGTATCTATGAAAAATGGCATTCGGAACTACCTCGGCGATCTTCTACGCAGATAAACCTCGGATATCATAAGGTGAAAAAGTAGATCTAGGAATTTTGGATTCTGTGGTAAGATAGTCTGAACTACACAGAGGTACGACGCGTGAGGCATTGTACTGATGAAATGATGTGATAAAGCGCGTAACAATGTTATTATAAAATGTTGGCATGAAAAATACAGTCGCCGGACCTCATAACCTTGTAGTATTCCTACTTCGTCCGATTTCCGCGGTATATCTTCGTAGATGATCGCCGAGGTCGGTCCGAATGTGAAAATGGCAAACTAGGTTTCAATATATAAAAGATAGTTGTTTATTTCGCGTGAGAAAAACTTCGTTAGAATATTTGCTTATTTTGGTTGGGATACAGAAGATATGAACCCCATCCAATATCTACCCCGTTGTTTTCATGAGCAAGAAACTTTATCTTACTAACTCAGTACTGTGGGACTAGGAAGTTGACTCGAAAGTGATTAATCTAAGTTATAAGAAATTGTTTTATAAGTGAGCTCAAATAAATCTGTTTAAAGTGATGAAAGAGACTGCATGAACATAATTTATGAACGCTTCTTGTGACAAATTTGTAAGAATATTAATGTTTACGTCTCAAGGTATTATGAATGCCATACTGCACAAAATCAAACTTAATCTTAAACTTTTTCATTTGATTAAACGCCTATTTCTATATAACATATTCAATGGCGTTGAACAAAAAGATAGATTATAAAAAATAAATAAGTAAAAACCCTCCACCATAAATACATAATGTATATACAATAACACAAAACAAAATAAAATTTATCACACATGATGTAATATAGTGTGTAAGTGTATTTTTTATTATACCTACATCATTCAAAGTTCATGATCCTACTTAATTGTACATTTTATCACTAATTTTACCTTTTTTTTAAATTAATTTGATATTAAAAGTTGGTGTCCTGAACAGTATTACATGATGCTACAGTTAACCGGACATGTCCTGAACAGTGTAACATAACGCCACTGTTAACCAGACGTTTCCCTAAAGGTGTCGAAACATCACCTTTAAAGGGCCCTTAATACATCCCCAAAGGTGTCGAAACATCACCTTTAAAGGGCCCTTAATACATCCCCAAAGGTGTCTACAGTCTAACCATCACCTTTAAAGAGAAAATTTATTTTATAGCTGTAATACAGTCATATGAAACAAGGTAGAAAATGACAGATCCTCATTCTAACGTCATAATGCACTCACTCAATCACTTAGTATGTTTACCGTAATTGTAAGGTGAGGCATTTACTAGCCATGTCAATTTTAGAATTTATCATAAAAATAAGAGAAATAGTGAGTTTTCAATCGTTTTTTTGAAAAGTAGGGGATAATTTGATATCATCTGGTAGCTTATTCCATAGCATGGGACCAATTGTACTAAAGCTTCTGTCACTGAATGCTTTTTTCTTATTTGTTGGAACCAAAAAATTCAGGTCTTTGGATTTTGAAGATCTAAGACCAGAGCTGCTTTGTAAAGGCTTTCGCAGAATTTCAGTCAGATATGCAGGTGCAGTTTCAGTAAAACAGTTTTAAAGTTGATTCTTGCTTTGACTGGTAACCAGTGCAGAGAGTACAAAGCATCTTTTGAACTGTCAGATGTTTTAGCCCTAATACCAGTTTTGCACACATGTTTTGAATTCGCTGAAATTTGCTAAGATCACATTTTGAAATTCCATACAAGATCAGATTGCAGTAATCGATGTGGGACATGACCAAAGATAGGACTAGTGTTTCCGTTGCATCTTTATCCAGATATTTTCTTATACTTTTAATACGTAAAAAATTGTACATGGCAGTTCTACTTTTTGTTTCGATGTGATCTTTAAAGCTTAAGTTTTCATCAAGAAAAACCCCTAAATAGCGAATTGTCTTCACAGATTTTATAGTTTCACCAGCAATATTAATTGACTGGGTTAAACATTTTTTCAACTGTGCTCTGCTTCCAAACATGATAAACTCAGTCTTTGAGTTGTTCATTTTCAATTTATTTTCATTCATCCATGAATTTATTGTTAGGGCACAAGCTTCAAGATCAGAAATGGCATTTGCTTCTTCATTCTGATTGTTAGGACAGAATCATTTATTAGCAGTGTGGTCGTCAGCAAAACCATGCTCTGATATATCAGATGGAATGACATCGAATAAGATTCCTGCATAAGTGAGATATAGCCACGGACCCAAACAACTACCTTGTGGAACACTGCAATCTAATGAACGTACAGATGATGAACTAGTATTGACGTTGACTCGACATGCACGTGGGCGAAGATATGAGTCAATCCAGCGAAGTGTACTATTCTGTAGTCCATATTGATTATTAAGTACTTCTTATAAAATGTCATGACCAACAGCGTCAAATGCAGCACTCAGATCAATAGCTATTAATACAGTAACTTCTAATTTCTCCATACCACACAGTAGGTCATTAACTAATCTAAGGTGGGCTTACTCACATGAGTAAAAACGTCTACGTGCAGACTGATTTTTTTGGAAGAATATTATTCTTTTCAACATGAGTATTCAATCTATTCAATGCAGCCTTTTCAATTACCTTTGATAGAAAAGAATCAAAAGATGCTTTATGATCATGGCAAATTTCCAATACGAACTACTTTACATAACAGATAATCTAAATTCATAAATGTATTTTTTGCTAAATGCACAGGTATATCAAAATATAGTTTAAAGGTTCAGGTTTTAACATATTTACATGTATATCAAAATTTACACCCAAACGTACTTTTATACATTCATTTACATTTAAAGCCACTATATCAAGATATATTCATCAACAGTAGACTTGAAAACTGTTATACAATCATGAAGTTATCAAAAATGACATGCATTAGAGACACAATTAACAGTTCAAACCATTATGCTTTCTAAATTTGAGTTTGACAAAGTGTCAAATTCTAAAAAAAGTGGGTTACTTTTATAAAAGCACACTATATTCATTTTATTCATACCTGATCCAAAATAGTTTTAAAAGCTTAATTATGTTATTCTGAGTAAGGTTCTTCTCTAATAAGACTTCATCTTTAACATACTGTGGTCAAAATTATTGTTTCGAGTATTGACATCCGAATTCTACTTACGGTTTCGATCTACTTTCACTTTTAAATACAATTGATAGCATGAACATATCTAAGCAATATTAGCATTTATCTAAAACAATCTTGTTCATTAGAGGTGTTTGAAATAGATAAATGTCTATTTTCTTTGCAGCCAAAAACAATGTTACTTTTGATATAGGGGCTTTTAATGTACTTCTACAGATAGAAAATTGAAAAGGTGTATTAGGTTTAAACCTTGCAATTTATTAATCTCTTCGTAAGAAATTGAGGGAGATGAAATATAAATTGATGTTTACTTATAAATGTCAAGATGTCAAACACAGAATGGCGTTATTTTTTGTTATCGTTAGATATCAGTTTGAGGCTTTAGTAACAATACAGTAAAACCCGTATTGCAATATATTGCAATATTCAAAACCCGACATTCCAATACATATCTTTTTTTAGTAGACATGCAAAGCATGAATTAATGCACACTAATTGCTTTCGTTAAACGCATATGTGTAATTTCATATCCAAATATTTGAATGACTTGCGTAAAATATGTTAGACAAGAAGCGCCGCAATGCGACGAAACCAGAGTTTCAACGACCAAGTTTTGATGTGACAGGAATGAGAAATGAAAGATGGCAGTGGAGAAAAATGATGCTGTTAAAAAACAACATGGATATAAAGCATTCATTTGAAAGCAACAAAATCAATACATGCAAAATGAAGCAATTACGTGGAAACTGAATTTCTATTTTAGCAACAGTGGCCTTGACCTTGACCACAGACAATTGGATAGCAATCCCAAGCTGCCTCTTGATATCAGCTACCAATACACCAAGTTTGGTGTCAATAGGTCAAAGCAAACTAAAGTTATTGAGCGGAAACTGAATTTCTATTTTTAGTGTCACTGACCTTGACCTTGATCACAGACACCTGGGTAGCAATTCCAAGCTGTCTCTTGATATAAGCTACCTATACACTACGTTTGGTGTCAATAGGCCAAAGCAAACTAAAGTTATTGGGCGGAAACAAAAAGTTGACGCCCGCCCGCCCGCTCGCCCGTCCGCTCGCCCGCCTGCCCGCCGACTTCGGCATTACAATAACCCGGTTTTCGCTGAAAACCTGGTTAAAAATGCATATTTTGAAGCTGACTTTTGAAGATAATTATTCTCTCATTTGACGAAATGTTTAACATTTTAAAGCACAATAAGATTATTTCAAGTTTTCAACACATTTTAACATCATTCAAATATTTAAATTTCTGATTCTGATAAAAAACCATCAGTATTGCACAAACGGCAAAAACCAGTTTAGGACAAAACGAACCAGTTAAAAACAGTCATAATTCATATTGCATTATCAACCGGTATCTCATTTAACCGTTACACCCCTATGAGGCTTCATATCAGCTCTCATACCATTCAATTATACGACTGTTAAATATGATTTAGCGTATCTTTTATAAGTCGCCGGCACATAATTAGATACTTAATCGTTGCTTATAGATGCCATTCCATCCAAGTTTGCTTAGTAATATAAAGACTTATTTGTTGTTCCTGAAGCCATAAAACTGTTTTCCGGTTTATCGTGATAAGTTTTTTATAAAGACTTAATTTTATATACCGTCGCGAAGGAAGGATCTAAATATTCGGGCCGCAGATGTGGTGGGTACGGGAGGGGTGTCCCATCCCTCCGGTCGAAATTTTTATACTGATTGTAAGCCTCTGAAACTAGATTTCCAGCTCTTTCAGTACCCCCTGTTTAAGAACAAATCTTTGTATTATAACGAGACCTCACGGTGTTCAATTTGTGTCATTAAAAATTAACGTGCAGCCCGCTTGCCGCTACTTGCCAGAATATTGGGCCGCGGCCGCGACCCCTGCGGCCCCTGCTCATACGCACCTGAATATATTTGCCTTGATGGCACAAGGTTAACAGGTATATCTTAGTGGGCGAATCTCTTTTATTCCTTTAATTTACTAATTCACGCTCATGTGATAGTATTCATCATTGCTGACACGCTTTGACATTTAAGCATTGATTTTAAGCTTGACATTTCAAAGTTGCCTTATTTTATTATCTAGTAATAAAGGCTCTTAATAAGAATGAAAATATTCTTAAATAAGCCTTAGAACAACAATAACATCTTAGTATCGCAGTGATTAGATATTAAACAGCAGCAAATACATACAACACATATTAAGTAAAACTGTTCTGACATTTAATCAAAATCAATTGTCTTATGAGCGAAGTGATGTAAGTATGGAAAATATTTTTATCAAATTGAGTATTTGAGACTTCTCCGGAGATCGCGGGTTCGAGTCCGGTCGCGGTAGGTCATACCTTATACATGAGTTGTCGGTCGCGTGGTAGAGTAAGTTAGTACTGGTGATAGAATAGTGTCTAGGAAACCTATCGTTAGAAGAGCTGGCCGTCGTATATATAACCTAAATATGTGTTGAATACGACGTTTTACCCAATTTTAAAAAAAATGTATCCAAATAATTAAATTGTACTAGCCAGTACGTTACCTTCATGGTAAACACATGAAGAG